>VSDK01001470.1:44166-80556 GCA_009767595.1 Symbiodinium kawagutii
GCTGAACCAAACTCCCCGTGAGGGTTTGAGTGACACTGATCCGTCATTGATCGCACCGGAAAAACAACAACTGAGCAAACCGCACAAGAACCTTGTATACTACACACATATCAAATATCAAGGAGATATCTCGCTACGTATAGCCTTCAAGATCCAGCACTCATGGCAGCCCATGCCGCGGTCACGGCCCAGCCCATGGCCCTGCCCGCTGAGCGTCGCTTCATTGAGCTCCAGCGGGGGCGCTGTGCCCAGCAGCTTCTCCACACGCGAGGCCAAGCAGAGACTCAGCACGGGCAGCACCGAAGCTTCCGCCGCTTGGAACTTCTTCGCCTGCGATGGCTGCTGCTGCTGCGGCTGCTGCTGGTTGTGCTGCTGGTGGTGGTGCTCCTGCTTCTCCCCTTAGAAATGAGTGGTTGACAGCAGTTGGACTGCAATTCATGTTGCAATTCGAGCTGGGGATTCTGAAGTATAGACTATGGCCACCAGCTCTAACAGCTCTAATGGCATTAGCTGTACTGACCAGCTATCACTAAGATTGGTGAAGAATGGCATAGTATAGCTCATGGCTATGGTCCATGTTGGCCACCAGCCCATGACAGGCCCGCCTTGTGTGCGTCCAGGAGCATGGACCACAAAGTGACCTGAACTACAGGGCCTTTTGAGCATCTTGAGAAACATCAGCAAGTTGTGGCATAGACATTGCACACATGTTCATATACCAATTGAATGACCCATAGCCATAAAAATTGGTATATCACCTACCATTGTTACTATCTCCTATTATTAACCATTAGCCATTAGTAATGGGATTTATCTTGATTAAAAATAAAGAAACTCAGAGTGGCCAAGTTTCGACCGCCCAAGGCATTGAGGTTAGTCTGTTAACCAAAAAATGGTCCGATTTCTGCAGCCAAAAGCAACGCAACGATAGATTTCTTACGGGCTCTTTTGAAAACATCCCAAAACTTAGATGACCCACAAATCAACAAATCATTTGCTTTCAGGAAATTCCAACAACTATTAAGGATTTGACCTATGGCATCTATGGCCAATAGAGCACCCTAGTACAATAACAATCAGCAACCAGGGTAGTGGCTTGAAACCGCTCGAGCCCATCACTGCTGCGTTGTCTGTGGTCTTAGGTGGCTACGCACCTTCCACCTGCCAGGTCAACCGTACCAGGTAAGAAAAAACCTGCTGAAAGCATTCGCCAGTTCCGGGTTCAACACATCCTTTAAGGGTTTATCCACCATAGCCATTCACCATATTTCACCATAGTTTTTCTGATTGCTTGATTGTGGTGGGTGATTAACACCTGTTTGAACATGCTTGAAGCGTTTTCACCATACGTAAATTGACCTTACCATCATTGGCCATCGCTTGGTTGAAGCCCAAGCTGCTGCAGACTGTTGGAAGGCATCTTCGGCATTTTCACTTTGTCCCAGCTGTGCCACCAACTCACGTCTTCGCTCTTCACCTACGCTGCTGGATTCTCAAGTTGTCCGCCTTCCAACTTGGAATTTACTGTGATATCTTGGTGGCTTTTAGATCCCTTGCTAAAAGTCTCACTTTTAGTGGCTATATTATATGGTAAATAAATCATATGCCAAAACAGCTCAAAAGCAAAGCTCATAGCTGTAATCCACCGAGATGTGGTAGGGGTCTCTCTCATTCTAAACCATTGTTTCCCATAGAAATCATTGAGCTTGACGATTCATCAGCCTGAAGTAACATGGCAATTTATAGACAAACCCCATTCGGTCCCTTGGTCCATTAGACACCAGTGGTTGCAGTAGTGATCTACGACTATGCAAAGTCATGAAGTCTTCAATGCTCTTGAATGTGATGAATCACAGCCGCATAAATCTCATATCTCAATCAATTGTTCCTATTGTCTGTGTCGAGATCATACGCAAGCAATTCAATCCTTCGTACTGTATTTTTTCCAAAGCAATATGCGGCCCTCCATTGGGCTATGTCAGCAGTAGCTACCAGAGAGCGTGAGGGTACTGTGTGGTAGCTCTTATTTCATTTTTTGGGGGAATATGTTTCCAAAGTTCCCAGTCTTCAGCAACCGGCACAAGCTGCATTCTGTACACTCTGTATTGTGATGAATTGCATCTGTACAAATCTTGGAGTGTATGGCCATTGCAAACCATTCGTACTATGAAAGTACCTTCTGCTAAGCTAGCCTGAAATTTGACAAAAATCACCGGTTTTCACAGGTAAACCATCATAAACCTTCTATACATGGTGGATTTTCCATGCAACGTGCGGTGTCCCGTGGCAGATCCAACCGCTACGACCATGAGCCCTTCCCTAGGGCCACGTTTCTGCCGCCTTTGCACTGGCCCAAGCTCTGGAAGACCTGCGACAGCGCTAGATCGCTGGAAACATTCAGTGTTACCTTAAGTGGCTG
Organism: Symbiodinium kawagutii; assembly: GCA_009767595.1. Taxonomy (NCBI): domain Eukaryota; class Dinophyceae; order Suessiales; family Symbiodiniaceae; genus Symbiodinium; species Symbiodinium kawagutii. Next base: position 46,586 of record VSDK01001470.1, read on the forward strand.
GTGATGCCCCAAAATTGCTGCTGATTTCATATTTCATATGGACATATATGGACTTAAGCCTGAATAAGTTCCTGATATCTAATGAACTTCAGCCTGAATGCCACTGCAGGCCTCTAATGGACTGACTCTCTCTAGACACTTGTTACAATGACAAAACAATTAACCAAACCACTCAAACCACCCATGAATAAACAAATAAATCTTGTTGCTCTTGAGGTGAAAATCCCTGAAATTTCGGGACACCAGAAATCCACCATGAGATGACCCTGGTGGCATTGGCACCTTGCCAGCGCCCGAGGCCAGCCATTGAGCCGCCATGGCACCCGGACCCAAGGGGATTGGTGGTGTGCAGGCAGTCTTAGTTTTCCATGGAAGATCTGGGAATCATTTTGTATCGGGATATCATTGATGATGGTTGAGAATGGTCAGTGATGGTCACTTTTTAATTAGGCTGTGTGCTTTGGAAACATGCTGACTCTTGTGCATAGTGCCCAAGCTCTTGCTGCCATTATGTTTATATACGTCAGAGCGTGTGTATTCGATATGTTTGTATCCAAAAGCTGTATAATTAATGATGGCATTGGCAAAATGTTGAGCATCATCATGGAGCCAATGAGTTTCCGAGACTTTTCTTTCCTCAACCCTTCCTGCAATTGGCTGCAGCATATGGCGGGAGGCGCGTGAGCCGTGGTCCGGGGGCTCAGAAATGAGAAGTCTTGAACCGCCCTTAGTCGTAGTCTGTAGCTCTGAACTTCCCGTTTGGACTTGCCTATTGGTGGGTCCAGTTACGAGCTCTGAATTCATCAAAGGTGATAGTGACCATCACCAGCCAGAACAGAAAATTCAATACAAACAACATCCTTTACTAATAACATCTAATAACCCAACTTTTGAGTGAGGTCACTGCTGATATGAGCAAAACCACGCAACCAAAGGGTTGATTCAGAACGGGGTCCCTTTCTGGTATATTTGCTGACCTTCAATATCATTCAGCATTCTCTGGGAGATGAGAATCCCAACATTACCAGAGCATTGCCGGATTTTCACCACTGCTTTTTTGGGGCTTCAACATGCCAAAACAGCCGAAGAACTCTTCGGTTCCAAATTGCCAGCTGGTCAGATGCCAGCTCTGGCAAAGACTCTGTGATTGATATAGGCAATGTCCCATGCAAACCCAATTCTTCAGTGAATCGAATTGTCTGTTCAAGACGGTGAACACCTTTGCCTAGATATATTTAAGAATATTCTAGACACCTTTGCATTCACTTCTTCATGCTTTCCATGTCCAAGCAAGCTGTGGTACTGGCCGCTGCAACGTCAGTGAAATTGGAGTGAAGCAACAGCGACAAACGTTTCGGGTTGCAAGCGGGCTGCCTATCAAGTGGGTCGACCTCCAAGGCCAGCGGGAACAGTTGTGACATTACCAAATCCTCTAGAAGTCATTCATATGGTTTGGCCGAACCCATGGCAACTTGAAATCTCCAAAAACACGAAATGACAGCAAATGACACAGAATCGTCAATCCAGACATTTGGGTATCCAAATCCAACATCCAAAGTCGGAGACATACAGCCTCTTAAGATCCGTCAAAGAGTCTTAGTCGTAGTTGGGAAGCCAAACAGCAAGGTATTGGTGTTAAACCAACTGGTCGTGGCGATGACCAACTCGAAGACCCGCTGGAAGGTCTACAAGCACCAGCAGCTGCCCCCTCCAATCAGCGCTTTTGCATTTCTTGCCACTACCCATAGCGTGTAGCACTGGGCACACTTTGGCCCACGTGTCACTTCGAGGATGGTGCTCGCGACATGGCTACTACTGGCTGATCATCCATAGCTATCTGGTTGATCAGTATATGGATCTGACTTTAACTACTGCAATCCAACCGCGACTTCGGCATTGTCTGCAAAGGCATAGCCCGAGCACTAACCAGTCGCCGAATCCATCCATCTCCTAACTCCTACAACTACAACCTAGGGGTCAAAAATGAGGACCCCTAAGCCATGAGATTCCCAACAAATGTGCATTGTAATTTTGTGTCTAAAGATACACATATTGCATGAATCTATATGAACGTATGTTTTTAGTAGTTATTTCAAGTTTTCCTGTCCCCACCTTTGACCCCTGCCTTCCATCATCGTTTCTTCCCCTTCTTCCTTTGTCTCAGGGGTGCCGCCCTGGTATCTGGTGAGCCATTGAGGCCGCTCGCCACGCTACTGCGACGGCTCTCGGTGGGGGAGGGGTTGGGGGGATCGGCATCGGCTGCATCTGGCGCGCCGCGGGCGGCAGGCAGCGTGGGAGCCGTTTCCGGCAGCGCAAGGGCAGCGGTGTCCGATTCCTCCGCTGCTGCTTCGGCCACATCTGCTTGCCTGGCAAGGAGACTGCCCTGGTGTTTTGGGCTTGGGTAGTTATGAACCATGGGAATTAGCTAATTTCTAAATGAGGTGATCATCCAAGTAGCAGTTCTGTTGGTTGCGGTAAGCTTGGGTATATCCAAGGCCTAGCCTCCCATTCCAAAAAGGACCCTCATAATTGTCCCAAGACATCGCCGACCCAAAAGGGTGGGATGGGTGGAAAGAATTGTCGGAACACCCTGCAACTTGTATATGCACGCTTTTGTTGCTTACTTTACACGCATACTTGTAGATGTGTGACAGTGTCATGTTTGTGTTAATGGCATGGACTTTTCAGTATCACCAGTTCACATGTGATACATTTTGTCGTTGTTTTTCTTCATGTGCACTGTACACACACACACACACAGTCACTTGATGTCACTTGGCAGGATGCGAAATTGCATTGGTACTTCATCTGACGCGCAACGCCGCAACGTGCTGATTTTTTCCATGTGTGCGTCTAGTTGTGGGTCCACACATTGATCAGAACCTCTGAATTTGGCAATGGAGGTTAGAGACCTATTGTCATCTGTTCTGGAATACATATTGCTTGTCATCAGTAATCACCAGTTTACCACTGATCATGCAATTTGTTCGGTACTACAATGCGTAGTACCTACCGTGTCCCCGAGCTGAAACTCCTTTTTTCGGTCACCCTAACCATGTGGCCTGCACATAACGAGCAAATGGCACAGCTAGTGTTTTCATCTTGCAAATATTTGGACCTCTCATGGTGTTTCTCTCGATTGTCTGATTATCTTTCTCTCTGTCTCTCCTCTGGCAATGTTTTGTTCAAGTTGTTCTCTCTTGTTCGGTCTTTATCTTTTTTTGCGTCTCTTTCTTCTGTGTGATAATTCATTTGTGCATGCTACTGTAAAGCTGCTAAATAGCTCCAGCTACCAAATAGAACACTATCTCTGGTCCGGCCTGAATGTTCTACAAGTATCTGATACTTGCTCGGTAAATGTATTCTTAACATTTCTTAACCATCCGTTCACCATCCATCGTTCACCATCCACCGTTCACCATCCATCGTTCACTATCCATCGTTCACTATCCATCGTTCACCATCCACCCTTCCACCCACTCATCCATCCATCCATATACGCACTCGGCATTGCTGCATGCACCTAGATGCCACACTGCCAAAGGCCATCAACAGCAACCTGCAACTGCGGATTTCTTCGGTCCAGTGGAGGGCTTCCAGGACAGGAGTCAAACAGAACAATGGTGAGCACCTTGACCTTCAATTACTCGCTATTGGGAGATCCATATATCAACAACTATAGTGGTTGTTGATGAACTATAGGGGATAATAACAATAATTTTTCATGATCAACCTTGGGATTAGCATTTGCAGGTCAGTGCATGCATGTTGGTTGGCCGGTTTCACCCATGGGAGATCCATATGTCAACAACCCAAGTGTTGACTTTTGCGGGGGGTTGATGGCAAATCACCGGCCATTGATGGTAGAATTGCGGGCTGCTTTATCAAAAAAGCCGGATCTCCGGTTCCTAAACCATTATCATAGTTGTAGTCATAGTTGGCAGTGGGTCAAAACCCTGTACCCCTGGTTCCCCCATCATTAACCATCATTTTTCCTCTCGTTTGTTGCTTATTGACCACCATTATTGGTTGGTTAATATTGGCCCATAACCAGTTATTGTTTAACCAGCTTTGTCGCAGTTGTCCAGGTTCCTTAGCATGATTGTTTAGTCGTAGTTGTTGTCCGTTTAACCTGCACCCATCATTCGGCATATTGATCTACCACTGGGTGATCATCCGATGATAGCCGGTGGTTGGACACAAGTTGGGCCGAGATCATCCTTCCCACCCGAGAAACACGGTTCCTGTCATAGCTTTTGAATATCTCAGCTAGTATAGAATGCTAATAAATAAATGTACTATGAACATATGTGTATATCTTTATGTGCATAAATACATGTGATGTGTATATTTGTAAGACTACAAGATATGACAACATCATATGAAATCACCTGCCAGCCACTATATATATATATAATTATATATATATGTATCCATGACAAGCCAAGTTGATACATTGTTCTTGTCCACTGGCATCATCTATTAATAGTTTCAATCTCACCACTGCCATTGTTGACCCTTGACCATGAGCATGATGACATCACCAAGCACTGGATATGGCTGTGGGTCAAAACCCTTAGTCCCCCTGGTTCCCCCATCATTTACCATTGTTTTCCCTACTATGGTTGGTGGAAATCCCCCATTGGTTGCTTGGTTAACTGCTTGACCCATAGCCATATCACCAGCCGCAACCTGTGTTGATTATGTCTTGGACTCCACCCTGAGGCAGCTTCACAGTCATCCAGCTTCCACCCATGGCCGCGACGCTCCCACCTTGCTAGCCGCAAGGGCGAGCACAGCAAACGCACGGCTCGAGACATGCGTCGAGCCAAGTAGGCCCTGAGCGGTGGCGCAGGGAGTATACCAACAAAGACTGGTTGGTGGTTGAACCACCTATATGAAAAATATTAGTCAACCAACCATTTATTAAAAAAAAACTAGGGAAGATACAAAATGATTAAAAACACCAACCAAAAGATCACCACATCATCAATTCAAACATGAGTGATTCATGAGGTTTTGGATAGGGAATTGTTCATCTTTAGTGGTTTAGGATAAGAAATGAGATGAACATTAGGTTCGCCATAGACTGCGCACCAAGCCATGTTTCAGCCCCCAATTTTTCGATTGCTTCAGCTAGTTGGCGGTGGGATTCCATCACAGGAGCATCAGCCAAAGAATCACCAATTGCTACAGCTCAGCTTGGTCAGAAACAATGATGGTGTGCGCCCTGTCCTGGCTGTCCATAGTGTACACACTAAAAGTGTTTCAAACTCGTTTTTCAGCTCAATACTAATCATCAACCACGATTGACCAACCATTATGAACCCTGTTGACCCATCATGAATCAGTGTCACCCATATGGGTGTTTCTCAAAATAGGGGTACCCCCAAATCATCCATTTTAAACCATCTATAGTAACCATCCAGCCATTTTTGGGTCCCCTATTCTGAGAAACCACCATATTGATTCCTCATCATCCACGTTTTCCACCCATCAATCCTTACCCCTCAACCCTAGAACCATAGCCGTTCATCAGCGCCCCACGCAGCTTGAGCCCCCAGCAACACTTGGAGCAGTGGCTTCATGGCCAGGTCCAAAGTGGGTTGGACCACCTGAGTACAGAAAAACGTCCCAGAGCATGGCCTTAAATGGCGAACTGGGTCAAGCAGCTAACCAACCAATGGCTGGTTATTAGCTGATTAGTAATAGGGAATGATAACTAGAAACTATAGGGGATATACCAGCCATATATGGCGAGCTGGGTCAAGCAATTAACCAACCAATTTCATGGGGGAGAAGTTCACCAACAAAATAATAAGGGAAACAATGGTTGATGATAGGGGAACCAGGGGTACGGGGTGAACTGACCCACAGCCAAATGTGGTTGGCGAAACTTCCGGCCTTTGTAGTAGAACTAACAGCTTCGCACAGGCACCAATGGAGCTGCTTTGAATGTTCAGAACCCGTGCTTCGTGAGATTGAACAGCACCCACGTAGTGAACCCATTTCTCCACTATAGTAGGTACAAATCAGGTTATAGAGATTCCATCAACACCATAACCAATCAATTTACCCGAGTTTTCAAACGACTGAAATGCATCGTGTCCTCCGATTCGGGCGCAGTCGCGAACCCCTTGGTATGACTAGGCAGTGGGTCAAAACCCTTAGTACCCCTTGTTCCCCTATAATTAACCATTGTTTTCCCTATGGTTTTGTTGGTTATTATCTTCCCTATTGATTAGTTAATATTGACCCAGCTCGCCACTCAGGTTGATGCTCCCCATGGGTCCCCGCACGCGCTTGAGAATGGTCTCCCCGGCGGCCATAAGCAGCGCAAAGACGATGGGCGTGAACAACCTGTGCCATGGATGGGCTGTTCCCATGCCACGATAAGCACATGACCCACGTTGAATATGGGTGTAAGATAGGCCTAGGGAAGGACAAGGTGCCACTAGTGAGGCCAGTTAGTGGTGACTGTGGTAGAAGCCAAGGTCCATGGGCAGTGAATCAACATGAATCAACTTACAACTGCGGGGTACTATTGTGCGGGAGATGCTTGAGCAACTCATACTTCCTGTTGGGTTTTAAGCATCCCAGCCAGGCTGATTTCCAGATGGTTTTGCACCCACATTGTGATAGCATGATGTGGGAACAGTATGGAGCAGTGACAAAAACCTTTACATCATCCCCCTGGTCCTCTCAAAATCACATCAAAATGACATCCTCAAATGATAGACAAACATGCTGTTGGGATGAATGATCCTTGCTAACACCAACAGCCCTTGCATTGATAGTCATTCCCGATCCTTGATATTTCCGATCATTCAAATGTTGCATACAATTTGAATCGATGGTGAATTTATCCATGATAATTCATCGATCATCAACGAACATGATGTTGATCACCATTTCCCTAATCACTTCCCTATATTTCCCCACATTTCCCTGTCAAGCTGTTGGTATCCTATCCATGATCCTGGCTGAGATCCACCGATCCACCGCCGTTGCGCCCAAGCCGAGCCGTGCTGCCCAACCACCCGTGCCGCGGCCCCCCCCGGCTCGTCGCCTCAGCACAGCTCCCAGCACAGGCAGCTGGCAAAGCCAGGTCCAGAGCGTGGCAACGGACCAGAAGGCCAATTTCCTGCTTGCCGTGGCGAGCGACCGGGACAACGAAGCATGGCGAAGATGGGCCCGAGCGACCAGGTCAAGCACCCACCAACCCATGGTTGGTTGAACTAACTGCTTAATGGTTAATAGCCTAGGGGATGAGAACTAAAAATAATAGGGGACAACAGTGGTCAAGCAGTGAGTTCACCAACCAACACACCAGTGGTTAACTAGCTGGTTCATGGTTAATAGTAGCTGGTTTAGATGGTCAGTAGTAGCTGGTTCATGATAATATTGGTTTCCATTGGCAACCAGCGGCAACGATTCCACTGGTAGCAGCCCAGCAGTTGGTTGAGATGTGGCGAGCGACCGGGTCAAGCAGTGAAAACCAACCAATTTCATGGGGATAATGACCAACAATAATGAGGAAAACCATGGTTAATGATAGGGAACGATTACAACTGGAGTATGGTGGGAGATACTTGCAATAATTAGGGACGAACCATGGGGACAAACCATGGGAGAATTGATACTGGTAGAATATCAGAATTGACTGATATATGGTTAATACTCGCTATGGTTCATATTTTGTGGGTAAAACCACTTATTATCACTGGTTATAATTCTGCCAATTTCTACAACTGGTCGAATATCAGGAGAATTAACCTTAGGATAAGCAGTGAAGATCTAGAATAGCAGCAACATATTAGGGACTAAACATGGGGACTAATCCTACGATACCACCTTAGGAATTATTAAGCACTTACCATACAAATGATTAGGGAATACTAAGGACTAACAAACTAATTCGTGTCATGATTGGGCTGGTGGTTGGGTTGGCTGATTATATCACCATGGGTGGCAAACACGCGTCGGGATTTAACAACTAACAACCATCTGTAGGCTTGGGTTGGGTTGGTTCATCACCGTTAAGAATGTAGCAATCACAGGGGTTCAACGACGACCATCATCAACCATTGACATAACTACTAGTTGGCTGGTTGATTTCTTTGTTGCTTAGTTGCTTGGCTGGTTGGTGAACTGGTAGGTTGGAGTTATGGCACCCTCTGTGACTCTTGGTCAAATGCAGCGAGCCATAAAACACACGGTTGATCATATGACTTTACCATGTGTCAGGATATAAAAGTGGATACCTGTCACAGGAAATGCATGGAAATGCTATCACCAATGATAGAATTTGTTGCAAACCATCAAATTACCGGTATCATCATCCGTCATTGATCCGCTTGACAAAGAATGATCCTTCATGATCATCATCCATGAGGAAACATTTGCCAGTGGTGCAATGGTGGTCATTGTTTCTGAAAATCAATATTGGTCACCAATCAGCACCAACCGCCTATAAGAATATAAGGTTTTCCAAAGAAGATCCACTCTTGTCACCCATTAGCAACGTCGCTAGTCAAACATACTTACACATACCATAACAATATAAACTGTCATATCCACTGGTGACGTTGTTAGTCAAACAAAACGCAATCAATAAGAATAACAGTATGAATCCTGGTCACCCACAATGAGCCATCACAACGAACCCCATAAAGGGCCAGTCAAAACCCCGTACATTTGGTTCCCCTATCACAACCATTGTTTTCCCTCTTAGTGTTGGTCATTATCCCCCCTTAATTGGTTGGTTAATATTGACCCATAGCCACCTCTGATCCCATACTCCAGCCTGGCCAGCATGCTCTCATGGCCATGCGCCAAGGTATCAGCAGAATCGCAGGCGGCAAAGACCCAAAGCAGCATCACCAGAACACCTCAGCGATGAGCATTATGAGCAACAACCAGTTATATAACAAAATCAGCAACCAGCCAACAACTGAGCATTATCAGACATTTGAGTCAATTACCACTATCAATTGGCCAACATGACTGGTTACCAGGCAATTGAAAATTAATACTTGGCTGGTTGGCCAAAACAAGCATGGGGTAATGAAGACTTGAGCAACCAATCAACAATGATTCGGACAAAAAAACGCAATCTTATAGCTTCCGAAAGACAATAAGTTACTTTGTTGGGCGTTTGGACACTAGAACACTGAAACATATCAACCGTTTGGGATCCTTAATTAAGGAATAAAACACTGAAACAATATAAAAAACACATAGACTCTTGTCACCAAAACGTAAACCCTATTTGGGTGACGAAAATCTGACCCATATCATTTGCTGGATCTATTGAACCTTTGCCTGACAATGCAAATTTGTTGACCCAAAGGTCGTTCGCCAGAAATTGGTGTTCCAGCAAGACTAAACGATGTTATCGAATTCTGCCCTAGTATTTGATCACGGCCATGACCGTCAACCTGAAAACCGGCTGGCTTCTCATCAATAATGATTGGATCTGCATCCCATCTGCAAATAATAGAAATGTTGCCATAATTCCAGTTTTTCTCCGGCAAGAGCCCCACATGCCCTGAACTTTCGGTTGTTGCTGAAAATAATATCATATTTACGCTATTCAATCAGGTGTGTGCCGCAATCAACAATGGTACCAATGCAGCAAGGTTTTCTGTTTGAGGTCGTGACCAGTACATCATGTGGAGAGGTACCCCTATTTTGAGAACCACCATGTGGACATTAACAGCGGTGCCTCGCATCCAGTTGAAGTTGTCTGGAAATCATGGACATCGCCAGCCAAAACGGGTCAATCTATGTCAATCTTGTACAGCGCATAGGGAAACCGTCATCAACTTTAGGGTATACAGTAGACAATGTAATGGTAGATCCAGCTGTGAAACAAACCTCCGATCAATCACCTATTGAGATCTATTGAGCTGGGCACATGTCCGCACGTTCCTGAGCCACGGCACTGTTCGCAATGGCCACGGCCTTGTAAAACGCGATGACCTTTGTTGATGTGCAGCGATGATAGTGGTGAATGTTAGTTGTGTATTAGTGCTATGCTCACATCAGTGGTTAATTTTTGGTCTACTTCTGGGCATATCATCAGACATTAACTTGAAGTTTTATGTCGTTGCCACATCTTGAGCACACCGGGTGAAGCCGTGGTTTGAATTCCAATGCCAACGTCCCCAGGACAAATGAGTCTAGTTGCCGGGATGATCACCTATCTGTTGTTGCACATACCTTGGTTGAGACATGTTCTGATCCATCCCCACACTGCCGGTCAAGGGCCAGGGCCAGCAAGCCACGGATTTCAATGCTAAACCGTGCTCAACAACTATAGGAATCCCTATGGGAATCCCCTGATGCTGGCCGCTAAGGGTGGGTTCTGACCATATCAAACAGTATGGCTTGCAGCAAAATAATCAAAGCCCAGTGATGCCCAGTGTAGCTATCATGCCTATCCATGCCCACTGTACGACCATGGATGCTCCATTACTCGAGATTCAAAGACAAACTATTCAATATTCCAGCGCAAAAATATGAATGCTGAATTCCAGGAACGGATTAACAGCACGATGAAACAAGACATGTAGTAGCACTACTCCCATAGTAGTAAAGGCAAATCCACTAGTTTATGACCCTCCTATGTCATAGATGTGTTTCTCAATATAGGGGTCCCTCCAAGTCATCCTTTATTTACCATTTATAATTAGTCATAAATCATCCATAACTTGTGGGTCCCCCAATTTTTGAGAAACCCCCATATGTTTGATGATCAATCCCCAACTATTCATGGCTAATCTGGGGATAGCTTGGAGCTGGATGTCCCTTTGGATGCGGCTCTCAGCAGGAGACTGCTCTTCAGCTTCCCATGCTCCAAGCACCCGCACGACCAACGCCAGCAGGATGACGCTAGCAATGCCCTAAGGGGAAGCGGTCCACTGGTTTGGGTCAAGGCAAGCACCCTACGGCACCGTGCCATGTTGTGGAATCTGTCAGGACTCTGCAATCTACCCTTCAAAATACCATTCAAATCAAGTACACGCATATGAGAATGTATTTATAAGTGATTGGGCGCCAAAAAGGCGTACCAAGCAATGACTTCAAGGCTTTCTGAACCATCCCGGCTACGCGTCGGTGATATGTGGTGATTGGCGGTGACATGGTGTAGTACATTAGTCCTCACAATGCCAGAATCTATAAATGTTTGGTAATGTTTGGTTTTTCAGCCACGTAAGCTGAATTGCCAAAGAGTTCAAGTGTGGTAGCTTTGATTTTCACAGACAATTATCGGCTTTGAAGTAAGATCGAGGAGAGTCAATGACAAATACTGGCTCTATTTTGGATCTTGATTTCTCTTGCTGACAAATTCCAGCCAAACAAACAACCAACCACTTTCTTCATTGATGATGCATGTAACATGCATCCATTTGGTTGTTTCACTGGTCTCATCACCTTTTTTTTGGTCTCAATATCTTGAATTTCCCCATACCAACCTAACCACCTTGCTAGCTGGCTGTGGGTCAAAACCCTGTACCCCCGGTTCCCCATCACTAACCATTGTTTTCTCTATTATTATTGGTAATTATCCCCCATTAGTTGGTTAGTTAATATTGGCCCATCGCCAGCTCAGGAGAGCTGTGCATCACTTGAAAAAATGCACGCGCAGGTCCGCAAGTTCCAAGTGGCCGCTGCCAGCAAACGGCATCTCTGCTGCATCACCGCGCGCAACCTGGGTCCCAAACATGGCAAGCGGAGGTCAAAGGTGGGGATATATTAAGAGCTGGTGAATATAGGGTAAGCAAATGTAAAAAGGGGTATATCCTAGGAAAATATATATATGAATATAGGGTAAACACCACATTAGTGTGGTATTGTTTCCATTGACTAGTGGTAAACCCTGGGTTGCTTGTTCATGCTGATTTGCAATAGCCTTCTTCCTTGAATTATAATTAATGACAATAGTCCCCGTATGTTGTGGTAATTACTTGCCGCTGACACTGCCAGTACTAGAGATTTCCACAACTTCTGATGCCGGAAGTAAACCAATGGGTCAAAACCTGACAAACTTGAATCCTGTGGGGTTGGAAATTATCACAGTGTTCGGTCAGACTATGAGGTCCCTATGTTGACCTACATATGTTGAGAAGCCAAAGTGTTGGGGTTACCATCAACCAACCATCAACTAACCATGAATCAAGCATCAATAAGTACAAACCAACCATTAATGAAACATCAACGCGTATCAAACTTGTGTCATGCTATGTTGAGCAATACATGGTAATGCCCCATGCGGAACCAAGCACGCAAAAAGTGTCCATGTCAGGGTGACCCGTCGTGTTGCTGTGACAATGCTCAATGGTTGGTGCCGATTCCGCTTCCGCTTCGTCGGGCGCACAGCATGACACCCTCTCTACAGAACCTGTGTGCCTCCGGTGTTTCCCGATTTCGAAAAGTGCTCTCGTCTGGCATAAACATTGACCTGGTCCCACATAAGCAGCAACCTGCTGGTCACGAGCTGGTCAGAATGGTTATGTCGCTGCATTGGAACAATGTATTTATACTACTCTCAGCCAACTTAGTTGAACTGGTGGCTACTTCCACTATCATCTGCACGGCTGTGATTGATCACTACCTGCAAGAAGGCATTTTGCTGCCTCAGAGTCAGTCACTACATGTTCATGGAAATCTTTGATGCTAAATCACCATCGCTATCTAAGGCAAATGCTCAATGCAATCCACTAAGGATCTACCCAGGTTTCTCGCCCGCAGCTGTGACAAGGGACATGGACATGAGGCTAAAGGATGGTGCAGTGGACAAGCCGCCTGAAAGCACGCTCGCGACACTTTGGTGCGACAAGGCCACTACAGATACCGATAGCCGGCTCCTGTGTCCATAAGCCAAAGATAGGGTTGGGTTGGCTGAATCTATTGAAATGATGTGTGTATATAAATGTATGTATATTATATAGTTCCGATGGTTTGATCATGTCAAAATCTGTGGGCCAACAACTATATTGGATTGCCCAACATGTTCGGAATAGGAAATTACTCAACAGGGCGAGATCCAGGGATAACTCGGGTTATTACCAACTATTACTGGACATCCAATAGCCCTAGTTAACAAGGCCTATTAACTACACCAGGAATAGGGTTATTGCTTATTACTAGGGTTATAGCTAGGGTCATTACTAGGCTTATAGCTAACCAGTTGTGGATAACTAGGGTTATTGGAAACAACTGTTGGAGCTCCAGGGACAACTAGGGTCCTCAACTACCGCTGTGCTCCCGCGATCTTCCATCAACTCCATGGAGGTTGCGCCAAGCAACAACGGTGTGGAGGTTGGTTGACCACGGGTAGGTTGGGTGACCATGGATAGGTTGGTTGATTGACCTATAAATGGGTAGGTTGCTATGGTAGTCAACTATTGATTATTGGTTGTCAATGACGGTTGATTTATTATTGATGAACTATAGATAGTTAATGGTTGACTATTAGTTGACTATTGGCTTACAAAACGGGGTAAGAAGTACCAGTCATGGTTGACGATGGGGGTTTAGAATCAATAAGTGGATAGGGAATATATTACGGTAATGGTTCATCATGGTCAATAGCTAATACTTTCTTGATGGGTAGTAATGGTCAATGAAGGTATCTAAGTAATAGAAGGGCACAATCAACAAAAGTAACTTATTGAAGTCTGCAATCGAAGAAACTTATCAACACAAGTAGGGGATAGCAACCAACACCAATCATTGCTCCCTCATGATAGTGCCAGTAATGAAGGTTGCAAGTCAATCATCACCTGTGGCTGGTATGGATGTTTTTTCCTCGTGTGTCATGATGAATGGTTAATCATAGGGGAAACCAGTAATGATTCACCATGATGAGGGCATGATCATACCCCGGCACAGTGGCTCTTTTCGGGGGCCAAGGCAGGGCCATCAGCCACCCTCCATGGCGCCACGTCCCAGCAGTCCCAGTCGTCGGCATCGTCGGTAGCTTGCCTCGCAAGAACTGTATCCATTGCATCACGGGGAGCTCAGGTGCCAGGGTTGGCCAGCCAGGCCTTGGTGGTGAGTCATGGCGATGGGTCGAGCCTGGGGGATGGTGTGAAAACCACGGGTGATGATGCTTAGTTATATGGTTACAGTATATGGTGATGCCTGTATATGGCTAGGATCTCACTGCTATCTGCTCAGTATATGGTGAGTATGTGGCTGGCATATGAAAATAATCACCGACAATAGTGTTAACAAGTCTCAAGTGTCCAACTCTATTAAGCCCTATTAGTCCGTATCAACACTCTAAAACAATTGAAAAGTAATTATTATGAACCATTATTGGGAGCACCATATGATCTTCCTTGACCATTGTCGACCATCATTGGCTATGGAGCATCATTACTCATAGTAAAATCATTGATTGACTTATAGCCATACCTATATCCAATCAATCAACTTGTCTTTCCGAGATCACTTTGCACACTGGAGGTGGTGGCTGGCAGCAACACACTCAGTTCCAAGCATTCGTCCCAAGACATGTCGCCTCAGGGGCTGTGAAAAGAGTCGAGTGAAAAGTGAACAGTAAATGATAGTTGGTATATTTGGTAGATCAACTATCAATTGCATGATAAAAAATGATTTTTTTTAAACAAAAACATGATAAAAAATGATTTAAAAAACAATGATAGTTGGTATATTTGGTGGTTTCTTAGAATGGTTGGAACCCCTCAAGGTATGGTTGGCTAACTACTATAAATGCCTATTAATGGATGATTTGGGGGGTCCCCGATTTTGAGAAACACCCATTTGGTAGATCAACTGTCAAGTGACACTCACTCTATACCAAATAGTTGCGTTATTGTTGGTTGGTTGTGGTGAATAGCAGTTGTGGTCCCTTGAAAAGGGTTTATGTTGGTTTGTTGTGGCTAATAGGAGTTCATGGTGGTTAACAAAGGTATATCCCCGAGCTGGGTTTAATGACATGAGGGAAAAAAAGGACCCATGTAATTACGGGCAAAGAAATAAGAAACTTACATCCTTACATGAAAAATGACAGCTCATTTGTGAATTGCCCTCCCGAACCATGATCTAGTTGCTGAGGTATTTACTGCATCACCCTTATTGCCATCCCCTGGAGACCCCGAGAAAAAAATGTTTCACTAATAAAACAAGGTTTCTGGACGTCAGTCTATCATTATCAGGAATTGATTCTGGGTCTGTCTATAGTTCATCGCTATTATCTTTAAGTTACTCTTACCCATAAATCATTATCAAGCACTATCATTGACCATCGATAGCAATTCTTGCTAGGCCTGTCGCAATCTGTATCAGGCAGTGTTCTTACTCATAATTACCCAATCACTCGCCATTCACTACCTATCACTCATCATCACTGCGCCATCAGCCACTGTTAACCCTCCCTGATGGATCATCAACCCTTATTTATCCGTCATTCACCTGTATGAACCACTCTGAAACCTTTAACCCTATCATGAACCCTATTGTTTACCATCATTGCTCAAAGGCTCAATGATCCATCAGCATTCACCACTGTTGCCTCCTTTTATCAAGTGACTTATTGACCATTATTGAATATTCATGAATATTCATGTATCATGACCATGCACCAGCTAATGTAAAGGCTGAGGTAAATCAGGCAATGCAAACATGAAGCTATATTGACCACGATAGTATTTACCGTTCTTCCCTGAGTGTAATGATGATTGGGCCATGAATGAAGTTCCTTCCGTTGACTGTTTATTATTCGTCCAAAAAATGGAACACCATGGAATGGCTATCTTCCCATGGAAAATGAATTACTAAGCATTACTACACTTACCATCACATAGTATTTACTAGCTTCATTTGCTATGAATGTGCTACATTTGAGGCTACCAATAGCCAGCCCCCATGGTGTTCCGTAAGGGTGCGCCGAGCCACAGGAGTGCGAGCTGCAAGCGGCTGCCTTGCCACAGTTGCAGCCAGATCCTGGGCGGCGGCGAAAGGAGACGGCACCGGTGGATCAGAACAAAAAACTGGGGATAAACCTGGGAAACTAAGCTGGAAGTTTGACGTGGCTATTTAGTATAAATAAATATCGGTCTATACCGTATATTTAAATATACATAAAGATATAAATGTATCTTGTATATATATATATATGTATAAATATAGCGATATATATATATATAAATATCTATTACTATACCATATACATTGAGAGACACATAGATAACATTAAGTAATATGTTCTTGTCTATCGGAAGGGAAGCTATAAATATAAATGGTGGAATTTCCGCTGAACCTGGTCAGTTCGGAGAGAAAATTCAACAGGATAAACTCATGAGATTCGAACGGCAGTGTGATTGCATTAGGATTATCATTCAACAATACTAGGGAGGACAAACACATAACACAAGTAGGAATGATCCATTAGGGATCAGCCATAGGAAATTCTCAACGGCAACTACTACAGTGTAACAACAACTGTGCATACACCAGGCGACAATACCGTGACATTATTTCACCAGCATATTTATGACATAAAATCAGGACAACACTCATTGCATGAGTCTCGAATAAACGACAAAAACCGGTTGGTGGTGTCAACCCCTATTAAAAATATGAGTCAATCAAACCAGGTTGTCTGCCGCCCAGTGAGTTGGTAGATCTCTACGGAAGCTACCCATACGACTGTCATTACATTTAACTATCCATGTATTGTGTTCTATAGCGTGTAGATATGTATAAATCCATACGCGTCTAGACAAAAAACATCTGTATGCCCAAGAAGTTTAGATACATTCTATACAATTCAAAAATACATAATTATCCTTACATACATCCAATGACCTTACATATCAACGTAAATCTGCGTAAACAGTTACCTGTGAACAACTATTTATAAGCAACCGTATGTGTACAGCACTATGCCATCGATATGCCTTCCACCCCTAAAAACATGCCATCATGCCATGCTGACCCTTCGAACAACTGGGTTTGTGCAAGAATTGGGTAACCAGTAACCACAAAAAATCTTCATTTTACTAGGAAACCATTGGTTTTGAGGCTACGATTAGTAGATGGCACATACCCAACAAGTAGATGCTGCCCAGAGACACAAAAACCAGCAATCCGCGGCGGAAATGGCCTTGAGCCAGTTCGACCTGGAGGGTCATGGCATGCGGATGACCCTTGGTGTCCTTGGTTGGACCCAACTATTGCCAGGGTGGACCAGCTGTATTTTTTGTGCATGTCCACGTGTGCTATTCTCGAGCGGGTGGGCTGGAGCTAAATTACCATGAAGCCACATTGATGCCAATGTGATATCAAACCATGTGCACTGGATATCCACACTTTCATGCTGTTGATGATCAAATCATGGCAGGTTATGGGTTTGTCACAATCTGTCCAAAGCTTCTCCCCTGAACAGTTCATGGCCTCCAAATATCCCTTGCATTGGTTCTTCAAATAGTTCCCACAGCAGTTTCTAATAAACACTACAGAACCACCTAGTATAAACTCAGATCGACAATCAACTAATCTCACCTGATCCGATGTTTTACCCATCTAATCCCATGTTTTGTTCTCACCTAATCCCATGTTTTCTGATGTGTCTCAACTCCCATGATCACCACCCAGAGTCCTCCCCGCCTCAGGCACATCAAGCAGCTCCAATAGGTAAGGCATTCCTGGCGAGCGGAGCCGTGCCGGCACTCATGGCGCGTCACAAAAACCAGTTTTGTGAGCACCAAATGGTGGTTTCTGAAGCCATAGGGGACCCAAAAAATGGTGGGTTTATTGATAAACAATGATCAATGAGGGATGATTGGGGGGTACCCCTATCTTGAGAAACACCCAAATGGTTTTAAAAACCACCAATGAGTACTGATAGATTGTGTACTGATTCATTCCGGGCCATACTAGTTGATGACTCCATTGAAATGTGTCATCCAAATAACTTGTAGCTACATAGATGACCCAAGGTTTAGCTCTAGATTCACCATGATGATCTCTGCCACGCATCAACTTTGTGGATCCTTGGTCAGCCGCCCCTCACCCCATGGAAGCTCGTGATCTGGGGATGGTCCGTTCAGGACGCCCAGGTGATCTGATCACTGAAATGAGGACCTTCGGCGGTCGAAGAAACAATGAAGTTTGGATAAATCTAAGGATGTCACAGCATGATTAATATTGTGTACAGTAATCAGTATGTGTTACATTGTGTAAATCCATGGCAACATGGTTGTCAGAAAATCTGATGTTTTCATCTTGTTGCTGGGAAGGAATCACTACAGGTACATGATGGTACATGTATCTCTTGCGACTGGCGCATCCAAAATTCATCAGAATTGGACGTTTGCAAAATATCAATCAAGCCATCGTTCATTTTATCGCTGTGAATTTGGGTTGCTGTGTTGTGAAAAGATGCACTTCCTTTGCAGGTACAACAATGCGTCTTGTTTGCGGGTCTCTCGTTTGCGCCATGCCAAAATGGCTGGTGGGAGAACATGATATGTAAATTATTTGAAATGGGTGATGATGATGATGATGATGATGATGATGATGATGATGATGATGATGATGGTGATGATGATAATGATAATAATAATGATGATAGTAATGAGAATGATGATGATGATGATGATGATGATGATGATGATGATGATGATGATGATGATGATGATGATGACGACTGAAGAACTGGTGGATTTGGATCATCATTTCACCTGTTGGATGGCTGCGTTTGGGAGAACGGTTCCACTCGCCATGGCGCCGCTTGCGCCTTGTTCAGCCACCACCAGCATTGGCCAGGAGGCCCAGTAAGACAACCAAAATCTGGCGCTTCGCAGCTGCGGAACAGCCGATTGGAAATGCAAGCACCATAGATTTACTCCCTTCATGTATGGCTGATTCTCCTCATAACTGCTGGATACCCCTGTTTGCTGGATGTTTTTGCAAATTTTGATCAGATCCACATGTTACTTTGTTGATTAAGCTACCATCTTTGGATATCCTTGGATGAAAAATGGCCACACCTGTTAAAGAACAAAGTCGCGTATGTAGCCAATACATGTATCGGTTAAAGCGAAACGTCATCAAATGGGCAATGAACATCCCAACAACGACTTTCACTATCGTCGATCTATCGATCTATCGCAAATCTGCAGGAGCCACAGCTGATGTGCATCATACCGAGGAGCTGGATCGCTAAGCTGCTATGTACTTGCGAAATGGCACCTGTTTGGGCTGTCTAATAGTGGCGCGCACTGGGTATCTATACAACATGTCTATCTATACATGCGTATATGAATGTATAATGATGACTACTAGCAGCTACTAGCAAAAACAATCAAAAACATATCTATAAGTAAAAAGTCTGTGTTGTAATGCAACGGTTCTTTATCATACACTACCAAAGAACGGTTTTCTTCAACAAGGCCACTTGCTGGTTCATGGTTCAAGGATGATTTACTACCTCTTATGTGTAAATGATCAGCATCCATACTCATAATCACTACTCACCAAAATACAACAAAACGGGGAAAACACAACTTTGCACCACCGCTGAAGCACTTAACGATGAGAAATTTTGTTGAACAAATCTGGCATTCTTGGGTCATTGTTCTTTTTTTCCCGGAAGTTGTATAGGTGAAACCCTGGGGAATCACCGCTATAAATGGTGGATTTCCATATCTTAATCACCTACAAGGAGAACTGGAACGGAAACCCGGGTGCGTGAATTCATCCTCAGCTCCGCCCACGCCTCTGAGTGCTGGCTGATGCCTGAGACATGGCCCCCACCAGGGCTCACAAACAACACATGGAGCACGTTGTTGGCTACTTGGTCAAGTGCATTATATATAAAATATACATATATATATATATATATCCATACTCATCAACCTTTATTAGCTAAATCAGGTTAAATGGTTCAATGAACCACTGCCATCCGATCTCAAACAACTTTGCCATGAGCTTCAAACCTATTGCTATCGACAGCCCCCAGTATTTGGTCGGTCTCCATTTGCTGAAACCTCAAACATTTGATACTTGGGGATAACCACTTAAGATCGACTCTACGTAAGATCATTTGTTCATGGGTCAATACCATGTACTTCTAGTCTAGTGAACATTCAATTTTGACGTACGCGTTTTGGGTGTG
This sequence comes from Symbiodinium kawagutii, assembly GCA_009767595.1. Lineage (NCBI taxonomy): Eukaryota > Dinophyceae > Suessiales > Symbiodiniaceae > Symbiodinium > Symbiodinium kawagutii. The sequence goes on from VSDK01001470.1 coordinate 66,741, forward strand.
GTAGTAACAGGTACCCACATGCTTTTTCTTTGTCAACAGCACCCCATGGACGCCCTCTTCAAATATTGCCTGTGTTAGGCATCCCCTGTGGTGCAGAGCTTCAAAAGGATACTGATGCAGCTGTAGTGATGGCACCCCCGAATTGCTAGGGTTGTTCATAATTGGCACCATTGTCACATATATAAATTGATTAACCATGCTAATTATCATCATGATTCCTGTTGGTTGTTCTGCCATATGAGTCCCGTATGAGACCCTATGAATCCATAAGTGTTGCTGGCTTGGCAGGAACCCATGATTGTTGTTTATATCTCTACTGCAGTCGTTGCTAATTCTGTGACATCGAACAACGGTATTGCAAACCAGTTATGTATCATGCATCATCAACAACCGGTTAACAATCAGTATCATTATTGCCAACCAGTCAGATGTAGCATCAAGACTGCTTCACGACCATCAACACAAGTTCACTCCCAACCACCATCCAGTACCAGTTGCAAGTGGTACATCATTCAGAGTTGTCCTCCTAAGCTACTATAGCTGTTTCCCTGCGATAGTGGTACTTACATCAACAGGATGATCATGGTCAACCCCTGCTACTACAGCTGCCACCCTGCTACCATTCATGGCTGTTTCTCAAAATAGGGGAACCCCCAAATCATCCATTAATAGTCATTTACAGTAATAAACCAGCTATTTTTGGGGCCCCCTATGGCTTGAGAAACCACCTCATGGTCAATGGAAGGGGTTGGATCATGGTTAGCAACCTGTGATGAACCACCAGCACCTGGAGCTCCGGAATTGTAGCTTCGGACCTTGGCCGATGGTTGGAATGGATAGCTCATGGTGGCTGGTTGATATTGAGGAGGACTCAGGGCTATAATGTGTCAGAGTCATGGTTAATCATGAGTTAATCATGATAGTGGCATAGTTAATTATGAGTCAATCATTAACCATGATTGATCATATTAATTGACCAATATAATAATCATGATTCATCATGATTCATCGGAAACAAAGGCCATCCAAGTCGTTTTGAGTCGGTCATGTGTCGTTTTAGAAGGTTGTAAATGCTTATGATACCATGAATGGCTCATGGGTTTTGAGGAACCCTCGAGTTTAAGTTTCAGAAGCCCCATGATTTCTGTTAATCATTCAAAAATGCGAGGAATGAGCTAATTACTGGTCGGGGAAACCGTCTGGAAATTCTCCTTAAATTTTGAATTATCAAAAAATGGTGTGCCTCATACTTGCTGCTTGTTTCGATACGAATCACTGTTTGGGAGTATTCCAATATGACTATCAATATACCGTATAACCCTTCAACCACAAACATTTCCCGATTATAAAAAGCAAAACAAACACATGACAGAACCACCATTGCAATCAATTGAGATCCATTGAACGCAAACGAACCATCATCAATTAACCACACACCACCAATAACTACTTTACGAAGCAACTAATCACGAATCACAAAACCACCATGACTTTAGAATGACACAACAATAATCAATCATGTTTGTACCTTAGTTTGATCCATAGTAATGTGTGTTCAACCACTGGTTGAATAGCATGACATACTTGGTATATTCATCCCCTATTCTCGTATGTCACTATCTCCTATTCATATGGTTCAACCAATGGTTGATCATTTGTAGCTATCCCCTATCCCCTCGATGAATTTCTGAGGTTTGCACATCACCTTAAAGTAACCTGGGAATGGATATCCACCGTAGCTATTGCCCAACTGCTACCGGATGATAGTGGTTAATAGTGGCTACCCCCCCCTGGTAAACTAAGATGGCAATGGACCATCAAACATACATGGATGATTTCCTAGGCTTTCCCGATAAAAGTGGTGGTTTCTCAAAATAGGGGACCCTCAAATCATCCACTACTAGTCATGTATAGTAATAAACCAACCATTTTTAGGGGTTCCCTATTTTCAGAAACACCCAAGTGTGGTTTTCCATTGCCAGGTTAGGCACTACCAGAGTGTGACCACCTGAACCCCCATGGCGTGCGCAACGAACCTCACCATCTCAGGGCGCCAGACGCCGCCGCTGCCCCGTCCCGGCTTCCGCGCCGCGCCGGCCGAACGGCAGGCGTCTGAGGGGTGGTAAGCTGGTGGCCCCAAGGAGAAGTCATGAGAAGTCTGGAGGATTTAAGCCTTGGTGGCTTATGGTCGATCCCTTGCTAAAAATATTTTTTTAGTGGTTATTAATGGTAAATCAATCATATCCCAAAAACACTAAAAACCTAAGTTAGTGGGTATAAGCCATCCAGAGGCATAGAACGTAGGTGAAGTATGGACAACTACAAATGACAAGCCATCCAGCCATAGCCACTTGAAATTGAATTCAATTTGAGTTGGGTTTGCTATACTCAATGAGGCAGAACGTTGTATGAACCGTAAAAAGCTCATCAATGATGGATTGATCATATTTGATGTGCCTATACTATATATGATGGAACATGATGGAAAATGACGGGTGAACTGATGGTTCATAAACATGCAACAAGGTTCATGATCCAGCACAAATGGGCTGATCATAATCATAAGCAAGCATCAGCTTTGAGTAAGAATCCAAAAATCAATGATTCCAAAATGTTAGTTACAATCAATGATTTAACAATGTGAGTCAGTAACAATGATCAATTATTGTTGAAGGATGACTGTGGTTAACAAGCTTGGTGACTGAACTATGGTTCGTCAGTGGCTGAATCGTGTTGCTAATGACCTGGCATACTAGGGAACGAAAAACCAACGCTACCATGCACTGAAGTAGTTAGCTCTAAACTGGCTGATAAACGCTGAGGAACGACCTAAGTCGCTGGTGAGATCTAGCATTGAAATGGCATCTCTCCCAGTTATGTATGTTTAAATTTGTTTAAAATTTAAACACTTATCGCCCAACTGAAGGGTACCACGCCCTATTTGAACACATGTCGAGGGAGGTGTAGTCCTTGTGAGCTGTCAAAAAATAGGTCAACACTGTTGGTTGATTTCTGGTTGATTGATGATTTGACTATGTTGGCTAATGTGTATGTCAGTAACTTGCCTTGAGCTGTACATTGCCTATTCATTTCCGTGTGCCGCAGAAATGGTTGATCAAATTCTCCCCTCCCGGAAACCGCTGCAGCTGATGTTTGGAACTTAAAACCAGAAGTTCCAGCAAAGTGGCAGTGGGTCAAAACCCAGTACCCCTGGTTCCCCTATCATTAACCATTGTTTTCCCTTGTTTTGTTGGTGGAAATCCCCCATGAACGTTGGTTGATCATTATTGATCCATAGCCAAGTCTTTTCCCAATCAGATTCAAGTCACCCAGAACCCGCCTGGCGGTCAGAGGCTAGTGCTAAATGCGGACTTGGCGCCTGAGCCATCAGGGGGAGTGCCCATGGGTGTGAGCCAGAAGCAGCAGCCAAATGACCACATGAAATGACCAGTTGAATGATCATCTTGATTCCACCAATTGGTTTGGTTGATGATAGCGGAGATTCTCAAGCCACAGGGGTCCCCCAAATGATGGTATATTACTAAAAATGACTACTACGGATGATTTTGAGGTACCCATTTTTCGAGAAACCACCATAGAGAAGCAAACCGTTGGGGGGGGGCACTTGTCACATTTTGTGAACAAGGCATGTACCGCATGGGGCAGTGTTCGGTTTTCCATGCCCACGTGCATACTCATGCATTTCTTTTCTGTCTCATACCAATGCTATATATATCCTACTGGCCATCTCCCCACTATTGTCAATATTATGCCTTGTCGGCTAGTTCTTTCGGTGGAGATGCCCTTGAACTTTCAGTAATCTATGATTTGGGGCTTGGGCCGAAAACAAAACCAAAGGAACCACGTAATTTCTTGTTTGAGAGGGACGCAAGCCAACTTGGGGAGTGACCAAAACCCTGTAGCAGCCATGGATTCTCCACTGACAGGGTCTGCTCTGCTACCAACCAGTAGTAGCACTCTAGCTCCCACATATGCAAATTTGAACAAGCCAGTGCCATCTCTTCGGGTTGAGTTTGATTCCGGTCATCTGGTCATGAGTGGTTCCCCAGTGCCCCCAGTTGAGCATTGTCGGTATGACATCTGCAGTCACAGCTCCAGTGGTGATTTTTTTAACCCCGTTTGTGAAGAGTCAATTCAACATTGGCAGCAATTATCACCCCCCATAGTCTTATGACCAAAGATCACTTGTAGCAAAGAATCAACGCTTATCCATCAGCAAAATTGGAACCGTTGTATCGTTCCAGATTCCAATGGTTTCCCTATCAAAAACCCTACGGGAACCATGGTTTGTCCTATCAAAAACAACCAGCACAGCACACAACGCTCAGCCACTCCACCGCCGTTTCTCACCTCCAAGGCTAACAGTTCGGCAAACTGCGGCGGCGGTCGCCAACCCAAGGCGTAGAGTGTGCCCAGCGTTGGAACCTCATCGCGCCCCATGGCAGCGCTATGATTTGGGAGATGAAGCGCTGTGATTGAGTTCAATAACGCTTATTATTAGCCACTGGTTATTGGTTGTTCAAAATTAGCTTATTATTAAGATTAATGGCTGTTGATGACCTTTATATGGTGGTTAGTAATTTCGAATAATGGTTGATACAAATGCTAATTCAATAGGTGTTGAATCAGAGGGGATAATCAACAGCAATAGGCGTGTATAATTAATGCTTGATGATTTTCAATCATGAGTGGTTGTGACAGGTCTTGCAATGATGGGTCATACTTGCAGAATTGTGTGTGTGTGCGTGTTTGTTTCTCGTTGGTAGCAGTTATGTAGTTCTTGCAAACACTAATAGTAAAAACAAAACACATACAAATACACAATCGCCACAATGTGGGTCCAAATTGATCCGGTTGCTCCGGCAAAAAGAGTAGGGACATCACCGATTTCATGGGGATCACATCATCAACGATCACCTTTGTCATAATGTTGTCTGGTTGATACCCTGATCTTTGCTAGGGTCCGTTCATCATTGCACCATCAGTAGTTGGTTCTGTCGGTGCATTTTTGATATCCTATTCTATCAATCGAGTACATGTTGGCTGGTTAAATCACTGCATTTGATTTAAGTCACTACAAATAAGCATCAAAGCAACATAGACCAGCAATCAATTCTTCTGATGCTTTGTCGACCACAAAAAAACATGGCAGCATGCAAGTAATTGGTTGGTGGTTTCAAACCCTATGAAAAATATGCTTGTCAACCAACCCTTTGTTAATAATTACAATGGAAACATATGGAAAAAATGTTTGAAACCACCAGCCAGGTAATCTCCTTACGTCAGTGGTTGAACCCTGAGACAAACACCTCTGGAGCTAGCAGAGCGGGGCAGCGGGCTGGGCCGTGCGCACCGTTGTTAAGAAATGCTTCAGGCACCGGTGCTGCCAACGGGGCGATAAAAGACCTGGCACAGGGATGGCTTCGCAGAAAAGTGCACGTAGCCACCAACACTCAATTGGGTGAATCATTGTAAACAAGCCTATGTCCAGCTTGGACATGTCGGCAACCCCATGAGATCCACAGGATTGTAAGCAGCCCTGCAAGCGCAGCCGCTATGGATGCTAGCTAGAATAGTAGCTATGCGCAGCCTGGACAGCGTCATGCCTTTTTGCGGAACTGGTAGCTGTTTTGCCAGCGACGACCGAAGTTGTGGATCAATTGACACTTAGAAAGGTAAGAGTGGAGGTTGTTATAACCAGTTGTTCACGAAACCAACAATGATGGCAGTGGGCCCAGCTTTTGTTAGGGCTTTCTCACTGAGCAAACATCGTGAAACATCATTCACAATACTGTACCTCAAGCGTATTCAATGTCAGGAACCACCACTAACGATGACCATCAGTATGCATCACTTGTCAGTATCATCGTTAACCACTGTCAACTATGATTCATACTAGCCATCTTTGATCACCAAATAGCAATGAATTGATCATGACTTAACCCTCATTTAAGCATAAGTTCAATCATTGAACCGATCAATCATTATTGTATTCACCATCACCAGCCATCCTCAACAAGTGATCCAACAAACCGCCCGTCTCCCCCCATTCCCGCCGCCGGCTACCTGAGCTGTACCACAGCACAGGGCATGCCAGCAGGAAAGAGCCATGAAACAACGTCGCCCTCAGGATATGGAGGTTGAGCGAATCACAGGGTCATGTGGGCGGCCTTGTTGCCAATGTTTAGTTAATGATTGTTAAAATGGTTTGTTAATGGTGGTTAACAATGATGCAATTGTTTAGCTAATCACTAGTTAAAATTGGGTTGATGGTTAAATGTTAGTGGTCATAAACACCAATAGGTGGCAAGAATCCCACATTGTACTGTTGTTGGTCTACTCATCATTGATTAAACCAGATGTACAGTGAGCTGTTTCATTGATCATGAAGTTGGTCAACCAACCTAGCTGCTGTTTCACTTTAGTTATGGAGTTTGTTTGCAATCAACCTAGCATCAAGGTCGCATGTATCAGCTCTTGTTATCAATATTATCATGTCGTTTGTGAAGAATTTGTTGACATATGCGAAAGTACTGTGATCTACACTGGTCAACACATGCCTTTGTAAAGCTTTAGCAGCTACTGATGTAAAGCACCAACGGGTGCTGTCTTTCTGGGGATACAAAGACCGGTGCCGTTGTTGTTTTTTGTTTTTTTGACGGGGGAATGGGCATTTTCAAGCTAAAAAAGCAAATCGCTTGTTGGGTATGCATGTGCACAGAAACTTATACACTCAGTGACTGGTTGGTTGAAACCCAACGTGCAGCATAAAGTTCTTGACTTATTCTATCTCAATATGGTTTCTGTTGATGAAATGTTTGCTTGTTCTAAAATGCAGACTGAGCTTCTACTCGAATCCAACGATGTTCAAACAAAAATGATGGTGCACTTCAAGTAGGCTTGTAAGTCACAATTTATCGACAAGTTCCATCCAAATGAAATATATACTTATTCGGGGTGGCTGGGAAAGCTCCTCTTCATTTCTTAGGATTTCTATCAAGCCTGTGCCACTCTCAACTGGCATGTCTGATTGCTCTTGGGTACAGCCCAACCACTTTCTTTCCCATGACAAACACCGACCCCATTTCATAGAAAAGAGTCACTTGGGTTCCTTTGGTGCTAGGAAACATTATCCTGATACAACATGATACAACAACTCATCAAATTGTTTTACTCACCCCTGGTTGGTGGTTTCAACCCCAAAAATGATAGTAGTCGACCAACCATTTGTGAATATTTCCTCTAGGAAAACCCAAATGTGAATCAAATCACCGACCAGACCCTTTCGCTGTATCATCCCAACCTATATATGGGGGTTTCTCAAAATAGGAAGCCCCAAAAATGGCTGGTTTATTACTATAAATGGCTAATAGTGGATGATTTGGAGGTCCCCTATTATGAGAAACCCCCATATCGACATCCAAGTGTCCACATCATTCGCTTCATGGCATTTCGACGGCGGTGGAAAGCATCCAAAAGCCTCGCAGGTCGGAAGGTGGGGGGTGACAAGCCGAGCGTAACGACGAAGGAGCATACCAGTCACTGGTCACTGGGTAGCCCTGGGGGTTGATGGGTGTTTCTCAAGCCATTGGGGACCCAAAAAATGGTTGATTTAGTATTAACGATGATTTATATGGGATGATTTGGGGGTACCCCTATTTTGAGAAACACCCTGATGGGAAAATTGACCTGGGACACCAGACACCCTTGTTTTTTCACCACCGAGCTCCTAGGGGTGGAAACAGTTTCCTGGAGATTTTCCCATCATTTCTCCCAACCAGTGATCAAGAATGGATGGTAACTATACAGAAAAAAATATCAAACAATAGATGATATGCTATATCAAGAATAGACGATCAAGAGGAACAATGGCTGATTCAATACAGCAAATATTAACATATATATTGAGCAACCGAGCAATGGTAATTTCTATGAAACACGCCACGGCTGCATAATTGAAAGGCTCATAAGCAAATATCCAAGGCCCAAAACCGGCCATGGAAGACTTTGGAACAGAATCACACCTTGGGTGGGTTGGTTGGCTGCCAAGATTGGTGGTTTGCTGTTTCTTTGCTTGCTTTGTTGAACACTTGGGTTGGTTATATTATATATGAAAATTGATCCATTTCGAAAAGATTCGAAAAGTATCATCCATTTCATAGTGGTTTACAAATGGTTATACTCCGCGGTGAAGTAGTGGTCAATTGGTATTTTGCTGGTGATTCCCCATCAACGAGCTCGGTTTTCTTACACCAAACTCTTCCACCGCGGCCTCTTGACCGCAAGACCCACAAGGTAAAGAGCCACAGGTCCAGCCACCAGTACCTGGCAGCAGAAACGCCAAGGGCTTTGCTTCTGTCCACGAGGAACTGTGACCATGGATGCCCACACTGACCTTCTGGCCACCTGTAGCTACCAGAACCGTAGTCAAATCCAATGCGTTGTCAAAAACACATGGTGCCAAGTGTGTCAAGATGTCATGACTCAACAATGATCAATGGCAACAAAAACGGTGACCTGCAAGAATTGCAATCATCAGAGACAACAAACCAATAAACAAACAAACAAACAAACAAACAAACAAACAAACAAACAAACAAACCAACCAACCAACCAACCAACCAACCAACAAACAAACACACCCAGGCTCCCAGCAGAGAAAGGCGTTCGCTGGCGCACCACTTTGGTCCTGGGACTTAAGACTTGCCAAACAGAGCGGCTCTTCCTGCGATGCTTCGCGGGCCAATGCACAAGTGGTTTGTGATGGAAAATTTGGTGGTTACAACAGGCAACTTGAGTAAGACAAATCTATTGTACACTGGTTGTAACATAAATGATGTATGTAGGGTTATCTATGATTATCTACACACGGCATGAATTGGAAGCGGTTGTTGGGCATCGCTGCAGTGGAATGCAATGAACAATCATATGGTTCGGCCTGAAAACGCAGATTGTACAAATCTACATGGGGTTTAACAATTAAAATCCCAACTTACACGGAGGGAAACATGAGACATCTATGTCTTCTCTGGCTAGTGCTATCATGTATTCTTCACATTTGCTCATGCTTAATGCTTTACCATCAGCAGGTAGGCGCGAACTCTTCACAGAATCACGTCCTAGCAAAGCAGTTAGTTTCTATCTGCAGTTTTGCCAGACTCTCAACGACTTTGAACACTTGCAATTGAGAACCTACAGTATGCAGGTTTACGTCCTTCTGCCTGAGGTTTAAAGCTGAACCCGTGAAAGTGCCAATGGATCTGTGTGCCGAGCACATGCATGAAAACATATTTGTACATTCACCAGATTATTCAGCTGCAACATGTTGTAACTCAAAACTCACAGTTGCAGTGGAATGATTGCCATGGTGTTGCTGCGCGCACCTCCAAATGTCAGTGACGAATGGCAGGAAGACCACTATCCAGGCCTCCACAAAGCTGGGGACGTTGATCTTTAGGAACTAGGTCTGGGAATATGCCTGGGCCTTTGCATTGATTTGATGGCCAGGACTCAGTAACAGTGCTTGATTGGGCTATGAAGGGGTAAAATGTTACAACCACTACCACAACCAACAGCAACAAAACACAATGGTATATCATTCATAGTGGATTAAAGGGTACTGGTAAGTCGCGGATGAAAGGGGGACATCGCCCTTGTACCAGCAGCTGGTCTTCCAGGTTTTCATGGCCATGGGTCAACACCAATCCCGGTGAACATCAAAGCCCCACAGAAGGATACCCCGATGATTGCGGGTTTGGCAGGTTGCTGGTACTCATTCATCCTGATCTAACCCCCATGGGATCTGACCCCCACATCAAGTTGACTGATCATATTTGCCTTTCGGAGTTCCCCTTGTGATTGGTGAGTGCTGTCCCGTGGTCAGGTCCGACACTGCCAGCCCCTCATCCGGCGCCTCAACTGCCACCGCGGATTTCTGCACGACCTCTCGTGTTGCCTGAGGCCAGTGGCTGGTGACATGATCGATTAAGCACTGCTGGTTATCTTACCGGCGAACTCTGTGATGTTTACCCTCTGCTAACCTGGAAATCGATTGGCACCATGTTTTATGGAGAAACCCCGGGAGACCATCCATAAGTGATGCTTCTCAAACAAATCCCAGGCCATTGGTAGCGGCTTGGTTGAAACTGCGTGGGCTTTGGTGGTTGATCCAACTTTTCAAAGTTCCAAGGGCTCGAAAAGCAACAGCATCTATTAATGTTGAAGCAATGATGGAAACCCCCGAGAGTCAAATAAGAAATACATCTTCTGGAAGCCGAAAACCATATCAAATCTTATTGGTCAGCACATGAAACATATGGACAACTACCCTCTGGTAAACTAACATGGCAATGGAAAATCCACTAGAAATGGATGATTTCTCAGGGTTTCACGAACAAAAATATGGTGAAAATCCAGCTAGCCAGGTTAGTGACTACCGGAGGGTAAGTGAGTTCACCAAGGGGTATGATTGCTGACTGCTGAACCATCCCCAGGACCCAGTGCCTGCATGGCAGCGAGGCTGCGAAGATGAGTCTTCTCCAACACATCCCCAGGCCCCAGTGCCTGCATGGCAGCGAGGCTGCGAAGATGAGTCTTCTCCAACACAACGCTGCCTTGGGTCAGCACCTGCCAGCTGAATCAATCAGTCATCCACTGTTAACCATTCAATATCATACACATGGATCAGTTCAATGAATGGTTCAGAGTGGTTATCATTTGGTACTTCTTATTGTGTTTTTTTCTATCATTCATTACTTGTTTGTTTTTTAATTGAAGAGGTAGTTGCTGAGTTTATTGGCATTGGTAGTTATCACTCTTTAATAAGCAACGTTATAACATTATCAATAAATGTCATACCTAAAAAATGATATGTATTGTTATCATTGTTTCCCATCATTACAAATAATTAATGATCGTTGTGCCAACTGTCACTAACTGCTGATAATTTCCAGCAATAGTAAGACTTGATTAATGTTGAAAAAACTAAATAACAATGAATAATCATTAATTATCATTGTCGATGTTAACACCGACAATTCTCAACAACTACGGATAGCAAATCTCAGTCATCAGCTAGCTATATCAATCACCATGTGGTCTTCATGAACAATCTATTAATATCAGTGTTTTTTTTAACCATGAGCCACAATATGACCATTGATGATCAATTACCAACGGTCAATACCATTGCTCAAACATACTTGTGCGACCCCAATGGCCAATAAGCAATGGTCAACACTTTTGGTTGATAGCCAACAATAGACTATGCAGGGGAATGCAATACCAACTGTCGCTGTTGCAGTATAATCAAAAAGCTTGACAAAAGCAAAAGCCTTGAGATGTCTCTCATGGTCATCCTCACTTCATTATGAAACATCAAAGAAAGATAGACCATCATCAACCATTACCAGATCTATCATGACTTTGTTGTTTCAAGCCTTGCAACCACTGATGCTGATTTATGTTTAGTAAAACCATTGTATATAGCATTGAACTCATCAACAATCAAGCAACTTCAACACGGATATGACATCGACATTATATGATACTTAGCTACATCACTACTCTTGCAGAAACCACGATTAAGTGCTATCAACAAACATTGACCAGTTGTTGGTCGATGGACTGTTGACTGCTACTAACCAGTGAATGATATACAAACTGTTAGGGGTTCGATAGCAGTCATCATCAACAGTTTCTTGTTTTCATATCAACAGTTCATATCAGTGAATCTATGGGCGTTGATCTAAATCAAGGTTCCTGGAATATGTACAATCGCTGATCAACCGCAAACCAACCGCGATACCAAAGGTGACAATCGCGGAAGGGTTTTCCTTTAGGAAGAAGTGGGCAAGAGACATGGCATGGACTAGTGACTGAATTAAGGGGTTCGTCAGTCGCCTCACAAATGCGAACCAATCCTCGATCAATCGCGGATTTTCCGATCGAATCCCAACTACTATGTCTACAAACCACAGTAGATGACTGCATCAATCGCAAAACAATCGCTGATCAATCGCGACGCAACGTTTTGCAATTGCGGATGTCAAGATGTATATGCCCATCCATAATTCTTAGATCCCTATTTGCGATCGGCTCCCATATACTTACAAGTGCAATAAACGTTTGCTTTAATAGGTGATATTACCAGTTGATCAGGTCGGTTTAACCACTCTGAACCCGTCTTAAATCATTCTGAACCCGCACGATTGTGATTGATCACCCTTTATCGTTATTGCTGTATCACCAGGTATGAAGACCTCAATGCTAATTGTCAAAAGCTACAGTGGTCAACAAACCATCGGTTGTCATTATAACAATTTCAATCTTTATCACCGGTTGATCTGGTGGTTATGAGTTAAAGTGGTCATTGATCAACTCCATTCACTATGAATCCCTCTTCAGCCATTGATTTTCAACCAACAACAGCTTATAACCATTGGTTGTAACCAACAATAGTTCATAAACCATAGTTGTAGAGCCATTAAATATCAACATATAGCATAACTATATGGCCTTTTGTTGAATGTTTTAAAGCCATTAAATAGTTGCAAAGCCAATAAGTATATCACACATAACTCATTATGACTCCATTTTCCTATTGAACTTCACCCAACGGATCAACTCTCGACCAACGAACTCCCATGTCGCGAAAGCGCGCAGCGCAGCACGCAGACCGACCTGGAGTCCCAACCAGCCGGACCACAAGGAAACCAAGGCCACGGACATGCGCGGCCTCTCTCGACCAAGGTGTGAAAATCATGGGGACTTGCTGGGGATTTGATGGGGACTTCGAATGGAAATGCTAGGAAATCATAGGGATTTGGCAGGGAAATCATGGGGATTTCTGCAGGAAATCAAAGGGGTTTCATGCTATTTCTATGGAAATCAAGGGGAAGTCCAATGAAAATGATTGGAAATTGAAGGTATTTCCAATGGACATGATAGGGATTTCTGATGGAAATGATTGGGACATTTACTGTAGCATGAACAAAAGGAAACTGTAGGGAATGATTCAGTTTTTTGAATATTGAATGTTGTTTGCTAAGCAATTTGGAATTGAAGAGAATGATAGATCAATATCAAATGAATTGTTCCTGTTTCCAAAGTCCTTGAGGACGCAATGGTGCACTGTGGATACAAAAGACTACATCAACATCTAACAACCACATTTGTGTGGGTCGATAAAAAGTTTCAGCATCTTTAGTTGCTTAAGGAACCGTTGTTCATCAAAATTATACCTCTGAAAATGTGCTGATTTTGTTTTGTGAAGTGATCGGGTAACAAATAATCACAAGCCACAACATTTCCAAGAATATACATGCCCAATGCCCACGCCATTATCTGTTTTGCTTCCGATACATTCACTGCAATTGTTCTCAACTTGATGTTGAAAATGATTTGGTCGTCGAGAGAAGTATTGAATGTAAAACTCACTTTGATTTCATGTGGCACCAATGATTCACCACTGTTCATCAACTCAACATGAGTTGAATCATGCTGAATTCATGGGATGGCTGGCCATGATGCTGCGCTACCACAGCCGGCCTCACCCGCAACTCGCCTCCGTAGCACAAGCCTTAGGAGGTACACAGGGCCTGAAGCCACCACGATCCTTGGCCAGCAACGGGGTGATCATTGACGGAATTTCCTTAGTTTGATGATACTCTAAACACCAACCGCGAATGAAATAAGATTGGATGGATGGATGGACGAATGGATGGATGGGTGGGTGGGTGGGTGGGTGGCTGGCTGGATGGCTGGATGGATGGATGGATGGGTGGATGGATGGATG
>VSDK01001470.1:80700-113524 GCA_009767595.1 Symbiodinium kawagutii
GGTGGATGGATGGATGGATGGATGGATGGATGGATGGATGGATGGATGGATGGATGGATGGATGGATGGATGGATGGATGGATGGATCCCGTCGAGCATGGCTATACATCATCAGCTAAATAAAACGCACAACCATATCAACCTACTGCATCAGGTGTGATATCGCCGTACAGCATCAAGCTTGCCTCTGTTCCACCGACTATCATATCTACGTACTAATGTCCAGTATGCATGAGAAACTACTTGGTGAAATCTAGAGACATTATCTAAGTATATTCTACACCAGTAATGCTTGAGTGCCATGACAACTGCAGGTGAAATCTGATAGTCCAATCCACTTGGCTTCCGGACCATGCGATTGCTTCTGGCCAGTCCTCTGGAATTGGGTTGTTCACAGCTGGCTGGGGAGATATGCACGGTGTTCATGTGAGGATTATGACCACTCTCAACGCAATATAGTGTATGCATTCTGGCATCTGTATCTCTTTTGAAAATACAAATAGGTCATATCCACGCAAACAAAGACACAGTTACAGGCAAAACACAATCGAAGATGTCACACATGTAAGTGAAAAAAATATTTACATATATTTACATAACATGTATATTTCAACAAAGAACACGCGATGAAACATATCATATCTGTTTGCATTTCCATATCTACCTGCAGGTGCTTAGCAACCACTGCAAATTGTTGCTCAGAAAACAAACTGTTGGAACACCGTGACTTTCACTGATTCAATCAGGGTGCTGGCGGCACAAAAACACCCCTGCATTGCAAAGCAATCGTACTCAAATGATGTCAAGTGCAACCATTAGCAGTTCCCCTTGTCCTCGCACCAAGCCTAGGAACAAGGGAACCACACCAACCCTGGAAAATTTCCCCAACCATCAGGGAACACCAACCAACGCCCCGCCCACCCTGGGCGGCCCACCGAGCTGGTCCTCCTCCAGCCATTGCGCCAGCTGCGCACTACTGGCGGCCAGGTCGCCCACCTGTTTTAGCACCACCACCGCCTGTTGCCCAACGCTTCCTCGCAGTTCCCCCAGGGACACCCACAGCTGCTTGGCCGCCATGGCGCCATGGCGACAGCGCCAGCGAAAAACGTGGGGTTTCTGAGTGCAGCTGAAGATTTGGGGATGCAGTGCATGGCATTTAAGAGTTGTGGATTTGGGGGTTCAGCAGCTGATTTCTTTGATTTCCAGTTCAACAGAGTATAGATTTTACATTTGACCGTACAAAGGTTGACTTTACCTTGCGTGGCCTCCCATCACGAGTACACGTCAAGATAAAGGGATACAGCAAGTTGACGGTCATGTGAACCGAAATTCAGTGTTACTAATCAACCATTGGTAAGTCCTGTTATATTAGTCAACCATTGGATCATTGTTTACTATTCATTGCAGTAAAAGTGTCTCCGATTGTCAGTGTAGCAGTCAACAGCACAATTGCAGGGAAATCATTTTGCAGCCACTCAACTCGCAGTGGTCTTGAACTTGTGTTGAAGTTAGATTTCAAATGGAGTATGGATGACCCTCCCTGCTTTAGACCCAAGTTTCAAAGCGTTAGGTTTGTTTAGACCCCTGAAAGTAACTAGTGAGGTCATCCGTACAGTTTAAGATCTTCAAAGCACAGAGTTCTTGGATTTCTTTGGCACCTCTATGTGCATCAAGCTTGGGCCACCAGCAGAATCCGAGTCACCGGCAAACTAACCCGAGTGGCGGAGCGGCGACTAGTGTGAACCCAACCATTGATCTGGTTGGGTGGTTCAACGCCTCTGAAAAATGGTGGTCAAAGAAAATAAACATCCCACACATCGAGGGAAAAGCATGTCATCCCACATATTGAGGGAAAAGCATGTCTTTTGAAGAAGCAAACGGTTTAGGATGGTGAATGGGTCGACTATGTTTGACTCACACTATAGGCAAACAGAATACTGGGGGACACAAATTGTCAATCAAACGCTTCGCAATGCATAGCAAGTTGTATTACGATGCATTGCATTAGACTGTGTTGAGTTGCATTACCTACAGGATACCAAACAAATTGGCGCATTCATAAATCGTGTACCTGCTGCCAAATAGCAAATGTTAAGGTTTATCACTAAACTATGTTTCATGTTTCTGCCTAAGCCTTCGTAGTGGCAGTGATCCGCTGCTCGGAAAAGGCCGAAAGTAGTTTTGTCTTGGTAAACTGCTGCAGATCTTATGGTAGACTGCACAGAACCAGATCTGGGGCTCAACAAAAACATGTGGCTGTGGGTCCAAACCCCGTACCCCTGGTTCCCCACTATTAACCATTGATTTCCTTCAGTTTGTTGCTTATTATCCACCATGAGTCATTGGTTGGTGAACTGCTTGACCCGGTCGCTCGCCATGTGGCGCGATTCGCTTACCAAGGAAGCCCAGGAGGTGCCTGGTGACATGACCCAGCACCGAGCTGCGCAGCTTGGCGCCTTTTCTCAGGCAACGTGCATCGGGTTGCCATGTTCGTGGTCCGGAAACATCTTCCTCGGCGAGTGCCACGTATCCCCCAACATACGTTAACGTGTGACATGTGCTTCCGGTGTGCTGTTACCCTTGGTCAACAAACTCAGCAATGGAGAAAAAACACACATGTTTGATAACTTACCTATTGATTTTGAAGATGTTTTATCATTGCTAAGTTGGTTCAATGATAATCTCGTTCTTTTGTTGTTGTTGTTGTTGTTGTTTTGGGGGACCAAGTGCCGCAGAGGGTTCCGTGTTATCTGCGGAGTCTTATCAATAGCACAAGGGTGAGCTTTGAACCGAAATGAGCAAGGGAAATCACACGTGGAAATCATAATGCAAAACTTTTCTCAGCGTATTGCTTCAAAATGAGCAGAGGCAGCGTCCAACCATTTAGTAATTAGATGTAATTACATCAGCAACTGCCAGCAACTGACCAGTTCTTCTTGACTTTGGATTGGTATTTTCCGTTATGCTCCATTCGTTTGATTGTCTTGACGGTAGATTTTGTCCGGACCTTGGTCAGACACTGGAATCACATATGCCAGTGTCCTGTAAGAATAAAATCTTTTTGGAATCCCAGGAAGTTACACCATTTGTGGACATGTGACATTCATTGTGTACGATCTTCCGTTGCCTCAGAGATTAAACATCTCCTATATAGAACCAGTAAATCAATGCCTCCGAAGGGGTGGATGACAATCTCAAGCAAGGTTGGAGACTAGGAATCATAGACATCCAGCAATTTCACCACTCAATGGAATTTACTCTCTGGAAAACTTACCATCTCAAGAAAGGAAACAAATCCACCAAAGCATTGATTCAAGCGTCAATGGGATGTCTCTGGCCAAGGGAACGCCGACCCAGTTCCTTCTGGTATGCTCCTCACGTCTTGCACAGGCAAAGTAGGCAGGGGATAGATACGTGTATTGATATATAGTAGCATGTGATACGAATATAATTGTATATGTAAGTATATAGTTATATCTATGTAACTGAAAAATGTGTAGCAAAAGCAACATCATCAGCAGCAGCAGCTTTAGGCTACAAATGTACACATTGTATCAGCGTGTTAAAACAATCAATTTGTGAAGAACAACTGTCGTTCATATGATATTATTAGCTATATTATGTGAATCTGAGCATGTGCCAAAGGTGAACAATCACATCATGAACACTATTCCCTTGGTTAACAGTCAACACAAAAGATCTGATTTAACATGATTTAACCATCAGCTGTCAACGATCAAAAACAAAAAGAACAGCCAACAATCAGATCACCATGCTGAGCCTTCAGCAAAAAAAACAAAGTTGCAGGCAAACTTGGGCTCCAAATACCATTTGGTTAGAACACTCCTGGTACAGTAGCTCCTGGCCTCGCTCCCCCATCGGTCGAGCGCGATACCCCAAACAGCTCCCGACCTCCAAACCACCCGTCAGATTCTCAACACCATTGACCATGTTCCACCAGAATGATATATATAATGATATACTCATGCTCCAAGCAGCTCCCTCCATCACCAACTAACCATTCTCCAAGCAGCTCCACCAACCACTAGCCCCAGCTTCACCACCAGCGGCACCGCCACACCTTGCCGTGTTTGAGGCGCAGGTGCACGGGCAGCCGCACGTCGTCCTCGCGTCCCGGCGGCTCGGGCGCCTCACCGAAGACCTGGGGCCCGGCGCTCAGAAGGGTCCACCGCCAGGTCACTACTAGACTGACTTAATGATCATAACTTGGTTAAGGTTGGTTATTAGACTTAATCATTTATGACCATACATTTATGACCATTTATTCATTTATGAAGCCTTAACCATTGGAATTTTAACTAAATAAATGCAAGTCATACTAGACTTAATGACCATAAATGGTGTGGTTAATCATTTAGTGGTTGACTTGGTCAAGATGGGTTATTAGACTTTACCCATAATTCTCTATCCTTGCAATCTTAACCATTATGACCATAAATGATGCGGTTAAGATTGACTAGTGGTACCCGCCAGAGGTGGGAAATGATTGGTGCAACGATGCTTGTGATATGACATTTAGTGGTTCATGAATGTTGATGTGGAAGGTGATGAAGATGTGGCTAATGATATGCTGATCAATGATGGTTCATGATGGTCCATGATGCTGTTGGGAGCTTCAGCCAATCTGGTGATAGTTCGTTGTGATCACCTTCTATCAACTGTTCATAGCCATCATTGGCTACTACTAGCCATGATCCGAGATCAGAAATTGAACATGGTGAACCTGATAATTCTTTGGTCATCCCACGTTGATTCTAAACCAAGTTAGCATCCGGGGACCTTTACGTGTGAACCCCCTGGCACTCGGAACTGCGCTGCAACCTGAGCCTCCTCACCACATGCCACAGGAATTCGAAGCCATAGCATTGCGTGCTGCGCTTGGTGCCCTCCATGCCACAAAGGTCCACGTTGCTAGAACCATCCACCAAGGACAGCATGTGCATGTAGAAGTCCTGCTGTGTTTGGTGGTTTCTCAAAATAGGGGACCCCCCAAAAATGGGTGGTGTGTTGCTATAAATGATCAATAAGCAGGATGTGTTGCTATAGCTCGTTCATAAACTGTATGATTTGGGGGTATCCCCCATTTAAGAAACCATCATCTGGGCTGTGCATGTCGTTCCTCAATGTTGCGTCATCATGAGAACAGGCAAACCCAACATGTAAATTTGCGTCCTGGTGCTGCTTGACGATTGTCAGTGATTCTTCGTATTTCTCTTGATATGTTTCCTATGCCTGCCTGCACTAGCTTGAAAACTTAGATTTCACTTCTGATCATGTTTCTTGCAAGTTTGTTTGGTTATTCAAATAATGGGATTCGTATTGTAATTATAAATCAGTATTGTAATTAGGTATAATGTAATTGCTATCATCATAATTAATTATGATCGGTATGGTTTTGTGACTTATTCACACATATTGTTCTATCATGTTCCATTAGAATTCAAACTTCAAAAACGCCAACACCGAACACATGTGTATCTAAGGGGTTTGGGTACATCGATGGTGATGCGACACCCAAACATGTCATGCAAACCAAGGGACAATCACCAATTGACAGCAATTAAATCGAAATGGCCATGGGAACCCGGTAACGCAGGAATGTGGATTTCCCATGTTGAGTTCCCGGCAGTGACAGAAAAACACAAATACAGTAGTGTGTCGTCTAAGGAGAGCAACAATAGTGATTGTTCCTTGGTTAATGAACGTGGCCCCTCCGCCATTGTCCTTGTCATGTCTTCGGATGGTGTTGCGAGAAACGGCAAACTGCGCACAGCAGTAAGGGCCTCCCCCAGGGTGCGAAAGCGGGAATGGTGATGATGATGATGATGATGATGATGATGATGATGATGATGATGATGATGATGAGGATGACGATGATGATGGTGATGATGATGATGATGACGATGATGATGATGATGATGGTGGTGGTGGTGGTGATGATGGTGGTGATGTGTGGAGGTTGTCAAAGCAAACCGTGGACACATGTACACGTGCATCACCAACGTAGGGATAGGTTTAATAAATAGCATAATTCGGTCTATATGCAGATGGAAAATGTGTACAGGTACGTACATAAAAATGAATATGAATACTAATGCAGGAACAAATATGCTTTCATGTCCCAATGCACATCCATGCACGAACAACATATACGAGTACAAGCAAATGTGCATGCATAAGTGTAAGACCACGGCAAACATGTATCGGATCCCTCCATCCAAAAAGCCCCATCGATAACGAAAAGTCCACATTGGTTGAAATCAACTATGGAGAGTCCATCCTTGTTTTCTCTTTTTTGGATCAAAAATCATGCCGTATGGCAATTTTTGAGCATTTGGACAGCAAATTTGAAGAGCAACCCTGCGGAAATGCGTAATCACCCGAGCCAAAAGTAGGACATCATCTGCTCATGCTTTGCTCAACTTCTCCAAGCTTCCAACGTGGCTATGAACCAACCCCTTCGGTTTACCCCGGTTCCCAACTTCAGAAGGACCTGTGGCTCTAAGGTTGCCACGTATTGGTCGAAAAGAAAAATGGCAGTTGACGGCAACGCCATGGCTGTGGCGATTGACATATCTTGTTCATCTTTATTGCTAATCATCCCCTAGCAATAACATTATCAACCAGGGCTCCCATGTTTGACCACTATCAAACCTCATTCATGAATGTACATGATTGTACAACCAATATCATGCATTTTCAAACATTATTGGGACATGAAAGTCATGAAAGCATAATGCATGACATCAATATTTCATAATTATGACACATGCATATTCATTATACATAATGCTTTTGCAACCGAATGGTCACCTAATGGTCAGCTAATGGTCACCTAATGGTCACCTAATGGTCACCTAATGGTTATCAATATCATGCATACCCATTCGGTGACCATGCAGCACTGTCAAGCCACATCCAGCTGCACGCCTAAAAGTTCGGAGATATTGGCTTTGAAGATCTCCTGGAGCTTGCAACTGGTTCGGCATCATCCAAAACGGGTTCCTATACGTAAGAATAGAAGTATCATGCGTATATGGATGTACATGTACATGTCATATGAATTACTCTGTCTACTTCATGGATTTGTTTTGCTTGCCATTGTCCACTGATTTTCTTGCCATTGGACAAAAAGTATCTGTCCTGGTGGCCTGTTGTATCATTGCTGAGTGCAGTTCTTGCGTCATTCCTACAGGTTCTACCGCTGGTGAATTAGCAATCACCACGAATTTTATAGCCAACAGCATTGGCCACCAAACTCAGCATGTTTACTATGTATACTCATATGGGTGTTTCTCAAAATAGGCGACCCCAAAGCTATGGTTGGTTGATTACTATCGATGACTAGTGGATGATAACGGGGGGTACCCCCAGCTATGACCAGCAGTGCCAGTGCCAACAAAGACCTGAGACCGTCCTCGTGGACAGCTTGCAAGCAGGGCGTCTGAGTGCGCACGTGGCGCGGGCCGTTCAGCGGCAAAAATGGCACGTCGTAGGTGCCCGCGGCGATGCTCCTGGGGCTCCACGCGGACTGGATTGGCTTTGGCGACAGGAACCAGGAATATGGCTGACTGATCAGCATTTACTCGTCGGTGGTTGAACCACTGTCATTAAAAATATGCGCAAGTCAACCAATCATTTGTTAATACTTACAAGGGAAAATAGAAATCGTCTCAAACCACCAACCATCAACCAGCTTAATCATCACTTATTGAGGATTTTCTGGCATTTTTTCTGCAACTGGTTCAAAATCTGATCCTTGCTGTAAGATCACAGTGGTGCTGGTCTAAAGTAAAGACGGCCAAGAAAAGTCGCTGAAATATACTAAGTGCCCCGAGCAATTCCCTGAAGACTATTAAACTGCTTAAGAGTTATCACGGATTGCTACAGTGAGAAAGTGATACATATATCTGGTTGGTGGTGTCAACCCCTATGAAAAAATATTAATCAACCAACTATTTGTCAATAGTTACTACTGAAAATAAAAATGTTTAGAACCACCAGCCACATATGTATGTAACTAGTTGGATGCTTAATCACTGCGAATAAACTCAACTGCTAACAATCTTAGCTTGACAGCATTACTTCATCATCCGGTATGTTAACAAGTGTGTTGATAATTGTTGATAGCTGAGGTAAATCCTGGCTTCATTCAGAGCTTCCATGGCCAACCACGGCAGTCCTCAACACAAGGTCCAGGAAGTCAAAGTGGAGATGGTCCATGGGATCACTCTGAAGAAAGATCGTGAAATCCGCAAGGTGCTCGTAGCTACCCAAGATGTGCGTCAAATACGCCGAACATTCGTCGCCCCGGGCAGCTCCTGAAACAGGAAACGCAACGCTCCAGGCAACTGCTGCTGTTGCTGCTGCTGTTGCGGCTGCTGTTGTTGTTGTTGTTGTTGTTGTTGTTGTTGTTGTTGTTGTTGTTGTTGTTGTTGTTGTTGTTGCGTTCCTATTGTTGTGATTGTTGATCACCCACACGGAACAATTCAAACATGAACTAACGTCCAAACGGTGGCAATCTTTCTCGCCATCCAGTTGTTTTGGGTGACTTGCGCCAACGTGCAAGAGTCCGGCTCATGGCACGGCAGCTTTCAGTTCAATCCTGCTATGACAAATCTTCTGCCCTGGAGGGCCATCACACGATCCCAGGTGACTCACTTTCTCTTCCTCCACCCTCCACTTAGATAATGCCTTTTTTTTTACAACTAGTTGGCTAAGTTAGCCAAGTTAGCTGACTAACTCCAGTGACGATGTTCATGCCACACATTGCTCCCGGGCGAGCCATGGCGAGCCTATGTCCGCGCGATCCACTTGCCACACCGCCATGAAATGGTTCGCTGGCAGCTGCGCTGCTAGGACGTCGGGTGCCAGTGGAGCGCCGCATTTTTCGTAGATCAACAGCCTGGTGGAACTGCAGGTGGGACATGGACAACGAGCGCTGCTGTTCCAATGGCTGAGTGCTCCAGTTTGTGGCTAGCAAATTCTTAGGGGTGAGGCTCCCTTCGAAAGATTATGCTTCAGATTCATCTCCAAGGATACTCTCGAAGAAAGTCAAAACGGGAAAAAACCCGGTGTGGATTCGACCAAGCCATGACTCTGGCCACAGACGCAATTGCTTCATGATGGAAAGGTCATGCAAGGTCGAGGAAGCATGGTGGCAATGTTTCAGGGACAGCAGCTCTAGATGCATGGTACAAATGCATAGATGCCCCTTTCAAGACAAATCACGATACACACAGCATAATCAGTACAGTATACGGATACATTCGTCACTATATATGCTGTACATGTACATGTTCTAAACCCAAAACAAATGCACATATATGTATGTATATATATATATACATGTTCATTCAAAACACCATCTAATCAGTATATCATTAAAAATACCAGGCAACAAAGTATATACATGTATATATATATATAGTATATATGCTAGCCAGCCTGCCCAAAGCTACCTTATATATAATCAGTATACAAGGCGCATATGGTCTCAGTGTCCTCCCAAGGGGGTCCACACCTGGATCCCAAGGGAACCCGCTGCAGGTGCTTGGTCAGCCAGCCTCGGCACTGATGCTTCACAGCTGGTCAACTGAGCTACATGGCTATGGGTCAAGCAGTTAACCAACCAAGTCATGGGGGATTTCCACCAACAATTTCATAGGGAAAACAATGGTTAATGATGGGGGAACCAGGGGGACTAAGGGTTTTGACCCACTGCCACATGAAGTTGGGAAACCAAGAAACTCGGTTGGTAAGAAGAAACATGATGCTTCAATAAGCTTCATGCAGTTTTCAGTTTCATGGACAGCTGGTAAACCATGGTAAACCCAACAGCTTAATAATGAAGTTTTCATGAAGCAAAAGCTAGTAAACTGTGAAACCCAAAGAGTTTGCTCGGGACGAGCTGACCCAGCAATGCCAGAAATTCCAAGTTCTTGCGGTTGGTTCGTTCTGAGGATCCATTCATACTCCCCAAAAATGGCCGTTTCCCCATGAACAATGATCATTATTGGTTGGTCAAGAGGTACCACTCACCGTTTATGCACAACCACATATCTACCTGGGAATCAAGCCCTTGCGCGGCCGGCAAAATTTGGTGCTTTAGTATCCAAAATCATGAAGGCCAAATTAGCATTGTTCATCATGGCGAGTGGGGAATAATTCATGAATGATTATCCAACATGATGACAGTTGATGGTTTAAAACATCCCAGGAGGGTAAGTAATTGACCATTGCAGGCATGAACAAATGGAAAACGCTAGGCAATGCGGGGTGATTTTTTGGGTACTACTGAAACTGGAGATGCTCTTTCTTAGAACTGAACCTTCTAATCTTCTGCCATGTGGAAGAATAGTACCCCAGGATCATCACATTCCATATGAATAATGCTTGGACTTGTCCGGTATAAAGAGTCCCAAAACCCTATGGGTTTATCAACCCCCCAGCCCCCAATTGATTGTTGAGATCAGATTGCCCACGTTTTTTCTAGCTTTCCACAGACTCTCAATGTATTTTATAGTCTTATGGTTGTCCCACATAATTACGCCAACAATCATGGCAAAATAAAAACAAAACAGCGGTATAGGTTAGCCAAACATATCCGCATAATACCCGTAATGTGCAATACCTGTTTAGAACATTATCCCCTAGTATCAACCAACATCAACCAGTAATTCAGTCAGAAAAACTACGCCATATATCGTCATATACTATCATTGTATCATATGATATCACAAGATCTATACCACGATCATAAAATCGAATATATCATATTGTAGCAACAACCCATGTATATCATATCATAGCAACAGCCCATGTATGCCATGTATGCTTAAGTCAACTTGGCCATCTCAACCATGGTCTGCGGGTCGCCATGGGAAAACTCGCCCAACGCTGCTGAGTCACCCAAGTCTTCGCGACAATGGGCGACCACGAAATCCACCCTGGCCAGGGCTGGATGGCGACGTGGTGTCGGAATAGTTTCGGTCAATGATGGCGTTAATGGTGGCTGTATTGATGGCTGTATTGAACGGCTAAGCCAGCGGCAAAGAGTGGGATTGCAGCGGTCAAATGATCATTCATACTAGTTAATCATGATTCACAATGATCATTGAATGCTTCTTGATGGCACAAGTAGGCAATAACCATCAGTAGCTGATGATACATGATAAACTGATGGCAATGATGGCCGGTGAACTGATGTTTGTTTGATGGCTTCGTTCAGGGTGCCTTGATGGTTCACTGATGGTCATTTGATGGTTATTCCTTGTGCTTACTCAAGTACAACAATGGTTGACGATGGTTGATGGTGTTTTTGTTAATGCTCAATGGTGCTCAATCATTGTCAATAAAAGGTGGCCTTTGGTGATGGTTCTTGTTGATGATTAATGATGGTTAACAATGGTAATCTACAATATGTATCATAATCCAAAACTGTCAAACAAAACGGTTCATTGGAAGATCAATGATACGGATACTTTATTAATATGGACCTACCACTAATCAGTTCATATGGACGGTCACGACCGCTTGTGCGCTTGCAAACACTTCCATATTGGAAGGTCATTGCTGACCAACTACTTGGGAGACCCTTGAGATAGATGTTGTCTGATTGAGAGCTCTCTGGGCCTTCAAAAGCATGGATGGTACTTGTTGGCTTCCAGAGACCAACAGCTGACCAACTTGAGATGGTTCAATGTAAAACATGGATGTTGTTTTCTTGGCTTCCAAGAAAAATATTTTTTACATTGCCGGCTCAAGAATCAACAAATGACCAACTTGAGATGGTAACTCACCGGACTCACTGGCATGAACACTGCCCATGATGTTGCACATGCCGTCTTTGTTGCAGCAACATACGTCTTGTACTTTTGATAGGGTGACCTGTATACTGTATGCTGCATGCTGGCCGTCCGATCAAAAAATGAATGAGTCTGAAGCTGCTAGGAAGGTTAAATTGTGGCTGTCAAACAGAAACATGTGTCACATTTAACGATAAGTTTTGAGAACTCCAATTGCACAGAATCAAAGGGTTTTGGTCGCCGGCACAGAATCTTGTGGAATTCACACATGGGGCATATGCAAGTGCATACTGATTTGATTAAAAGGCAAGGCTTGAGGCAATCTCCAACATGAAGACAACACAACTGACTGAATCTGATGATTTTGGCTATACGTTCAACTAACTGTCATTACCTTCAACCGTGCCCTGAAGACATCACAGTCCGGTCGCAACTGTATCCATCCCATAAGTGTCAACTCTGGAACACCCATCGCACCTGGCAACTGTATCCATCCCATAGCACTTGGTGTTGAAGGATTGGGATATCCATTTCCCCGCAGATTCGCCTGCAGCACAGGAACCCTAAATCGAAAAGTTTCCCTGCTCTAGCAGGCCTGCGATTTCAGGATGGGTTTCCAGTGTGAGGGGGCAGGGATTTTGGGCAAACCCATACGCTTGATATTGCTATTTGTCGGTATTAATCATGATTGGCCACCTTTGCCAGGCCCACTACTCGCCGCCAGCTTCGCACATGATCGGCTATGGACTGCGATCGAACATCTTGACCACTATAAACCATGTTTATAAGTCAGCACTTAATTAAGCATTGTCAACCATAGCGAGAAAAACAATGAAGGATTCCCAGCAGTATTCGTGAAACCAAGTTCCATGGATGCGGCTGATATACAGTACTTGATATGTGGCTCGGTCAATCAATGACGATCATTGCTGGTTGATGATTCAGTTGGTTTAGAATGGTTGCTGATCATAAGTCATGGCCAATGATTTAATGCTGGTTGGTAGAACTAATGGTGGCTAAACATCGTTCATGATGGTTGTGATTCAGTGCATCATTCGTAGTTTGGCCCTCATTGAGCAATCAACGAACCACTCAAACTGATGGAGATCGAAGGTTCATGATGATAAATCACGGCCAGTAATGGTTGGTGCTCAATACTAAAACCATACCAACCAGCAACTCGTCATGAACCATCAACAAATCAACACCATCTGTAGTATTAGATTAGACATAGTATACCCTAAGCACTCCCAGTTGTGTTCATCAAAAAAATCCTAGTAGCTCCAACTCGCTCCTCTCTTGAGAAGGGTATAGACGGTATAGGGATATCCCTGGCTCACGCTCCCTCTAAATCAGCCAAAGTATCATCATAGATAACTCTCGTCAACTTCTTGCCAACTTGCATTGCTGTAATCATGCCCAAAGCGATTGAATTGAGATTATCACTACGAATCGAAAATCACAAGGCATCCCCAATGCCAACTAAAAACATCCCCAAGTCTTTCCACATCTTTCCACCGACCAGGTCTACCATTTGGGCCATGGGACCTGACTCCTGGGGGCCGCCTCCTGACCCGTCAACCCCCGAGGGCCTTGGATCTCCGTCGCGCACTCCACGGGGCGTCCCACGATGTCCAGCGCCACAGCCACGGCGTCGCCCACCGTGTCCTGTGCCGCCTGGTGTCTCATAGGTGGCTGGGCGAGGCTAAGCCCATGGTTGACCCCTGGTGGACCTAGCGATGACCTAGGGATGACCTAGGGATGACCCAGTTGAGCTATGGTGGATGGTAGATTTGAGGCCAATACATGACTAAGAATGGTTCATGAGGGAAAAATGAGGGCGACTGGTGCCGAAACTTGTGGTTTGTGATGGTTGATGGTGGCGGTGAGAGTACCATGGTGATAGCGGACCCCCAACTGTGCTGGTCTTTGCTAGTTTTGAAACAAACAATGTCAATTTGGTCTGGTCTGGGGTGAAACTTCCCTTGCAGCTTACCCTAAAGAACCAGACTTTCGGCTGGTTTACCCAGCTACAACCAGCTTTCTAGAAGGAAATCATCATGAAAACCTGGTGCCCAAGCATGCACCAAGCCTCCCAACCACCACCGGGAGGGGCGCAGCCACCGGAGCTCGCGCCTGAATGCGTTTGATGGCGCGTTGCAGGGGCCAGGCGGCCGGCTTTGCTGCCATCAAGTGCCTCAAAGAGTTGGTGATCCAGGAGACGGCTTCGCTGTCAATCAGATAGATATGGTGGTTTCCCAAGCCAGTTTGGAGGCCCAAAAAATGGTGGGTTTATTACTATGACTATTGATGGATGATTTGGGGGGTCCCCCCTATTTTGAGAAACACCCAAATATGTACAACTGTTTATATTGTCACGAACACAGGTGATCAATTACAAATATGTTCGTGGATAAGGTAAATACCACAAAACATGGGAGATCTGTCAATAAACCAGCCATTCTGGTGGGTAAAACGCGAACTACTTATTGATGGACTAGTAGGTGGTGAAGCACATTGGTCGTTGGTTTAACAATTTTTTGCTGAAACACTTTTGACTATAACTTCTAGTGCCAACATGAACTTCCCCCAACATAGAAGCCAAATAAAGAGGCCCAAGCACCCACCAAACTATAAGTGTCAAGATCTGGTGGTTTAATTTCCCATGGATCCGATCATCACTTCTCGGGTCCGGCACACCTAGCTGTTGTGAAGCGCAGTGCCTTTCGACAGTCACCTACCATCACTGTTGGTTCGTTGATAATTAATCATAATTACCCATATTAGTTGGTATATCCCGTATTCTTGCTGCTTATCATGACCCATTCTTAACCATAAGCGGCTAGCTAGGTTGGTTGGTGAATATTGACTCAACTCGCCATTTATCGATGGCATATCCCCTGTTCAACTGTTGGTGCATCCGTTATTGACCATTAACCAGCTGGTTAGCCACTAGTTATAGTCTCTTAATCATTTATCAACCATTGATTCACCCATCTATAATTATTAATTGACAATTCATTCGCCATTGTTAAGCAGTAGCTATGACTCTATATGGCTCATACCCACAGCAAGCCATGGCCAAGTTCAGGCTTTCCTCAGGTCCCTCTCGCGCTGGCACCCAGGGCACTGCTGGAAGGGCGAGGCTTCCTTGGCCAACTTCATGGCTGCATCATAGATCTGCCGTCCTGGCATGGTATCTCCTAGGAAACTAGGGCCGCTAGGGGAGCGATCAGCTATGACTTAAAGGAAACTAGGGCCGCTAGGGGGAGCGATCAGCTATGACTTTTGAACCAACTTACAAGAAGCGAGCGAACTCAACAAGCTCTAGGGGTGTCCCAAGAAGCGAGAACAAAACAAGCAACTTGCAGGAAACTTTCGAGAAAATCCCCTGATGATGCCAATGGTAGTGATATTACACAGTTTAATACTCAAGTTCACGACTGATGATTGTCAACTCCCGATCAAGCTTTTGTGCCGCAACTGCGGTTGTGAACCGCAACTGTACCAGCCACCCGTGCGCACCCGACGTGGAGATGGCCATCACAAAGTCATTGGCCAAGTCTGGCGAAATGAAACTGCCAGCCGATTTCACCAGAGAAAAGGCACCATCCAAGTCCTGAGCTGCCACGTGTTCAACATGTGCACGTGCATCATGGACACCTTTGTGTGCAATGCGATTTGTAGATCTGTAGGTGTACAATGTATGTCGGTGTCAATAAATGCAAGAGTGGGTATATGTGGGTGTCCTATCGTGACATAAACCACTTAGGGAGGCTGCAAAATATGGCGGTGGAATAAAACTCTGTGCCCTCGTGGACATACACATTTGTGTGTGTGTGTGTGTGTCTGACCAAGTATATAGTCTTCCCTATCGTCCGCTACTCACATGCATTTGTCAGATCTGCTTGCAACTTAACTAATTACATATACCACTTCCTGCACGCAAAACTTATCATAACTTCAGGGAACTCCATTTTGCGTCATTCATTTCCGGTATTTAAAGATAGGGACACACGCACACATATCACTACAACTTGTTCAAATGAGAAATCTCAAGAAAGCCTTGTCACAAGTGCCACTTGTGATTTCCACGGTCAAGTATCATTCCATTGCTGGCTCTTTTCGACAGGTGCATGAAGCAAGAAAACACGTTGTGTGGTTGTAACAGCTGGCAGCCTAGCAACAATTAGCCACTTCTTTCCGTGGAGATGAATCAACAAGTGATTGAGTCTTTCAGGGATCAATTAGCCAGTTCTTTCTGGCGATACAGGTAGATCAGCAATTCCTGACACAAATAATGTTGATCCTCGCCGGTTCAACTGCCTTGTAATCCGTTGCGGATGTCAAACATGAGCAGCAAAGTATTACCTTCCAAGATTGTGGAAGCTACAACCAAGCAAGAAACCAAATCACTACAACTCATACATCTCTGCTGTTTCTGATATCCTACAACTGCCAATTGCTATTGCTTAACAATCATGAACCATGTTGAATCACTTTCAAACCTACTTTGAACATATGATATTCCATGATGAACCATCATCATGGCCCACCCTCAAACCTACCGCCTCTGCCGCCCAAAGACACTCCAAGATGGGGCCAGCAACTGAAACTCCGCTACCAGCCTCGGTCCGTTGGGTCGATAGTCATGCGCAGGTCACATCTCGATCCATTCATCCACGGTGTTTGAACCAGCCCCATAAACCTAAGCTATTAGAGGTTAACAATGGTTAATATAATGATTATAACGGCTGATTGATCATCCTTTACTGGATGGTGGTTGAACCACCCCGTCATGAAAAATATTTGTCAACCAACCATTTGTTGATGATTACTACGGAAAATGATTTTAGATGCTTGAAACCACCAACCAGTCAAGCGTCTTCAGACTCGCTCTGGCTTCAGACTCAGTGATGCCAAGCTGCAGTCCTGCCATGATCAGCGGGTTCGGGCAATCAGCATCCACTAAACTCTGCTTGTAGTCCTCATGCAACCTCTGCACGAAGAAGGCCTGACCAGGCATCGCAAGGCTATGACGGTTTTCTACCGGTGAAAGGAAGCAGGATTGATACAATCTCATCCTCAAGACCCTAAAATCAAACCACTCAAAATGCAATGTGCAGGTTTCGAGCTTGGAAGACGGGAACAAGCCTGAACCCTGAAACCCATCTTGGATGTGCAACTGGGGTGCCATGGTTATAAACCCGATCAAGTAGCTTATAGTCCTTATAACCATGGCTAGTTGCCAGTTACTAAATGGTGGTTTCTCAAAATAGGGAGCCCCAAAAATGGTTGGTTTATTACTAGACATGATTCATAAAGGATGATTTAGGGTACCCCTATTTTGAGAAACCACCAAATGGGGATGAACATCCAAGATACACCATCCCAACATAGCCTTCCAGCTCCGGCCTCCATCAAAGGAGGCCTCAGATCAGAGACCTTGGGGAAAAATCGCCACCAGAACGCATGGGTGTATCCATCATCGCACGGGGTGTTGCGGCGCAAGCGCATGTTTATAGCTACCCAGTGGCTCCATGTATGGTATATTTACCTACATAACTGGGTCATTTTATGGCTAAATGATGGCAAATATACCAGACATGGAGCCACTGGGTAGTATCTAATTCATATCAGCGAGCAAAATGGGCGGCTCTTAGATACGAGCACGATTTAGCTGATACTACCCTGGATACAAACTGATCTCCTATACTAAGTGGGTTAGCGATCTGGTGAGATACGGTGTAAACTTACAAGATCGGAACTAGCCAGGGACTGGGGTTGGTGCAAAGCAATTTTTTTCATTTTTTGTTCATTTTTTTGATTTTTTTTTTATTTGTGAATCTGCTTCTTTTTATTTTTCATTTTTTTTTGGGGTACTTTTCAGCCTTGGTGGGGAATTCATTACAATGCAACCACAAAATTGGTGATGGCTTGGTGTGGAATGTGGGAGATTCCACCCATGGCCCTGGAATTTGGCCAGGGGAAAACTATCGAACATAATTTTTGACTTGAAGGGGACCACCGCTGTAGTTGAATTTGTTGTTCAGCTTGACCGTGGCCATTGAACATCAACATGTTCAAATCAACTGGCACACAAAACAAAAACCACAAAACAACCAAACACTACAAAACCAACATACGTTCCAGCTTCTTAAGCAACAACCAAGAATCAGCCAATTCTTGACCACTGGCTGCGGGCCACGGAGATGAGTTAGCGCGCGGGCAACAAATAATCAGTGCCGTTTTTTCTCCCGCATAGCGCGTATTAAAATAGGAGGTGTTAACATATAATTTAAGCAAAAACAGGCCAGAAGAGCCAGCGCGCAGGTTTTCTTCCATAACTGGACTTGCCGAAAAAAAACTGCAGAGACACAGGTAGGCAGGGTTTCTGGCACGCCTGGACTTGTCCGAATTTTTTTGCCAGAAACCCAGGTAGGCAAAATTTTTGGAGCGACTGGACTCGTCCGAAAAATTTTGCCAGAAACCCAGGTAGGCAAAATTCCTGGAACGACTGGACTGGACCGGAAATTTTTCCAGAAACACAGGTAGGCAGACGTTCTGCCCTGACTGGACTCGTCCGAAAAAAAATGCTTGCCGCGCAGGTGAAGATGTTGTCTGGCACGACTGCACTGTTCCCCGCAAAAAAATTGATTAGTAAAACAACAAGCCCACACCAACAAAAAAACGCAACAAGAAAAATAAAATTTCAAAAGTGACCAGCTTTCAAAAAATACAAATGAACTTTCAAAACCGACCAGAATTCAGAAACGAAAAAAAATGAATTTTCAAAAACGGCCAGAAAAAAATGAACTTTCAAAAACGACCAGAAAAAAATGAAAATCAGAAACGAAAAAAAACGAAAAAAAAATGAAAAAGTTCATTTTCTTTTCATGTTTTTTTCGTTTTTTTTTTTCGTTTCTGAAATCTGGTCGTTTTTGAAAGTTCATTTCTGAAATCTGGTCGGCGTTGAAAGTTCATTCTTTATTTTTTGCAAGCTGGTCATTTTTAAAACTCTATTTTTGTTTGTTGCGTTTTTTTGTTTATGGTGTGGGCTTGTTGCGTTAGTAATTCAATTTTTTTGGGGGAACAATGCAGTCGTGCCAGACAACATCTTCACCTGCGCGGCAAGCATTTTTTTTCGGACGAGTCCAGTCAGGGCAGAACGTCTGCCTACCTGTGTTTCTGGCAAAATTTCCGGTCCAGTCCAGTCGTTCCAGGAATTTTGCCTACCTGGGTTTCTGGCAAAATTTTTCGGACGAGTCCAGTCGCTCCAAAGAATTTGCCTACCTGGGTTTCTGGCAAAAAAAATCGGACAAGTCCAGGCGTGCCAGAAACCCTGCCTACCTGTGTCTCTGCAGTTTTTTTTTCGGCAAGTCCAGTTATGGAAGAAAACCTGCGCGCTGGTTTTTCTGGCCAAAATTTTCGTTTGAGTCGTCCTGGCAAAAAACCTGCCTACCTTTGCTTCTCACACAATTTTTTGGTTGAGTCCAGTCCTGGCAAGAAACCTGTCTACTTGTGTTTTGGGCTAAAAAATCGGACTAGTCCAGTGGTGCCAGAAATCCTGCCTGCCTTCGTTTTTGACACTTTTTTTGGGGTTTTGACAAATTTTCTTGTAATCGGTACAAATTTCGATTCATGAATTACCAAATGTTTGATTTGGTTGAAAGCCTTACATGTGTTGAAAAAACAAAAGTGCGATCAGCTGAGAATTTAGATTTCAATGAACTTGCAATCCTGGTCTTGCAAGCTATTCAAGGCAAATACTATCGCCCTGGGCTCTGGGATTGAGAAGGCTAGTTCTTTTTGATTGACCAGTTTTCAAAATTGCCACATCATACAAGAGCACTTTTGCAGATGAATTATGTTTGCAAAAGCAGATTTAAAAATGAATGCCAAAAAAAAGATTTCAAAATAGCAGATCAAACATGAAAAAAAATGAAAAATGAAAACGAAAAAAAAATGAAAAAAAATGAAAAATGATTATTTTAGCCATTTCCAGACCAGGCCGTTTTGAATTCTTGCAAGTGTAAACCCTTGAATCGGATTATCACAGCTTAAACCTATCCCTTTTGACCATTTCCCCTGGTAGATTTTGTGGCCAGTGACGTCTGCGCGTGGCCGAATCCTGGTGGAAGACCGTGGTGTTTGAACGGCGTCACTGCATAGAAACAGCTCACGTTGGATGCTCTAGTTGGATTCTTCACTTATTTAGGATTCATATTAGAGATGTTAAATTTTGCATGTTTTCCCCTGTTGAGCTTATCCAGTGTGTTCCCCTATTGATTTTGCATGTTCTAAGAAAGCGGAAACCCAAATTATCCAATATGAATCCTGCAAATCCTGCGAATCCTGCCGTGCTTTGGTGCTTTGGATTACTCCATTGAATTCCTTGCAGGGTTCATGCCTGGGGCAAGTTTTTTCAGTGCGTAAGTGGGAAAGTTTGCTGCGATGGCAGGATGTTGATAACAGAAAAGGTGGCATGAACTTTTACGAAATGGATGTACAGTAACTTCATTGAAACCATGGGTTTGCGATTCCACGAGTTGTCCAGCGTGGACACAGATAACAAGCTATGCTGACCCTCGCTTTCAAGAGGTGGCTTCTCTGTTGACTCAAACTGTGTGGGATTTGTGCCGATTAATGGAGCATGCTTTCCGAACTGCTTATAAATCTGTTGGCATTATTTTTTTCCACATATGTTGTTGCATCGTCGGCGATATCTGGGATTCATGGGCTATCAAAAGCGAGTCTTGGGATTTCTTGCCAGGCCGGTGCTGGTTCCACAGGAGTTGCATCAGGGGCTAGTTGGAAAGCAGGGGGTTGAGCACCACAGTTGCCATGAAACAAAAGGGGGTAGAACGGCAGAACACTGAACCTGTGCGATGACCCAAAAGCACAAAAGCTGCCAAGAGACATAATGAGAATCCAGCTTTCTTTGAAAGCTCGCAATGGAAAAAACGTACTCCTCAGAACAAACCGGGCATCGACCTGCACTTGAACTGGCAGCCTACACCATGTTACGGGCACAAATTCACAAAAACGGCTATCCTCTGGTAGTGCCTAACCTGGCAAGGAACAATCCAAAATGTACTGTATGATATGTTTGGGCACGAGTATCCACGCACGTATGAATGTACATATGTGAGAATGCGTTGTTCACTTGTAACTCTTTAATTACTTTATATACATCAGCAAAGCCTAGCAAAACCATTCAATATAGATTGGGTTTGTAGTGGTAATCAAAGGCATTGCCATGGGCGTTCAGGGGCTGCACTGTTTGAGGGGCGTACGTACTCCTGTTCCCCTGGTTCTGCGTGACAAATGGTTTTAAAGACCTTTAGGATCGGTGGTTGTTAAGCCCAGATTCAAGGAAATCCTAAAAAACTAGTTTGGTGCTTATAGATCTCTTCCGAAATCTTCAATTATATGTAGTAATTCATATAGTAGTAAACCCATCTAATCCCGAAAACACCAGCTTGAATTGCCTCAAAACCCCAGGTTTCCAAGGTTATGGTTGGCGTGAAGGGTCATTCTACCAGCTTGTGCTGGTGACTGTCTGGGTTCTATCAACCCTCGTTCCATATACACCAAGACTATGAAAACCTGTAATTGCGCACGGGGCCGCAATGTCAAAGTGCCATGTTGTCAGATTGATTCGCAGGGATTCTTATATTTTCATATATTTGGGTATGGTGAATCCCCTGTTGAATCAGCTCTTCCGTATCACCAGTGTGAGAGCCAGTGTGAGTTGTGGCTCATGGATGCTCCGTAAGCTTTGGAATCCCTGGTGAATTTGATGATTCTTGCCTTACGAATCTCTTCCTGGCCTCATCTCACTGTGAATGTTTCCAAAACAAAGGTGCAAAACCGACGATTTGAACCCCAACCGGGCAGCTCCAGTTTTAGGCAGTTCCGAAAAAAAACCCTTGCGGGAATCGGAGCCCTGCGAAGGTCTCTGGTCTTGGTGCTTGGGGGTGCAGGTCCTAGGCTAGGCTTGCCACGACCACAGCGTTCGCACCGTCCAAGAGACGAGATCCGAAAAAACCGAGCTGCGTAAGTGGACCTCTGTGAGTAATTTCCCTGCTTTGGCCACTTCTATTCATTGATTGCTCATGCAAATGGTCAGTGGCTAATCAGTGTTCGCTCATCGTCATGTCAATTTCAGTAATGGTTGAAACAATTGGTAGTCGACCTGTAACAAACAACAACCTGCCCAACATTGCTGTGCCTGTTGATCTTGGGCATGGACCCATCAAGAAACGGATTCCCCAGCTGTCAGTGAGTTTGCTGGGCGCAATCATGTCAGATACCCGAAGCAGCGTTTCCTTCTGCACAGTTTTGGGGTGCCTGTCCGCATTTCTAGTTGGTTACGAGCTGCTCCTCTTGCAATGATGACATCAGCCAGGATCAAACCAATAGCCACACATCATGAAGGTGGCTGGTCATCCATGCAATCAACGTCACTTTTAAACTCCCAGGTACTGTACTTTGATCAGCCGGAAAAGCTGTTTCAGAGGACTCACCAATGAAGAATGGGTGGCTCAGAGTATTGAGGACCATGGTAGTTGGTTGGTCACCAATGGTGGTGACAACTTTTCAATCTATCGAGGGCATGTAGCAAAAGTTCATCTACGATGAATGGCGCACTCAGCACGGAGGACCCAACTTACTCTCTTGGATCGGGCATGGAGCTTGATGTGCGAAAGCTCGGCTTTTAAAGGTGTTTCCATTTCAACACATACATACATACATACATTACATTACATTACATTACATTACATTACATTACGTTACGTTACATTACATTACATTACATTACATTACATTACATTACATTACATTACATTACATTACATTACAT
Organism: Symbiodinium kawagutii; assembly: GCA_009767595.1. NCBI lineage: Eukaryota > Dinophyceae > Suessiales > Symbiodiniaceae > Symbiodinium > Symbiodinium kawagutii. The sequence continues at coordinate 103,396 of VSDK01001470.1, forward strand.
TACATTACATTACATACATACACACACTTTGCACATTGTTTCAATGGTGTCCCCTTAGCAGACATGATTTTCAATGGTGTCCCCTTAGCAGCCATGATTGCCGTTTTGCGTTGTACTCTATCGTCATACTGTGGCTTATCCTCTTCACCTCACATCCATGGGCTTTGCGACTTCTTTCATGTCAAAACAATTTGGCAAGGTCGAGACTATGCGCCACGCGCTATCATCTGTACGTTTGTATGCATGCTTGCATTCATGCATGTCAATGCTAAGACTCTGAACACTGTTGGATCCCGCGCTGCATAGTCTACAAAGAACCTTGTAGTCTCCATTGTGTTGCACATCCAAGCCATTTGGGTGCATCCAATAGGAATGCCCATTATCCCTGTGATATATAGCTGCTAACAAATTAACCACACCAAGCGATGGCGGAAGCGTTTAGAATAAGAAACCTGGAGAAAGTCAGGGTTAGTTGAAATGAGTTCTGAAATGATTCTGCGGGTGATTGATGATAACGATGATCTTTGCTGGTGTTTCTCTCGTGTGATGTTGATGATGGTTGATGGATAGATAGATAGATAGATAGATAGATAGATAGATGGATGGATGGATGGATGGATGGATGGATGGATGGATGGATGGATGGATGGATGGATGGATGAATTGGTGGATTGATTGGTGGATTGATTGACTGACTGCTTGATTCATTGATTGATTCATTGATTGATTGATTCATTTATTGGTTTATTGATTGTTTGATTAATCATTTGATTGATTTATTGATGGATTGATTGAATCAATATGTTATTAATGCTTGATTCATTGGTGGATTTATCGATTGTTTGATTCAGTACTTGATTGATTGATGGATTTATTGATTGATTGATGGATGATGATCAGTTGGCGCTGATGTGGCTCTGTCCCTCCTGGAACACCCACAAAAACCGCACAACTCTTGGTCAGACGGATGTTTGTATTCAGGCTGTTATTACGGCCTGAACGAAAATGCAGTATATGCGTAATATACGTACAATGAAGGTGTATCAAGCAGTAATTAGTGACCATCATTGGCAAACATTATAAACCGCTGCTAAGGGGAGTTTCCACAGCCCTTCTTGCGGTGGCATCTGATGCCTTGACAAATCTGATTTCTTTTTCATAGACCGTCATGGGAAATCCACATTCACAAACCAGTCGCCAGCTACTTGAGCTACTTTGGTACCATTAGTGGCCTTTAGCTACTTTGGTACAGGCAATCTATTGATGTGCATCTCCTACAAAGCATCAAATCACAACCACTATGGTGCTCGAGACATCTGTGATGTCACTTGCTTGGGAAGGAGGACGTTACGCTCTGCCAGCTTTGGTTGGCTTCGCCAGTCACACTCAGCTCCGGAGAAAAATGTGCGTACAATCGCAAAAGGAGTAACGCGGCCAGGCATGGTGGTGAATCAAATGAGATTTTGGTGATTTATCAATGCTTTGACTCTCTCCCTATCTCTTTCTTTAAATGTGTGTATATCTCATGTATGTGTTTATTTTGCTATATCCATCTGTCACCAGGCTGAAATCAACCGTTGGTAAGTCATCCCGGTTTAAATTTCCATGTCGGCTGACGTTGTATACATATACATATATTGTTCGCGTTGACTGGAGTTTGGTCTGATTAATGCCGCAGCAGCAGGATACCGGTGCCATTTCTGAAGTGTGGATTTACGCATGATTAATTACAATTAAGAAATAAACAGATATACATGCAAATATATGCATATCTATCTATACATGGTGCTTTCTGGAAAAGGGGGTACCCCCAAACAATCCAATATTAGCCATCTATAGTAATGAACCAGCCATTTCTAGGGTTCCCTATTTCAAGAACACCCTCATAAAGAATAAAAATAAATGAATATAAATGCAAATATGAATATAAATATAAATGGAAATACAAAAAATAAATATATATATATATATGAATAAAAAAATAAACAAATAAATAAATATATATACATATATAAAACAAAAAAGGAAATGCATATACTTGAACATAGATATAAGTATAAAAAAAAAACATATATACATATTCATATTTAGATTTATAAACATACCAAATTGATAAAGAAACATATGTATATATATATAAATATAAATATATACATTGTTCTCCACCTGTCAGGTGAGGGTTGTTAGATTTTATCAGAGCCACTTCTCCTTCCTTCGTTCGGTCCTCCCTTCCTCCCGTCCTCCCGTCCTTCCTTCCTTCCTTCCTTCCTTCCTTCCTTCTGTCTGCTCAACTGAAAATGTCTGAGCTCAGTGCGCACCGCTGGACCTCAACCGCGAATGTCCAAGCTCAGTGTGCACCGTTGGACCTCAACCGCGAATGTCCGATCTTTGTGTTCACCGCTGGACCTCAACCGCCAGTGCTCTGCCAGAAGTAAATGCCAGATAGAATGCGAGAAGTATATGTCAGAAGGAATCCCACAAGTCTATGTCAGATAGAATGCCAGAAAATATGACACAATATGTGTCAGATAGAATGCCCGTATGTGTATGTGTATATGTATGCGTATGTGTATGTATGTGTATAGGTATGCGTATGTGTATGTGTACGCATATGTGTATGCTGATGTGTATGTGTGTGTATGTTTATGTATATGTGTACGTGTATGTGTATGTGCATGTGTATGAGTATATGTATATGAATATGTGTATGTGTATATGTGTATGTAAATGTGTATGTGTATGCGTATGTGAATGTAAATTATATGTGTATGTGCATGTGTATGTGTATGCGTATGTGATTGTATATAATGTGTATGTGTATGTGTATGCGTATGTGTATGTCAATGTGTATGAGTATGTGCATGTGTATGTGTACGTGTATGTGATTATATATAAAATGTGTATGTGGATTTGTATGCATATGTGTATGTATAGGAGTATGTGTATGAGTATGTGCAGGTTTATGTGTATGGGTATGTGTATGGGTATGTGTGTGTGCATGTGTATGGGTATGTGTGTGTGCATGTGCATGTGCATGTGCATGTGCATGTGCATGTGCATGTGCATGTGCGTGGATATGTATGTGTATGTAGTTGTGTGTATATATGTAAGTATGTATGTTAGTATGTATGCATGCATGCATTCATGCATGTCTATGTATGTATGTATGTATGTATGTATGTATGTTAGTATGTATGCATGCATGCATGCATGCATGCATGTCTATGTATGTATGTATGTATGTATGTATGTATGTATGTATGTATGTATGTATGTATGTATGTATGTATGTATGTCTGGCTCATGCATTTCAGATTTCAACAATGTATCTCTGTGATTTTCACTATATTTTGCCATTGCGGTTATCACTCGAAGAAACAACAAATCAGATTACAAACAAAAAAGTAAATACACATATTCTTAGATATATAGGTAGATAAGTATATATATATACATAGGCAACATATCTGCATATGCGTGTGTGTGTGTGTGCTTGTGTGTGTGTGTGTGGGTTTGATTTGGTTGGTAATCACCTCCCAAGTGAATTTCGCAAATCATGTGGTCAACCGGCTTCAATGACGTTTGCAAACCACCATGCTGCCCTTCAAGGAAAGTGAAGGCGCGGCGCTAGTGAGACGTCATGACTGCCTTCATGACTGTAGACATTTCATGATTTCCTAGTGGCTGGCAATATCCTGGCTGTGTTGCTGTACCCACTAGTTGTACTTGAGAGAAACCCCATTCAGTGAATACAGAATCAACCAACCATGCCCTGGTGGTTGTCAAACATGGATTCAAGAGTTGAAACATCATAGTTTCATTGTGTTTCAATGATCGGTCTGTGAATAAAAAATGTAGTGCATAAAAAATGCGTATCTAGAAATAATGGTACCAATATGTAATGCCAATATACTGTTGTCAAAATGTGTTCTGCATATACCCTAGTTACAAAATCATGATCCAGTTGAACTCCAGCATTGACATGGTCGAACCAGTCACTTTCAAATCAAACAAATCAACGAGAAGCTGTTACCCTACCGTTTGCCTCAGCCAGAAGGTATAGCTTCCCTACTAGGCATGGGGTGCCAGCAAGGATTGGCCATGGCAGCAAGCGCTACGACTGGCGCGAACTGCTCTGGAAAAGGCGCCCCTATAGTCATCCACGATTGCTTTGTTCATTGCTTAGTCAACTTGCGGAAAACTCAATCCCAGTGACTGCCAGTGATCATTCGTCGTTGGTGCACCCAGCTTGGCAAGCACAGCAACTGCTGGGATTGCCAGGGCCTCAAATAGATATTGTGTCGGTGGAGGTTTGTCGGCCTGGCGAAGCTTGTTGGCCTGGCATCATGGCGGACGATGTGTTGCTCGTAGCACCTGAGCAGTCGAAGAAAGAAGCGACCGTTGTCGAGCACGCGGACTGATCCATAGCAATCGTGTTATTTGCATCGAGCATCCTACAAGGTGGGGCCTATAGCAGTTGTAAGTAGGGTTATAAGCCCATAACACTGGTAGTTAACCCTAGTTAATCCTAGCATCCTACTCATATTTCGCCAAAGATAAATCATAGGGACCCTACAAGTGCGAAACGCGCTATTGACTGACACAGCTCCTTGCTTCGGGATAACCTGGGCCCCCTGGGATACCCTGGGTTGTGTGGCAACGGCACTTCAGGGAAGTGCCACGTTGACATCAAGTCACTGATGGTCAGCCAGCTGAATCTGCTTCCCTTTGGTAATCACTGCTGGCTGGAAAATCGACTAGTCGTAGATCATGTTCCTCCTGGATGTGGTAATTGTCCATTGCTACATTAGTTTACCGGTATAAACATTGCCAAGTTCATGCAAACAATGGACCTTGCAGAAACAATAGAAATCGTTGCTAAACCACAGCTGTGGGTTGAAACCCTGTACCCAGGGCAGCTGTTGAAATCTCAGCAATGACCAAATTGGTTCACTATTGGAAGACGTGAACGACAATCCCATTTTTTGGATGGTTCAGATTGACTGGTTGGTCGTTTCAGTCCCTATGAAAAAGATTAGTCAACCAACCATATATTCATGATTACTAGGACATCAAAAATATCAATCAGTTGACTCCGCTCGCCATGTAAAAATCCCCAGTTATGCGATGGATTTCATGGAGCAGATTCCATCCTTAGCTGTACCCAGCGGCCGCGGATTTTCAGGAAGTGATGCATCGACCAAAGGTAGCACTCTGCCACTCTGCCTCGTCCCCTTGACGCTACTAGCGCACATTGTACAGTATCCGTATAACCATTCACAAGTAGGTGTAGAATCACTACAATCACACATTTATCATGCACATATTGATCATACAAATATATTTATATATAAATACATTATACATGAATATGAATATATGTATCTATGTTTACAATAAATATTATATCATTGTATATATTCATTTAAATATATAAATATATATATATATATACATATTTCCATGTATGTAATCTAATAATATAGCCACACATCACCGGCATTTTCCATGTCATGTGGATATGAGAATGGTGAGGATGATGGAAGTAGGACTCTACCTCTTCATTTTTTCTGGGAGGAGGTGGGACTACATTGCATCATGACACCTCAAGAAAAAACCCACCTCTGATTACTATCTGATCCCTATTTCTTAATAAATGCCGGCATCGGCGCATAGACATCTATGTACATCTCTGTGCCGATCTATTTCTTTGTTGATCTAAATATGTGCATATTGGCTTGTTGGCAAAATATGTACAATCCACAGCACCTATATATGAACTGGTTCCTGGCCATGGAAATACATCTATAATGCTATGAGACTATGGCAATGTGTGAGTCTGGGGAAATCACTCCATTGCTTTGTCAACAGACTATCATACATAAGTGGTATATCAATATCGGTATGAAATGGTATGCACAAAGACAGGTCATATCAATGATACCACACAACACATAGTATGAAACACGATCATACATATAGTGTTAGTGTATGAATACACCAAATATAAAAACAGCATTAACTACATTAACTGCATACCAAATGGGTAAACACATATTATGTGAAAGTACCTACACCCATGCCTTCTTATAGCTGAACAAAAACGCCAGGCAAACGAGCAAAGGCTTGCGCCGCTTGCGACTTACAAGCGGCAAACCTCTGAGTCCATGTGCCCCGCTGTATCATCATCCGGTCATTTGGGGCCACACCAGCGTATCCGTAAGGTCAACCTTCACCCATCCGATACTATCCTAGTTTGTTCGTCAACCAAGCAACCATGCGAATAATTGGAACATGACAAACATGTGGAAAAAAAAACACCAACCAACCTGGATAATTTGTGGGAACCCGGCCTTGAACCCTTCACAACCAAGGAGGGTGAACCAAGCTGCCAGGAGTCATGTGCAATCTTGAATACATGTTGTATTCACTGGATGGTTGATGGGAAGTCTACAGGACACATCAATTAAACCAGAGTGCTCACGACCCAATTAATTAACTAATAGCATGTGTTAACCACCAATTATAGGGCTTTCTTTTGGATTTTCCCATCATCCATGTCTGGAATACAGTATATTCTACCAAAAAACATTTAAAAACATATGGACAAAACACATCACCCTTGCTGATAGCAAACATGCGCCGGAGATTTTGATTGATGGACGCCCGCGGTTGTCAAATCAAAGGACTCAACCATCTGAACAATCACTGGGTTGATGTGGGTAGCATTTGCATATCCCCTTTGCCAGTACCGTAGAAGTCTCGGCAGTGGCACATCCCCGACTGTAGGTGGCACATCACCAATCACTATATACTATATACCCATATTATGGGTGATTTATCCCATATAGTCCACCATTCATTGAACATCAACATCCCTCAAAAGGCCCGACGCCATGGCACGCTCGAAGCCATGCTCTTCCATGACGGCCACGAAATTCTTGGGTCGAGCCTCTGCAACCATTTCTGCCCGTGACAGGCCACTTGCAAGACGTGGCTTCTTCCCACTCACGACGCGGTCGTGCTCCCCAGTCCATGTGGTCATCCACCAAAGAATCACGGCGAGGGCTGTAGAGAACGCAAATGGGATCCTGACAGGTCAGTTGGTAAGGATGGGTGGTGAGTGTGGTGCTGCTGGTTGGTTTGTTTAGTTGGTTGGGCTGTTGCTTGGATACCAACATAAAATATGAGTAGCAGGGGTATAGGTGGATAGCAAACTTCTTCTGTAGCTGTTTTGCAAACTGCCCTGGAAAAATGCTCTAAGATTGGTCAAAGATTTGTTTTTCTCGTCACTTCTGGCTCAGCGGAGTGTGCAGTGCAATTATTATGTTTCTACTCCAACATTCAAGAGAGGTTGGGACTGTCTAGTACTTATCATATATCTTTTGTTCAGTAAGTTTCGTAGATCCTGTTTAGCAAATTCAAAATTCCAAGGCATCGCAAACAAACCCCGTTGGGAGGTTCTCGTCAATCACCTTCCGATTACATGATCATAATGGACTGACTGCGCCAGAAGCACGAAATCACTGACTGTTCTCATTTGGCAAACCCTTTCACTACATATATATATATATATATATGTTTGTATATATAAATATATATATATATGTGTAAAAAATACATATATATAATATATAACTATTGATGTATATATATATATATATATGTGTGTAAAAATAATAGATATACATATATATATATATATTTCTATGCAGAATAAATAAACAAATATATATATAATACAAATATCTATATATATATATACAAAATGAAAATATATACATATATGCATATTCACATTCATGGAAACATCGTAAACACCTCGGCTAGCGAGCTTCTCCCCCCTTGTTAGCAAAAGCGCACGCGAGCAACATCTGACACCCCAGAAAAACGCTGTGAACACTGCAATTGATCATTTAGGGTTTCGTGTACCCAAAAGCCATTCCACATTCAGAGTTGATCTTTACAAGATGTGGATGACTGGTTGGTGATTGAACCACCCCTATGCAAAATATGCTTGTCAACCAACATCAACCAACCATTTGTTAATGATTACTAGGGAATACAAAAAGTGTCAAGCAAACCACCAGCCAAATACAATAGAAAGCGAAAGAATAGACCCAAAAGGTCTGAAATGTTCAAACTCGATGGCCAGCATTCCAAAAGTTTGTCACCTCGTCCGAGCTTCAAAGGAATGAGACTGGTATCATCAGTGATGCGCATGAAAAATTCCACTGGCATCTTGAAGAGAAATTCCGCAATCAGCAATGGGACAAGAAGAATCATCGCTGTTCCGATCCGGGAACATCCGCTAGTAAAAATGACCTGAGCTGTAGCGAAAGGAGCTGGTCAACCTAGCTAGTTGTGCCTCTTTCGTCCGAAGGTGGTGGATCAAACCAATCAGTTCAGCTGTGTCCCAAGGCACAGGGATGAGTTCCAACCAGCTATGTGGCTGCGGGTCGTGTCAATACCATGGTAACCTGACTGTTCACATCCCACAAATGACCAAACTAGTATATCTGTTGGGATGTTCACCCAATTATCCATTTTTGGGTTGGAATTGGTTAATTATGTTCGATAGCCATATGGGCCATATGGGTGCACCGGTGCACCAGTGATGGACTGCAAATCAGCCATCTGATGAAACATGATGAAACTCCAGCAAACTCTCAGCGAACTTGCTGGCAATGCGACGGCAAACACTACCGCTGACTGAAGATCTTGAATCTTGAATCCAGAGAGGTTGGATTCGAAAAGTTGATTGAAACATTTGAATTTTGAATCCTGTGCTGATATCAAAAAGGTCTCAAGACCTGGTCCAGAAAGGTCTTTGGACTGGTAAGCATTTTAACTGCACTTGATGTTCTTAACCATGCATTACAAGACGTCGGTCTTGAGGGGGGTACCATATATATACATAAACAAAACAATCCTCAGGAAGATCTGGCTGTAGATCCTCCATGTTCAGCCTATTTGGATCCTTGGCTGCCCATTCGGGATGGTTCACCAGCTGCAAACTGATATTCAATCAGCTTTAAGATGGTGCCAAGAGCTGGTAGTAGCAATCCAATAGTAGGCTAGCAAGTAATCGTTGCTTGTGAATTGCTACTGGCTAGCAATCTAATTGGTTGATAGTTGCTAATTGGTTGATAGTGGGATAGTTGCAATGAATCGTTGCTTGTGAATGGTAGCGATTAGTTCATAACATCCCACAGAATACCAGCGCAACCATGCCAAAACCCCCATGCTTCATCCATGAAGTGCTGCAAACTTCAAAACTGCCGCAATGACGCCCAGGAACTCCGGCTTTGCACACAGCCATGTATAACCACATAGTCAAGACCTTGGCACAAACAGCCACTGTTTCAAACAGCCACCGCATCATTGGGCTGTCTGAAATCAGGCTGTGGGTCAGTTCACCCTTAGTCCCCTGGGTTCCCCGATCATTAACCAGCAAGTTTTCCCTATGAGATTCTTGTTGATGATCGCCCATTTGTTAGTTGCTTAATATTTACCCATGGCCATTTCAAGCCGCCGCTCATGATCTTTAATTGGCTGTTGGAGTTGCGAATGGTTCATAATTATTCACAATCTGGTGACTACAAACTGATGCGCTGGGGAATGGTTGACACCCGAGGTTGACCCTGGCATTCCACCAACCATTGTTTTAATGGTGTTCACCGTGACAACTATTGTTTAATTAGGGAACTTAGTCTACCAAAAAGGCTACCGTTATCAAGCACCATTAGTTGGTGGTTGAATCCAAGTGTATGCCATGACCCCATCGCACAGTTCATGGCAGGCGGTGAACTGACCCAAACTGGAAAACTCATTCAATGCTCGTTGTTGGCATGTCCGCTTGCAATTCTTACTGGACTTGATTCAAAGCTGTATTCATTTTTGAGTCTAGACTGCCATTCCCGACGATTAGTCAAGCGCAACCAACGATACTTCCCGATTGGCGTATTGACCGTCAGCTCTAAAAAAACAGTTCACAATGGAAGCGCTGCTACAGTTGATTCAACGCAACATCATGACCCAAAAGATGGCAGAAACAATACTATACCCTATTTGGATGTGCATCCCCACTTTCTGGCTACATTTACAATGGTAAAAAAGGGTTACAACC
>VSDK01001472.1:0-12255 GCA_009767595.1 Symbiodinium kawagutii
CCCAGGAGTAGTGTCGAAGCCTGAGTCTGAAGTCGCCTTGAAGGAGATGAAGCCGTTGTGAACCAAGCAGCGCTCTTTAAGAAGCGGACTCTTCTGTGCAGGTGGTGAAAGCATGTGAAAACTCTTTTGCCTGCAATTTTCGGCCATAGATTTTGCACACCTTCTTTGCCGTAGTTTCATAGTATCGTCACCTCTGTCGCCATGGTGATCGGCAAATCTTTGCTGGCGATTCTGTTATGGCTGCAGGCAGGTCCAAATTGCATGCATCTCTGCATGGGTGCGAGGACAATTCATGATCCGTACATGTTTGCCTGGCCGCTGCTTCCCCTGCTTCCCGCTACTTACGCTTTGCGTGATCTCACACGCCTCCGCACGCGCAAGCAGCGGTGCCAAGTTTTTTCGCAGGTCGGAGTCTGGATGAGTTCAGCCACCTTGGAGCCGCTGGGAGTCAGAACTTGAAATCTTCACCGAAGCTAAACCCAGGATGAAGATATTCTTCATTGTGTGGGGTAGCATTCTAGTGGGAAAGCAGTTGGCTTTTAGGGGATAGCCATGGATAATTCCTATTTCAACCGTTCACATTGATCTTGGTTCAATTTGAAAGGTTTTAGACGTTTTAGGCAACGGGGATGACAGCTTGAGGTTCAGGGACAGATCACCGAAAGCAAGTCAGTGACCCGTGCCGTTGCTTTTTGGATATCCAGGAGATGACTTCACCAAGACCAAATTGCCATCATTGCATGGGAAACGCGCATGTGTCGGATCTTGAGGTTCATGAATCCATGGAAAAAAAGGCACGCAATTAGCCACACATCACCGGTTTGTTTGATTTGAGGGGAAACATTGAGATTGGCAGCGATATGTGCCTCGCCCAGGCAAGATTGTGAAGTTGACAGTTCTTCCTACCTTCAGAAGAATGTCAAGGAGTTTTACTTGTTTGAAATTGGCTGCAGAATAGTCATAACAGTGGTTGTTACTGTGCTTTGTTCTGTCGACCTTCATTTTACTTCCAGTAGGCTTAACGTTTGCAGTTGCAGTTGAAGTTGTGGTTTTTGGCCTTGTTCGTTTCTTTTATTGTTGATCGTGGTTGGATGGTTTGACCAGATATGTGTACAGTTGTGTAGATGTCATAGGGTGTACATACATGCCCTGTTTGGCTCAAGCTAATTTTACAGCTTTCACTTGTCAGTGGTCTTGGAAAAGTGTGTGGCTGTGCTGTGAGTGACTTGGTAGTCAGAGGATTTAAGAGCCCAAATAATCCATTCATGGTAGCGGAGCTGCGGTTCTGATACCCAGCATTGAATGTGCAAGTGTAAGCGCCGAGCTGCTTCAGCTAGGCGTGTTACACTCCCTGATTGGAGGAGAATCGTCCTCAAACTTTTGAAGCTCAAGAAGCTTCAACGCTTGTTCGGGTCAATCGGCCTGTACTTGCAAGCCTTGACTGGCAATCTAACTAAGACAGAATGAGGGGCACAGGAAATGGACCACAGCAACCACCAAGCCCCCAGCAGCAGAACATAACCCAGCTGGTCACGAACATGATGAGCCAGTTGACCGAGGGCCAGAATCGATTGGCACAAGCATTGATCATTGGAGACGTCGTTCCAGCAGCAAGCTAGGATCAACCAGAACGTTGAGAGATCGGTAGAGTATCGAGAAAGATCAGGCCTGAAGGGAATCCCAAAGCCAGACAAGTTCAGTGGTTCATCAGGTCAATGGGATAGCTGGTGGTATAAGTTTAAGACTTGGTTTGAAAGCTGTCACAAGAATGCAGTGAAGATCATAGCTCAAGTTGAATCTCAGCGTGACAAGGATATCACTGAGGCGTCATTGGAGCTTGAGTTTGATGAAGGAGCCGAGCTTGTTTCAGCTCAGGCTAGACAGGCACTCATCTCGCTGACAGATGGCGCTTGGAGATCGTCAAGAACACATCTCGAGAAAGCCACTTTGGCTTGGAAGCCTTGAGAAGGTTGCTATGCAAGTATGACCCACAGAATCCTCAAGCTAACTCAGCGCTCTTGAAGAAGGTTCTACATCCCAGTCAATGTAGTCTTGACAAGCTTCGAGAAGGACTAGAAAGCTGGGAGAACTTGAAGCGCAAGTATGATGATAGACGAGGTAGCAAGCTGGATGATGAAATTTGCCGAAGTTGCCTGCAGCAGATGTGCCCTAACAAGCTTCAAGATCATCTTGATCTTCAAGCTTCGAGGTTGACCACCTACAACCTCATGAAAGTCGAGATCCCTGCCTACATCGAGAATGTGGAGACAAGGAAAGAAGCAAAGTCAGGAGCTGCCCCGATGGACGTTGACAAGTTAGAGCAGTTGCAGAAAACAGTTGATTCACTCATGAAGGGCAAAGGTAGAGGCAAAGGTAAGGATGGCAGCAAAGGAAAAGGAAAAGGAAAAGGCAATCAATCAAAAGGACAGGACAAGGGCAAATCCAAGGGTGACCAGAAAGGAAAAGGTAAAGGTTACCAGACAGGAAAGTCCAGTGGTAGCTTATGGAATTCTAGTCAGTCATGGAACCAGTCTTGGAATAAGAGTTGGGGACATGACAAGAATTCCAAAGGTAAAGGCAAGAGTAAAGGTGGCAAGGTTGCCAACGTAGACGCGAGAGAGCACTAGAACATATCTAACTCGTTACGCCTGTGTTTAACAAACGTACCTCGGGAGGCGTGGCCAGATATGTGTACAGTTGTGTAGATGTCATAGGGTGTACATACATGCCCTGTTTGGCTCAAGCTAATTTTACAGCTTTCACTTGTCAATGGTCTTGGAAAAGTGTGTGGCTGTGCTGTGAGTGACTTGGTAGTCAGAGGATTTAAGAGCCCAAATAATCCGTTCATGGTTGATCGCCGCTATTCAGCACTATGGGCAGCTGTAACTTGTGTTATTATTCACCAGTACAACTATAATTAACCATTACCGCTTTTAACCGTTATTAGCTATTATCGTTGCAACTTTGACACTTGCTCCTCTTTCGGTATGTGTTCCTGTTCTTCTTGATTATGTTGTCTCAGTTGTTTGTCTTGTTGCCGTGGTTGTTGTGGCTATTGCGGATGTCCTGGATGTTGCCGTTGTCGTTGGTCGTTGGTTGTTGGTCGTTGGAGTGCTCCAGTTGCTGGTTCTTCGAGTGGGGGAGAGGGCCCGCGGCCAGCAGATCGGGCTTCCGTGTTTCGTCGCGGTGGTGGGCCGTTTGGCAGCGCGCATGTTGGATACCCAACATGTTTTTAATAGAAATCCATCAGTCCACCGATCTACCGACGTACTTCCTTGTGTATGCATCTATCTCACTCTGAGTCTGAGCCATTATTGGCCTATCTATATACAAAGCATTTGTATTTGCTTCTATCCATATTTTGACGAGCTATGCCACTGTCTATGAAGTTTCGCAAATATTTATTGGCTTGTCTATGTTTTGATCTACTTAGCCATCTGCCTGCCTGTTCCCACTGTGTCCTTGTTTTTCTTTCCATCTTATTCAGCTATCTAAGTCTATCTATATGTTTGCCTACCTATCAATCTATCCGTCTACCTACCTATCTATCTATATCTGTATGTATATCTATATCTATATTTAGATCTATATCTATATCTATATCTATATCTATATTTATATCTATATCTGTATGTATAACAATCAATCAATCAATCAATCAATCAATCTGTCTATTTATCTATCGATCAACCCATCCATCCATCGATCCATCGATCCATCGATCCATCCATCCATCCGTCCGTCCGTCCATCCGTCCGTCCGTCCATCCGTCCATCCTTCCATCCGTCCATCCGTCCATCCGTTCATCGCCCCGTCTCTCTCTCTCTGTCTCTGTTTGTCTCGGTCTCTCTCTGTCTCTGTCTCTATTTGGTTGTTCAATCATGGGCTGCCGCCGAGGGCGTGGTGTTGCCGACCCCCCTTGGTGGACCTTTTCATGTGCAAATCAATTTACACGTGTTTGTCATTATTCGTCTCTCTATCCATCGATCCATCCATCGATGTATTTCTCTAGCTCTAGTTGCAACTAGCCAGGACAAGTCCAAGTCGGCAAGCTTGCAGGCAGTGATGTCCTCAGTCCGATGAATCAACTTCGTGTTGGCATTTTCAACCTACCAAATCAGATATGCCCAAAGTGATCTTATAGTATATATGTTAAGAGCTTCTTCTTGGAGGATGCCGCCGATTGAACGGCGACTTTGTCCTGGCTGAACTTGCTACTACATGAATTGATGAACGAACGATGGAGGATCGAGGATTGAGGCTCGAGGATCGAGAATCGAAGTTCGAGAATCGAGGATTGAGAATCAAGGATCGAGGAACAAAAATCGGGAATCAAGAATCGAGGATGCAGAAATCGAGAATCAAGGTTCGAGGATTGAGAATCAAGGATCGAGGATCGAAAATCGGGAATCGAGAACCGAGGACGCAGAAGCAAGGATTGAGGACCTAGACTCAAGGATCAAGGATGCAGAAACAAGGATTGAGGATCGAGAATCAAGGATCGAGGATTGAGAATCAAGGATCGAGGATCGAAAATTGGGAATCAAGAATCGAGAGTCGAGAATCGAGAAATCAGAATCGAGGACGCAGAAACAAGGATTGAGGATCGAGAATCAAGGATCGAGGATTGAGAATCAAGGATCGAGGATCGAAAATCGGGAATCGAGAATCGAGGATGCAGAAACAAGGATTGAGGATCGAGAATCAAGGATCGAGGATTGAGAATCAAGGATCGAGGATCGAAAATCGGGAATCGAGAATCGAGGATGCAGAAACAAGGATTGAGGATCGAGAATCAAGGATCGAGGATTGAGAATCAAGGATCGAGGATCGAAAATCGGGAATCGAGAATCGAGGATGCAGAAACAAGGATTGAGGATCGAGAATCAAGGATCGAGGATTGAGAATCAAGGATCGAGGATCGAAAATCGGGAATCAAGAATCGAGTCGAGAATCGAAAAATCAGAATCGAGGACGCAGAAACAAGGATTGAGGATCGAAAATCAAGGATCGAGGCTTGAGAATCAAGGATCGAGGATCGAAAATCGGGAACCGAGAATCGAGGATGCAGAAGCAAGGATTGAGGATCGAGAATCAAGGATCGAGGATTGAGAATCAAGGATCGAGGATCGAAAATCGGGAATCAAGAATCGAGAGTCGAGAATCGAGAAATCAGAATCGAGGACGCAGAAACAAGGATTGAGGATCGAGAATCAAGAATCGAGGTTTAAGAATCGAGGATCAAGAATCAAGACTCGAGAACCGAGATTGAGGATTGAGGATCGAAAATCGAGAATCGAGAATGGAAGCCTTGTGAAGATGGGTTTGTTTTTTTCCCCTAGGCGTGGTTAGTCTTGAACCATACGTGCACGTGGTGCCTGCATGAATCATATTCACAGCATGGTTCACTTGTACGAGTAAGATGGTGTAGGCACATGCCCCAAAAAAGTTACAGGGGCAAGACGTGGGGGTTGTGTGTTGCGCGGCAATGAAAAGGAGAGGAAGAGGGGGAAAGGGGAAGGGCCCCGAAGAGAAAGAACATGGAACAGTTTGTGAAAAAAAAATCCATTTTAGATGCCGCATCAGCTGTGGCAAGGTGCGCACTCCAGAAGAAGAACAAGAAGCGGAGGACGGCCTTGCGCAAACGTTCAAAGGAGAAGCCGAAACTTGGGACCAGAGAATCAGTATGGAACAGTTTGTGAGAATAAGTACCTTGTCGATGCCACATCAGCTGCGTCAAGGAGCACCCAGCAGAAGAAGAAGCAGAGGACGGCCTTACGCAAATGTTCAAGTGGGAACCCGAAACTTGGGACCAGAGAAACAACATGGAAATGGACCGGTTTGTGAGAACAAGTGCCTCTTGAAAGCCGCATCAGCTGCGGCAAGGAGCACCCAGCAGAAGAAGAAGAAGAAGAAGAGGAAGAGGACGGCCTTAAGCAAATGTTCAAGTGGGAACCCAAAACTTGGGACCAGAGAAAAAAATGGAAAGGTTGGTAGGTAAAACACGCACTTTTCAGATGCCACATCAGCTGTGGCCAGGCTGCTGAAGAGGAGGAAGAAGAAGAGGAGGACGGCCTTACGCAAACGTCAAGGGGCAACCCCAAACTTGGGACCAGAGAAAAAATATGGAACGGTTTGTAAAACACGCACTTTTCAGATGCCACATCAGCTGTGGCCAGGCTGCTGAAGAGGGGGAAGAAGAAGAGGAGGACGGCCTTACGCAAACGTCAAGGGGCAACACCAAACTTGGGACCAGAAAAAAAATATGGAACGGTTGGTAAAACACGCACTTTTCAGATGCCACATCAGCTGTGGCCAGGCTGCTGAAGAGGAGGAAGAAGAAGAGGAGGACGGCCTTACGCAAACGTCAAGGGGCAACACCAAACTTGGGACCAGAGAAAAAATATGGAAAGGTTGGTAGGTAAAACACGCAGTTTTCAGATGCCACATCAGCTGTGGCCAGGCTGCTGAAGAGGAGGAAGAAGAAGAGGAGGACGGCCTTACGCAAACGTCAAGGGGCAACACCAAACTTGGGACCAGAGAAAAAATATGGAAAGGTTGGTAGGTAAAACACGCAGTTTTCAGATGCCACATCAGCTGTGGCCAGGCTGCTGAAGAGGAAGAAGAAGAAGAGGAGGACGGCCATGCAAACGTCAAGGGGCAACCCCAAACTTGGGACCAGAGAAAAAATATGGAACGGTTGGTAAAACACGCACTTTTCAGATGCCACATCAGCTGTGGCCAGGCTGCTGAAGAGGAGGAAGAAGAAGAGGAGGACTGCCTTGCAGAAATGTCAAGGGGCAACCCCAAACTTGGGACCAGAGAAAAAATATGGAACGGTTGGTAAAACACGCACTTTTCAGATGCCACATCAGCTGTGGCCAGGCTGCTGAAGAGGAGGAAGAAGAAGAGGAGGACGGCCTTGCGCAAACGTCAAGGGGCAACCCCAAACTTGGGACCAGAGAAAAAATATGGAACGGTTTGTAAAACACGCACTTTTCAGATGCCACATCAGCTGTGGCCAGGCTGCTGAAGAGGAGGAAGAAGAAGAGGAGGACGGCCTTGCGCAAACGTCAAGGGGCAACCCCAAACTTGGGACCAGAGAAAAAATATGGAACGGTTTGTAAAACACGCACTTTTCAGATGCCGCATCAGCTGTGGCCAGGCTGCTGAAGAGGAGGAAGAAGAAGAGGAGGACGGCCTTGCGCAAACGTCAAGGGGCAACCCCAAACTTGGGACCAGAGAAAAAATATGGAACGGTTTGTAAAACACGCACTTTTCAGATGCCACATCAGCTGTGGCCAGGCTGCTGAAGAGGAGGAAGAAGAAGAGGAGGACGGCCTTACGCAAACGTCAAGGGGCAACCCCAAACTTGGGAGCAGAGAAGCAGCATGGACCGGTTTGTCAGAACCAGTAGCTTTTAGATGCCACATCAGCTACAGCAAGGCGACTGAAGAGGAAGAAGAAGAAGAGGAAGAGGAAGAAGGGGGGGACAATTTAGTTGGTGGCGAGAATCCAGATGCACACCCGCACACCTTTGTCTACAAGCAGCCTGACATTGGATACACAGATGCATAGATGATCATAGATGGATATAGACACATTGACAGATAGATAGATAGATAAGTCAACAATACACGATAATATAGAAGAGCAGAACACGTCATACATACACAGAACCAAAGATAATCATAACACATAGACGTACATAGACATACAGATCTATATATAGTATACATAATATGTAATATGTATATGTATATAGTATGTATTTAACTATATATATATATATTTAAATATTTATATAGATAGATAGATAGATAGATAGATAGATAGATAGATAGATAAATAGATAGATAGATAGATAGATAGATAGATAGATAGACATACATGTGTACGCACGATGCATGCACGTAAACGCGCGTACCGGTGCACGCACGCACAGACCAACACACATACAATAGACACACACACACACAAGTGGTACCTGGGCAAGCCGGGGGCGGAAGAATTGAGCGTGCTGAAGTCCCCTGTTCATATGAGTGTTGTGCTGGAAATCATTCATCAGACATGTGCATTTTCCCTTTGTTTGCTCAGGTTTGCTATAAGTTGATTCAAGTTTCATTCTGCTGTAAGCAAATCGTAAGCACAAATCTTGTCGAAGCATCGACGCGAGCAAAAGATTGCCGATAAAAAAGACCTTTGAAATCTTTTGAACATGGTTCAATATCGTTCAATATGATTGAATATAGTTCAATTGAAGAGCAGCGAGTGTTTGTAGATCAGAGGTCAGCTTTTCCTTTGCATCTCAATGTCAGCTCTCTCATGACTGCCCGGCGTCAGCTGTCACATCTCAGCTGTCAATAGTAATTTCTGACATCTTTGGCGAGTCAGCTGTCTCAGGTGTTTTTGCGGTCCTGGTGTTTTTAACTGCTGTTCGCTGGAGAAACTGATCTAACATCACAAAGTCTCGAGGGGTTGCACGACCGAAAGCAAAACGCGCACGCACAGGCAAGAGCAATCTGACCTGGAAAAAGTCCACAGAAGGTTGCAAGAGGTGAAGGCTATTTAGTGGATGACTCCGTATTTTTGGCACTCCCTGTATTAAGTCGATATGCATGAACACATGCGTATGAAATGTAATGTATGTAACTGTATACCTGTGTCTGTTGGCGGCCATGCCAAGCACGTAGTTTCACCCTCAGGCAGTTGCTGACCGAGCCCAACCAGCCACTGCGCCAGGAAGAAGAAAGCTCCACCTCGAGCTCCACCTCGAGCTCCTCCTCGAGCTCCACCTCGAGCTCCACCTCGAGCTCCTCCTCGAGCTCCACGACCTCCACGATCTCCACGACCTCTGTTCAGTCAACTGAGCCAGATTTATCTACGACGAAGTCCGGTGGCTCCGAAGGAGACCCGCACATCGACACCTTCGACAATCAGCACTACTTGCTGCTGAAGCAAGGTACCTTCTCACTTTGGAGCTACTCCGGTCCCTTGTCTTCAAATGTCTTGACATGATTTATCCGGATTTATTCACAATAATCGATTCATAATTAGAATGATCGAGCTCTCAAGAATCTTGTTAGGTACCATAGAGACCTCTTCCACCCTTTCGCTTTTCGCTGCGGTCATCTCCGAATTTGGCCGGGTCTTGCTTTCTACATTGTTGGGTAGCTGATAGACATGTGGGTTCAACCCACCGACGGGCACTGATTCAAACAATAAATGGATGTAAGACTTGTAGTGAAATCACGGCCAAACCAAGCCCCGCAATTTACCACGAGGTATCTGACTTAATCTTTGATATCCTCCAGCAGAATGGGGGGATGGGCAATTGTCCGCCAGCATAGTCCCGAAGAAACCAACACCCCAACCCCGAAAGACGCGCTTTTGTTCTGGCCATAATCCCAACCTGGCATCCTAAACAACCAGCAATTGGACAATGTTTGGGGCTCCAATTGGTTATCATGTTTGATCGGTAGTCTTTTTGGTCGGGACTGCCACGATGCCACAACCACGGACCGTTGGATGTTAGACCAAGTTTCAAGGCAGTCCGGTCTAAATCTGTGACTTTTCCAATTTTTTCGGTACCTTTCCCACATTGTTCCCATATTGCGGTTTTTCACAATAGGGGACCCTGAAAAAAGTTGGTTGATTGCTGTAAATGGATATAAATCGTCGAAAATGGAGGATTTGGGGGTACCCCTATGACTTGAGAAACACCGAGGGTCCCCTGTAGCTGTTCGCATCAAGTTGTGACCCAGCGAGGCACCGATGCCCAGATCCTGTCAGCTCTTCAGCTGCACGTGTCACCGGTGCTGGGAAGCTGGGAGGGTGCAGAAAGCAGCTGCATCCATCTTTGGATTTTTCCATGGCACACCAAATGTGTGAGACACTGACTGATGAATGGTCTACCTATCTGTCTGTCTGTCTGTCTGTCTGTCTGTCTGTCTGTCTGTCTGTCTGTCTGTCTGTAGTCAATCTATCTATGTGTCCATCATTGTCCGTCTATGTATCTGTCCATCCATCCATCCATCCGTCCGTCCATCCATCCATCCATCCATCCAGCCATCCATCCATCCATCCATCCATTTGTCCATTAATCTGTCCATCATTCTATCCATCTACCTTTCTGCCATCTATTGACATATTTTATCACATCATCACATGAACTGCTTTTCATCTATTTACCAGTTTCTCGCTCAATTGGTCTCCCTATCAGCAAACGTGACCAAACAACCTTGCCGCACAGTTCGTACTTGAATCTTATTACGTGTTATCATATCTGTTTATTTGCCATCTCTATCTAGTACGTGCGTACATCATTGGAACTCTCCAAGTATCAGTTTCCTGTTGATTCATTTATCCAACTATCAATGCATGCCCTTTTCTTATTGTTTCTCCACTGAATTCAATCAAAACCACCCCAGCCCAAGCTCAGTGCTCAGTTAACCGATTCTACCGATTCTATTCTATCTTCCGATTTGTTGATCGATTTTATATCTACGTATTTGTCTACGGATGGATGTATCTTTTTTCTTTTGTGCTCTTCACATTTTATTCCATTCAAGTTGCTGTTTTTTGCCCGGACTTCGGGTTTCTATTTCCGTTTCATCTTTGCTTCTCAAAACGAATGTTGAGTCTCTATTTTTTTTCTATTTCTATTCAGTTTGTTCATTCTGTTTTGCCCAATTCATCTTGCAGTATATCTAAAAGTTTTTTTTCCTATCTTTCCTTTTCTGATCATCCGATTTGATTACCCCATCCATATCTATCCTACGTAGTCTATCCATCCTACTACTTCATTTGTCTATGTATTTATTTGCATCTTATTCTTTCTTTCTTTCTTTCTTTCTTTCTTTCTTTCTTTCTTTCTTTCTTTCTTTCTTTCTTTCTTTTACTTACTTACCGTAGTCAATTTTGTATTATTTTGTGTTGTATTCTATACTTGTTCTGGTTGGATAAGTTTTCTTTTGTTCCAAGTCTGCTTGATCTGTCACTGCTTTTTGCTTGGCTCTATCGATTTGCTTCGGTCTATCCATCAATTTCTTGCCATAACAAGTCAAAAACCCAGAGCTTCAGCGTGTCTCTGGGTCGCCTGTCGGAGACTGGGACGAGGGGACGAGCAACTGTTGTAACGTGGAGATATGTGGAGTTCAGTGAACAAACCTCACCACCAGAGGTAACTTCTCCGCTGAAAAACTCTGTAACTCAGAAGGTCGCGGGAGGGAGGAAGAGTCTCAGGCTGTCGCAGCAGTTTCGGCTTCCTTGCAGAGCGTCAAGCTGAGGGTTGATGATGAAGCATGACGCCTGCTATGTCCAACTTGATGAAAGTTTGCACAGACAAAGATTACAGCTGATCCTTAACGTAGATACAACACCTGCCAACGAATGCGTCTCAATACCAACGGGGTTTTCCGAGGAGGCCTGGGCGTTCAACAAATGTCTTGTTTGCTCACTACAACTGAACAGATCTGGTTCCAATGTTTGGACAGTCCCGGACATCCAATAACTCCAAATGACCCTAACGTGAGGGACTTTCCTCTGCGGGCTGCAGCAAATACTTTTGAACAGGTAATGCTGCTGCGGGTATGTGGAAACCATGTGCTTGGCCGGTCACCTTTGCAAATGCGCGAGCCAAGTGTGCCCTTTTTCATTTTCACCAGGCATCTCCTGATCAAAATTGAGATTTTATAAGATTTCAATGCTTGCCGCCACAAAATGTTGCTAGCACCTGGTAGCTTCTTTTCGAAGCTTTTAACACCGCCAGGTGCTGAAATCAAAGCACCACTCAGTCTCTGTTTTCTCGTCGAACTGTTGGAGACCTCAACTCGTTTAAGTTCGCTGTTGACCCAGCTGCTACACCGACGCCTTTTATTGATACTGTCTAAGTATTCTAAATATCATTGTGTGTTTATGTTTATGCCACCGGACCGAAAACCGTGCACGCGAAATGCATGTTTTTCACGTTCGCATGAAGTGCTTGCTACGTCGAGTCATGGGTGTGGGGTCGGGGTGGGTGGGGCATGTTAACGTTCGTTGCGCACCGCGCGTGCAGTGCTTGCTACGTCACGTCATGGGTGTGGGGTTGGGGTGGTTTTTGGGGCATGTTAACGTTCGTTGCGCACCGCGCATGCAGTGCTTGCTACGTCACGTCATGGGTGTGGGGTTGGGGTGGGTGGGGCATGTTAACGTTCGTTGCACACCGCGCATGCAGTGCTTGCTACGTCACGTCATGGGTGTGGGGTTGGGGTG
>VSDK01001472.1:27461-75294 GCA_009767595.1 Symbiodinium kawagutii
GTCTCCCTGACTCTGTGTATGAGAAATATGAGGATGTTGTTCACAAGTGTCGTGTGTGTAGTACTTCAATCGCACCTCCGCCGCGAGCCAGGATATCAGGCATTCGGGCGTCCAACTTTGGAGATTTTATTTTTGTTGATCATGTTGAAATCCAACTCAGGAAGAATAAGTATGTGATTTTGCTTATTCTTGATGGTGCGACCAATCTTCTCTGGGCTGCGGCGCAGAATTCCATGAACAACAAGGGTATTATCCAATGTTTACGGATGTGGTCTGATGAAAACAATTGTTTACCTAAAGCGGTTTCTGACCTACTACCAGACTCATGGTATTAAGGAATGTCCTTGTGGCGCCAGGACTCCATGGCCAAACAGAGCTGAAACAGCTGTCAGACGCTTCAAACGACGATAGGAACATATGATCAAAAGTCTTGAAGATGAACGATTTAAAGATATCGCTGTTCGTGAAGCTGTTAAGAAAACTGTTGGGCCAGAAACATTCAACTCACCATTAGTGGTTACTCACCTTTCAAAATTGCTACAGGCAGAAGGCCACCTGACTTTCTGGATGTTGAAACAGCAGATCCTGTGCGATTGAGCGCAGAACCACTTCCTGAAGAGAGGACTTTCCAGGATCTGCAACGTCTGGCGCTTAGAGCACATCAGGAAGCTAGGCAAGGAGCAGATCTACGACATGACATGTCAAGGAGAACGATGCCTACTGATGGTCCATACAAAGCAGGTGAAATGGTATGCGTTTGGGTGCCTCCACCTAGTGCCAACTCTATTGCTTCCAAAATTGTGAAGAAAGAAAAATGGCGCAGAGGCATTGTCATTAATCAGGAAGGAGCTATGGTCAATGTGCAAGTTGACAGCGCAGTTATGCGTGTCAATCAATCCAAGGTGAGACGTGACCATGATGGATGGCATGACATTGCAGTTCCAGGTTTAGACAAACCAGAGCCAGAACCAATTGAAGATGGTGACTATGAACCTGAGATTGGTGAAGCGAAATATGCTGAGGCAAATTATGGAGAACATCTGGGAAATGTGATGTTGTTGGATTGTTCAATAGCAGTACTGGTCTTAGTTGGCATTTGTCCAAGATGGATATGATTGTTGGTCAGCCAATTGATCGCAAAAATGGTTTCAACTTGACTGGAAGAAAAGGCCAACTGTTAGCCTGGAAACATTTGGAAACCATTGATCCTGAATTTGTGTTGATTGCAAATCCTTGACCAAATGCATGGAGACATTCAATCTTTCAGTTCTGCCTGGAAGTGATGGAATGGCAGAGTGAAAGAGGAAAAGGATACATTGTAATCACACCTCCTCACTCTGGCTTTGCAAAACACTTGAACAGCAAATGCAAAAGGAAGGATAAATTTTCTCGGTCATTGAACATGACACATCTTGACGTGACCAACTATGTCAGCCGTGATCCGCAGATCAAAAGCTTGTGCGTGTATCACAGTCAGATGGATTTACATGACATCTGTCAGCCAAGGTATGCCTTCAACAGTGAAGGGAAACCTTGGACTGATCCACAATGGAAGTGTTTACCATCAACTCTTTGTTCTTCTGTGGCAAGAATCACTCGTCAACCACCTTTTGTTGACAGAAGACAGTGCAATTTAATGGAAGACTTGCTACATGACTTTGATGAGTGTGCGCTTTGCCGTGCTTCACTCATGCTTGATCGTGGTGTGGAATGTTCATGTTTGCTTCGAGATCTGCGCAGTGTTGCTACATCAGTACCTGTGCCGTTGAGGCGTATACCTGCACAAAAGTTTACAACGCCAATGTTGGTACAAACCTTGAGAAAGATTGATCAGCTACCAAGGTGTACAGAGGCAAGCGTGAAAGAAGCCACAGATCCTCGAATCATTAAGTTGATTCCAGGACTGATGGACATTAGACAGAAAACATTGCCGCAAATTTACTTCGAACGCTGCAGTGTCTACCTTGGAACTTATGGACGTGTGAATCCTTTGCTCCAACAACAGGAAGATGTTGTGTTGCTCATTTGGAAACCTGGTGACTGTGACAATGTTTACTTCATGTTTGTGTCACAGGTTGCTTCCTCGCCATGATTTGTTCCAAATACATGAATGGAGTATGATTGTGTACTCTCGTGAGTTGTCTGGCGCTTACGCCGACCTGTTGGAGATCCACCGGGAGTAGGCGTGAACCCGCCGGATGTTGATGATGCGCACCCGGGTGAACACGGACATTTTCCACCAGATACACCTGATGAGGTGAATGTTCCGATCGAACCGGACGATGATGATATGGATGTATATCCTATACTATGCCAGATCCGGATGATCCGGAAGATGAACAGATAGTTCCGGAGGACTACGGACTGCCTCCGGATGATGATTTAGACATGCCTGGAGGAATAGAGAACTCGGGGGAACCGGATGACTTCGGAAGTCCTCCGCAGGTCCCGTTCGCTAATCCAGATGTTCCAATCGAACACATTGAGACGCCAGATGATGACGACGGACCGTCGCCAAGGCCAGATATGACGGAACTTATCCGCGTAGAGCGGAAACAGCGACAGGTTTCAATCGATTCAACGGATGTTCTTCCGAAGGCAAAGGCAAAGGTAGTTATTATCAAAAGACCAAAGGTACAGCTGCCAGGACATGTTCAACCAATGTCAGTTCCAGCCCCAAAGGACTCAAATGAGGCGGAAGATTCACCGCAGCGTGATGCTAACGCAACCAGTTCTAATGATACGTCAATTCCTTTGCCTACAACGCCGCCGCATTCTTTTGTTCCGAATCCAGCTCAATCTTCCCATGATCCCGTTGAGGACACGGAAAAAAGAATTCTTGTCGCCGGAACAGGATGGTGAAACAGAGCAGTATGGCGCAGATGATACACCTGTTCTTACTGAAGAAGAGATTGAACACCTGCAAGGTGATGATGCTGAAACTGTTCGCTATCATTCGGGTCATTCTCATTTTGTTGATCTTGACGGTGATGTTTTTGTTCCACTTACTCACAAACTTCATAGCGCTCCTGACTTTGGTTCATACGATGTTTCTGGTTATCAGAAGTTTGAGCAGTATCTGGCGCAGAGTGGCGAGAAACAGCCGAAGGCTGAATCAGTCATTACGCAAGAAGTGTTGCGTAAATATGCCAAAGAGATCAAACCAGCCAAACTAGAAGAGTTTCTTAGTTTTTTGATTTTACTGCTATGACCTTTCGCGACAAGCGGCGGCGTAAGATTGATAACCAGTTTACTGGGCGATGGGTTTTGGCCATCAAGGTTGATAAGGGCGGCCAGTTTAAGAAGTTCAAGGCTAGATGGGTATGTAGAGGCCTTCAAGACGCGCAGAAGTATGATCTTCAGACGGATGGTCCTACTGCTACCCCCTACGGCGTTCGAGTTGCTTCGCAACATGCCGCCTCCAATTTTTGGGATTTACTCCATGTGGGCTTGCTTCCTTCAGGGGGAAACTTACGACTCAGACCGCCGTGTTATCCACGTTCAACTTCCCACGGACATCGGTTTGCCCCCTATTATACTTGGTTGGTTTGCGCGCTCGCTCGGTTTATGGTTTGGCTGATGCGCCACGCAGGTGGTGGAACAGATTGGATAAGTTTCTCATCTCGCTTGGTATTCAACCCGCTTATACTGATCGATGTACGTATGTTTGTTACAAAGGTTGTTTCAAGGAACCAAAACAAGTTCATTTCGCGGCAGCGCAGGATCAAGAACCTTCGCTCAAGACATACTACGTGGAATGCTCGCCGCAAGGCGAGGTATCCCGGCGGAGTGAATCTTCCGACATTGCGGAAGAAGATCGCAAGTCATTTATAGTTGAAGAAAGACTGTTTTCTGCGTGCTACCGGCAACCTCAAACCTGGAAACAGAGGAAGAACTACAAGGAGAAGAAGGTTGAGGAATGTGCATGGACACCTGTTGTTGATGAAATCATGTTGAAGGACTTGGGATAAGTGGAATATAAGGCAGGTTGGCGTGCTTTTGAGAATGGACATGCTCAAGTTGCGTATCATGCAAAATCCTTCAGAACTCCTGATCCGTATAATGACAGGAAGAAGTATCACTTGCGTACTTCGATTGTTAGGAGGAACGGAGTATGGTGGTTACTTGAAACGAACAATGACATGAACAAGGATCTTGCGACAGTCACATTGGAAGAAGAAGCTGCGATTCTTGTTGCTATTTTCTTGTCCACTGAGAGGACTTGTCTTGCCAACACACCACAGTTGACGCCTGAAGTTGTTGAGGAACTTTTGGAACACTTCATGGATCCTGTGAGTGGTAGCAATGCGCGCAATATGAAACCTACTGGCGTGCGTTGTCTTCATGTTGATGACTTGTTGATCACCGGCGCGCCTGGCTTCTTGGAGAAAGTCAAGAAGGTTGTGAAGTCACAACTCAAGATTGGACATGAAGATGTGAATGACTTGATGTTCACAGGTCAACGTGTCAAGTGGGTGATTGATGAAAAGACTCAGAAAAAGTCACCTTTCCTTGTTGAGCAGTCTCTTTGTGTGAGTGAGTTGATTGAAGTTGTCATTCCCAAAGGCATGAAGGATGATGAGAAGTGTGACAAGGATCTGCATACTGCATATCGTTCGTTACTTGGTAGTATCAATTGGTTACAGTCCAGAACTCAGTTCCAAGGATGTTATCAGTTTTCACGTTGTGCTTCAGCAGCTGCAGGACCCACCGTCGGTGATTGCAAGGCCAAGTTGTGTAGGCAGATTGTTGGTCATCGTTTGGAACTTATGTTTTGGCCTTCGCAGGGAAACTCTAGGTTGGTTGCGATGCCTGACGCTGCTTGTCGAAACTACAGTGATAAATCTTCTCAACGTGCTATGGTTATTTTTTGCTGAACCAAGGAGAGAGAAGAGTAAGAACATTAGAGGTTCTCTTATCTTCTTTGAATCTACCAAGATAAAAAGGACTACCTTGAGTACCACTGTTGCTGAGCTGATGAAGTGTTATGGAATTTGTCAGATGCTAAGAGGACTCATCAAGGACATCGCAGGACTTTGCAGTGAGATACACATGAGGACTGATGCTAACAACCTAGTTACTACTGCCAGTACCACTCATGTTCCAGAGCAGCAGGAAACCATTCATATGATTCAGATGCCTAGGAAGGAAGCATGTCCTGGTTCCATTGCTGACTTGTCACATATCAGGACTCAGTGGTTTGGAGTTTGGCTGACTGTTTAATTAAGAAGTCTGCTAATCCTCAGAATCTCATTGACGCAGTCAGGCAAGGTACACTCAAGGAAGTTGATGCGCATCCACCTTTCAGATCTTTGCTTGAACACAAGGCTTACCTCAGGTCGTGGTTGCCCACAGTTTGCGCTCATGTTGATTTCTCACATTTTTTTCCTTTGGGTGACCCCTTGAGGAATTGTTGACTCTTTTTGAATTTGTGCCTGAGGCTTCAGCAGCAACCGCAGCCATCTTGCAGTAGAGTCTCGAGATTTTCTTCCTTTTTCGATCATGGCTTCGAGCTCTGGCTACAGCCGTAGATGGGAGCCGCATCGCAGGCATGAGAGAGGAAACTCCTCACATGCCATGTGATTATGAAAATTTCAAGTTTGAATACACAAATATGGAATCACAAGGACGCATTGCCCGACAGCGGGAGATGGTCCAAGACCGTGAGAAGAACCAAATGGAAGAGTGCAGGAATTTCAGTACAAAATGGGCTTCGGCGCAGCAGGAACTCAGGTTGAAACGTCCCAGAACTGTGCGCCAGATCATGCATTACAGTCTCAGTCACCGTGATGCCGCAGAGAAAGAGAAGTTGAGGGATGTATCCTCTTGGATATTTCGTCATAGCAGGGACTTCTTTGACTCCTTCGCCTGCTGGCAAGCAGAGTTGGTTCAATTCTTGATTGGCTTCGTGAATGCAGAGGAAGGGGCTTGGTTTTCAGATCAAGCAGACAAGTATGCGCAGGAGATGGATCAACATCGTTCAGAATTGAAGTCACTCAGCAAGGATTACACCAGGGTGCTGAGGCGCAAGACTTCTGATCCATGGATGTTTGATGATCGTGGAATGTTTGACTTGTCAGTTTTGTTCCAGAAGATGGAAAGGCGCAGCCCACTTCGTTTCCACATGAATGGTGCCATGTTTGCTGCATTCTTGTACGCAAATGACAAGCAGCGGTTTATCATTGACATCTACATCAAGGACCAGTGGTTTCCTCACAAGTCCCAATCACCATGGGAGATCAGGATGGGATGTTATCCATTCCAATCAGATGCAGGATCCAGATTCCATTCGCCATGCTCTAACCAGAATAGAGGTAGGTTGTCTGGGATGGATCTTTCACGTGACAGAGAAGAAGAATGCAGAGTCAATCAGGAGGTTTGGACTCCACAGTCGAGGCCGAAATGCTGTCCACTCCATGTACCGCGATGACCATACACATGGTTGCATTGCCATGGGCAAGAGTACGAAGGAACCGCGGAACTATGGAAACGATCGGACTCATTTCGTGTTGAAACCCAGCTTCTTGAATGTTGCAAGACTCTATCTGGCGCAGAATGGCATCGTTTTCAGCTACGCCAACGTTCCACCTGAATGTCTCACAGAGAGAGCAGCTTCCTACAGTCTCGATGAACGTTTTGAGCCCAGGCAGAGGACGCATTACCAGCGGTAGTCGCAGCAGGAAAGCTCCATGAGAAAATGAGCTACATCGATCTTTGCGTGGAGAAAGGTGACTCCTTTGAGCCTGGAACCAACAAGGTTCCAGAGTATGTTAGCAAGGCTGCCTGGGAGTTCATGAATCAGACGACGCCGTGCTTGGCAAGTTCTTCCTCGCCACACTTTTGCTCGCAGAAGAAGCTTACAACAGGATGCATGAGATGTCAGCCAGGGGAAGAAACAAGAAAGAAGGATGCCAGTACCATGTCAGAGGCAAGAGAGTGCCCTTCGCAGGAAGAGCCACCCAAGGCTTCCAAGGAACGCTCTTCACAGGAAGACTTCTGCAGGACCCTCTTCGCAGGAAGAGAAGTCAAAGGGGGGCCAGGGAAGCTCTTTGCAGAAGGAGGTGCCCATGGAAGTTGACGATGATGCTGATGGTGATGCTGACATTCCAGAAGTTGAATCTGAGATTGAAGTTGAGTCTGAATTTGTCAGCAGAACCAAGTCATCACGTTATGTTGGAGACAATCCTTGGATTCTCTATGAGGCTGGAGTCATCATTGCTAAGGATGCTAAAGGTGAGATTGAATTGAATGACTGTGAGGAGAAACCCATTCAGCTTACCGACTACCAGCAGCTCTTCTGGCGCCAGTAAGTTGCCTTGGCTCGACAAGATGTCAACATTGAAGAGTGGGAGCAGTTGCCCTGGACAGGATACCTTTGCCATTTCTCTACAGTGGCGTGGCAAGCAGGAGGTGAGTACTACTTGAGGATGAGAAGAAAAGATTACATTGGGGCACAGTCTCTAACAACTGAGTTGTTCCAAAGTGGCCAAGACTTTATGAAGAAGAAGGAAATGCCAGAGAACTTTGACAGAAGATCCAATGTTGGATTATGAGCGCCAACAGTTGATCCAGTCTGATTTGGACCATGGAGGCAATCTACGAGCTCTTCAATGCCCATCTTGACAAGTTCATCAGAGAAAACCCATGTGTGTGGAACGAAACGTGTCAGAAGGATCCATTCTACGCAGACACGTTGGTTCTCAACAGAGCAGGCTACAAGGTAGGAGAAACTGTGCCAGCTATTGCTTCAACAGTGAAGCCAAGACCTGGCAAGGATGATGCTGACAGCAGTCCATCTCTACAACGACGGGGCAAGAAGAGAATATGTAAGCGAATTTGCCAAGTTGCCTTGAAAGCGCTTGAGGCTTTCGTTGAAAGGAGGAAGAGAAGTACACAGGAGTCACTGGAACTACTTGTTGAAGAGGTGTGCGCGAGGTACATGCAACGCGAGGCATTCCTTTCATCGGCAAAGGCAAAGACAAAGGTCAAGGATCTCAAGGGCATTGTTGCGCAAGAGAAGCCCAAGAAGCTTGAAGGATACACTTGGTTTTTGCGCAAGGGCCAAGCAATTCGTGTTCCCTCAGACAAGAAGGGTGAAACGCTCTTTGTTGATCATCCAGATAACCTTGAAGAAGCGTTGGAGGTACCGCAGCTTGAAGTGAAATTTACTGAGACCGATGCTGAAGAGGAAGCAGCGGAGGAGGCTGACACTGAGGAACTCTTGCGCGAGAGTCCATTCAATCCATTTGGTGTTGGTTATGAATGCTCTGAACAGTCAGAGGGATCACCAGCTGGAAGATATGACGGTCAGACCGAAGATGGCAGAAGAGGTCAAGGAGGCTGAGGAGAGTATGCCTGAATACAGTCCTGGCGCATACGCGATTTCCAAGGAAGGAATCTTGCTTGGACAGTTCGTCAAGTTGGCAAAACAGCAAGCCGAAGAAGGTGAAGATTTCGTTTTGGTAGATCAGTTGACCAAAAGAAGTCATGGGGGCATCACAATGACGGTTCAAGTTCTGTGCAGCAACCCTGGAGTGTTTGCTGATCCAAACGATCTTGATCCAGAGCAGCCGATTCCACATTATGAGCGCTTCCTGGATGTTCCCACACCAGCCTGTGACGTGTTGATCGCCAACATTGCTACATGAGGATGGATGATTACATGGCTATGTGCCCGAAGCTATTGAAAGGTGTAATCTCTGACCATGAGGATTATCGCAATCTCAAGATTGAGTGTGAAGAGGTCAGGAGAAATTTTGACAGACATGTTGCTTCCACAACCTTGAAGAACCAGATGAAACAGCAGGCTAAGAATGCAGAAGCAGCATGACAAGCGCCTGAAGGATAGGAAGAGGTACAAGGAGTTCATTGATTATAAAAGGGAAGACAGTAAGTGCATCAAGACGGAAGGTGAAGATGACATGTTGGTTGACTGCGCCGTTCAATGGGCGAACATGTTGACCAAGTCACATGAAGACATCTTGAACCTCAAGAAGGTCAAGGAAGAGCCTGAGCAAGCTTCAGCTAGCAAGGAACCATTTGTTCCTCCTCCAGACAAGACTAGAAAGGAGAAACCTGAAGAGAAGATCAAGGAAGATGTTGCAGAGGAGGAGAAGAAAATGAAAAGAGCGGTTGAGGCAGCAGGGAAGGCAACAGTCAGTGATTGATGAGATGGACACCGCAGAAGGTAGCTCTACACAGGTAGAGGAAAAGAATAAGGGAGAACCTGCAAGCTTTTTGAAGGAAGAGGTAGCAGACGTTATCTTCTACAATGAAGTAGATGTCGCCGAGTGTGAACGCAAGTACGTCCTGAGAAGGCTGAAGGAGTGCTTCCCTGACGAGAACCATGATGAATTGGCCAGGCTTCTTCCTCAAAGGCTATCCTGATTCTCAAGCCCATCTTCACATGTTCTGGCACCAGAAGTACCCACGCCCAACTCAGCCAAGAAACAATGAACGTTGGCGTGAAATCGATGAGAACAAGCTGATGGACGGGTACATTCTTCGGCGCAAGAATGATTTCTCCTGAGTATCGGGGATGTTTTGGGATCTGGGCCAATGGTGCAGAAAACGTTTTGACAAGTGTCCAGTTCCCACACAACTTGAACGCTATCGCCATCAGATAGATTGTGAAGTTGATGAGTTTGGGAAGAAGATCACAGACCGGAAGTTTAACAACTATTTCATCCAGGCGATGAGGAATGTTGGAACTCACATCTTCATGAATTGTGAAGCTTCCAGTGTGTACCCGCATCGACATCTTCTTGAAGATGGAGGCTGGAAGGTTTGCTTCAATGATTGGACAGACCTGATGTGTATGGCCAGAGTTGGTAAGAACGGCGCAGTCATGCAAATTGCTGGACCTCAAGGCAAGACGGATGACACCAAGGCGAGGTATGTAAGTTGGGCAATCTTTGGGGTTCAATTTGGCAAGACCCTGGATAGAAGCATTTCGCAGGAAGTGGATATGACCAGAGGTCGAATGAAAACAGTGAGAGTTTGTGTCTTCCACGTTGGACACAGCAAAGTCAAGAAGTCAATTGCTTTCACAGGAGAGGTATTGGCAACTATGCTACGGGAGTGTATGGTATATCAGGTGGGTTTCATTGCAGGAGATGGCAATAAGGCTTGCTACAATACACGCCCAAATGCCCCAGGAGAACCTCGCGTGCCGACTTATTCAAACAGCCTGATTCAGTTCTTGCTGAAGAGAATGGTCAATACTGCTACACAGTATCGGAAGAAGCGCTTCAAACCAGATGCTGCGCCCATCAGAGTGAAGAACATTATTGCAGCTCCCTATGAGGGGTTCAAGAAGATGCAAGACAAGCTGACAGGCGTCGCCAGAGAGACGTATACCGAGAGCCTTGCCAAGGAGGCTGAAGGATGTGGAGACTGTTGTTCCCTACAAATTGTGGAGTGGGGACATTCAATGAATTCTCCATATGACGATACTGAGAAGTTCAAGGACGAGGATCGCATGAATGCAGTTGGAGAGTATTTGATTCGTGCCAATGAGACAATGTTGTTGGCAGACAAGAACATCTTCAATCTTGCAGAAGATGATGGAGACTCTCGCAATCCGTTGCTCGTCCATTGCGCTCCTCACAACACCGCTTATGCTGAATTGCAGTCCTGCAAGGATCCTGAAACCAAGAGAAGAAAGCAGGAATCCAGAAAGGCCAGACAGCAGGAGGATAAGTTAAAAGGGTGGCCTGAGAAGAAGAAGGATGCAGAGCATAGTGATGATGGAGAAGATGAGTATGAATGGCCTGGTTGGCGATACTTTCAGAACAGATCTCGATGGGAAGGTCGAGAGAAGTACCATCATTTGAATGACCCATCATACTCTATTCTTAGGCATCTCCAAGTGGATATCTGTCCCACTCTGGTGGCAGGGATGGAAGAGAAAAGGAAAGTAAGTGCGTGCTTCTCACGGAAGAAGGAAGGTAATACTAGTGAGAGGCCTAGTGTTTCTTTCTGTACATAGCTTTCTTGCAGTTGCGTGTGTTTCCTTTTCACCCACATCACTGGTATATGCTCTACACAAGGAGAGGTAATACCTTTGATGCAGAAGTCTCGCAATTCGAAATAGTTAGTCTGAACTCAAATTCGTACATACCAACCTCGATTTCTGTCCATTATTGCTCTCAAGAGTGATTTTGGAAAAAGCCGCCTAAGCTGTTTTGTTTGTTTTTGGTCTCTGTTATCTGTAAGACCTTCTGAATCTGCAATCCACAGAGTTTTTCAACCGACCAGACAGCTGTAGTCCGAGTCATCGAAAAAGAGTAGCAGCTGCGTGCGCACTTTCGACGGGGACTGGTCAGCAACGAAAGGTCCTTGTATCGCTTCGACGCTCCGCGCGCGATTTTGTACGTAAAGCTCTACACTGAGACGACATGGCGTCAATGCTCATCACATTGCTTTGAATTTGTGCCTGTGTTTTTATTTTGAACCGTATTTAACCTTCGGGCATTAGCTTGAGATGAAGAGCGTACTTTGATGCCATAAGGCTCAAGGGGTATAGAGGATTTTACGAGAGATTCAGTGCAGTACAGAAGCAAAACTGCCTGAGCAAAGACGCTGTGGCTGATCCAATAGTGGTTGGACGCTATAGCCTGTCTTCACCCCCCCCTCCAGGCTCAATTCCCCCCAGGGCCGTTTCTGTTGCGCTATCGTTTCTACTTGTTGCGTCTCTTCAGCAATCGTGAATGCAAACTTCATCCTTCTTTGTTCTTCCGGTCGGTTGCCATGCTAGCTTTCGTCACCTACCCTCAAGTTTTTGTGGTGATTTGTTGTGCTGGTGATTTGTTGTGCTGGTGATGTTGCGTTGGTGATTTTGTTGCACTCCATCTCATAGGCAAATGTTTCTTCAGGCTTCTACATGTTTGCAGACCTCAAATCCAGCCTTTGTTTCACCTGGCATGGCCCCATTCGTCACAGCAACTTATCCCAGCTGGTCTTTACCCTAATGGGTTGATTTGATGTCGAATGGTTTGGTTTATTTGAGGCATTTTGAGGCTGCCAGTAGTATTTCTCGCGCAAGGGCATGGTTTCGAAAGGATGTAGTTCATTTCCCATGAAGCGCGAAGTGTGGAACTTCCATGTGGCGGAGATTTGAAATCAACTGTGTGTTGGAGATTATCGTTTTGGGTGACAGGCGTGGTAATTTGGGCATGTTCATTTTCTGGAAATTGCAAAAATGGAATGTGTTTTTGGGCATTGGACAAATCACGGAACCTTATGTTTTCTCGTGGATAGTTCGTCTCAAGATGTTGAAAAATAGTTCCCGAATCGGACGGGTCCCGGACCTTTGCTTTGGGTCAGTTTGCTTCGGGTTTGTCGCGTGTGACTGTTGCCCAGAAATCGACGTGAAAATCTGCCATGGTATTATTTGTTCCTCCCATGGGAACGCTTTCCGCAATGTCAGCCCTGCGCAGGTTGATGTTGCATGAGTGTTGGATTGTGTTTGCGTGACTGGCGTGGTAGTTGGTTCATCTGGAGCTGCTCTGGGAGATTGATTTCCGCCATGGCAGGTGATGTTGGAGCATTGTTGTAGTACGTTGCGGGACATTGTAGTACGTTGTAGTACGCTGTATGTTGTGCTACTTTGTAATGCATTGTAGCACGTTGTAGCGCTTGGTAGCGCCTTGTAGCGCCTAGCTTGTAGTACGTTGTACTACGTTGTAATACATTGTTGTATTTATGTTGTAGTCTCTTGTCATACGCCGTAGTACTTTGCAGTACCTTGTAGGCACGTTTTGCTTTGGTGCGTTTTTGTGCGGTATTTTTTTGTGGTGCTGTTCTTTGTTGCGCTGGTGACGCTGGTGACGCTGGTGTTTTTCTTGTGGTGATTTTGCTCTGGATTGTGTTGTGACAGTCATCTTGCGCTCATGATTTCGTTGCGCTGCATCCTATAGACATCGATGTTTTCCCTCCAGGCCATTGTAAGCTTGGAAACGTCCGCCCTCGCCTCGTGCGGCTACTACTTGCAAAACTGATCTATTTCCCCAGGTTGAGTTGGTTGAGTTTGAGTTTATTCTTGCAAAGATTTTGGCATTTACTGTTCTTGACTTTGGTCCGGGGGTGTCGCAGGTTGTTCAGAACATTTTGTTTCCCTTTTAAAGATGGTTGTATGGTTTTCGTCACGCCGACCAGTAAGGCATTTCGTGGATCTCTCAACACAACACGCGTTGACATTTGCGCCACGCCCGGCAACATCAACGCGCTCAACGATGGTGAGTGAGCTTTGTCTGCATCGGCGTCAGCGTTTGTTTTGGCGTTTTTGCCATGTCATGCCATAGGGTGATCCTAAATTTCAAAATCCATCAAAATCCAATGTGGGGAAAGTAATTCACTCTACACATGAAACCAGTCTTCTGCAGCTAATCCTGAGTAGGCTCTTCAGAACCAGGAAACAGACAGAGCATGGTGGGCCATAAACTTTGGTCACGCAGGAGCAGCGCGAAAACATCATTGTTTGATGAGACACTTGCCACCGTTTGCCTAGTCCCCCCCCAAAAAAGGGTGAAACAAACCAAAATTTTGATTAATTCCTTTCTCGCATTTCACTCAACGGCTCATCATGGTTTGACGCGCATGTGCACGCTTGAGAAGAGAGTTCTCGAAGGAGAGGCTCATGGCGCTGTGAAATAATGATCTCATGAACAACTTTGACAAAACATGAGAGGGCTTACATATCCAAATCTGGGCTTGTTGCAATCTGGACATGTCAAAACCTCTGGAATTTGGCTGGAGAACACCAAGTGTGAACCCTTTTGTAGTATGTGTGCTTGTGCGATGGGGTGTTGACTCAGCCCCTTACGATACCAGTGATGCCGATGGCGGAAGACATTGTGCGATTCAACCGAACAGGTAGATGGACCGCGAGAACAAATTTAAAACATGTCCTAT
Organism: Symbiodinium kawagutii; assembly: GCA_009767595.1. Taxonomy (NCBI): domain Eukaryota; class Dinophyceae; order Suessiales; family Symbiodiniaceae; genus Symbiodinium; species Symbiodinium kawagutii. The sequence continues at coordinate 41,376 of VSDK01001472.1, forward strand.
TACAATTTCAACAAGGGTACCATTTTGATTCAAATGAGTCGGCCTTAGTGAAACAAGTGTTTTGTGATTTTTTCCCCAGATAGCTGACAAGGTATAAGGGGTTCTTACTTCTCAAAGGTAGGGCCTCGAATCGGTGCTTTTTTTTGCCGCTGCTCACGCCTGTCTCCCTTTGTCTCCCTTTGTCTCCGTTTGTCTCCCTTTGTCTCCGTTTGTCTCCGTTTGTCTCCCTTTGTCTCCGTTTGTCTCCCTTTGTCTCCGTTTGTCTCCCTTTGTCTCCGTTTGTCTCCCTTTGTCTCCCTTTGTCTCCCTTTGTTTCCCTTTGTCTCCCTTTGTCTCCTTTTGTCTCCCTTGTGGCTCTGTGTCGGCCCTTTGTTTTGCTCATGCTTGTCTCCCTTTGTCTCGCCTTTGTTTCCCTTTGTCTCCCTTTGTCTCCGTTTGTCTCCGTTTGTCTCCCTTGGTCTCCCTTTGTCTCCCTTTGTTTCCCTTTGTCTCCCTTTGTCTCTTTTTGTTCCCTTGTGGCTCTGGATCGGCGCTTTGTTTGCCGCCGGTGTGCCGCTGCTCATGCTCCTCTCCCTTTGTCTCGCCTTTGTCTCCCCTTTGTCTTCCATTTGTTCGCCAGATAGCTGACAAGCTATAACGGGTTCTTGCTTCTCTATGGTAGGGCCTTCAATCGGCGCTTTGTTTGCCGCTGCTCTGCCGCTGCTCATGCTTGTTTTCCTTTGTCTCGCCTTTGTCTCCCCTTTGTCTTCCCTTTGTTCCCCAGATAGCTGACATTAGTTGACAAGCTATAACGGGTTCTTGCTTCTCTATGGTAGGGCCTTCAATCGGCGCTTTTTTTGCCGCTGTTCTGCCGCTGCTCATGCTTGTTTTCCTTTGTCTCGCCTTTGTCTCTTGTCTCCCCTTTGTTTCCCCCTTTGTCTCCCCTTTGTCTCCCCTTTGTCTTTCGTTTGTCTCCCTTGTGGCTCTGGATCGGCGCTTTGTTTGCCGCTGCTCTGCCGCTGCTCATGCTTGTTTCCCTTCATGTTTGCCCTTGTTTCCCTTTGTCTTCGCTTTGTCTACCTCGTGGCTCCGGATTTGTACCATCCCTGGAAATCCTTGTGCGCAATGCGCCCGCTATCTGGGGTCTATGCTGGTGTAATTTAGTTGATTCTTTTTTAGTTGATTCTTTTCAAGAAGGCGTTCTCTGGGAAGGATCGGCTGCAGGCGAACATTGGGTGTTGAGAAAATGCCAAAGGCACAGGGTGAAATGAGGTGACACGGTCATGTTAGTGGTTGCACTGTGAATTCGATTGACTCGCTAGCTGCGCAGGAAGCATGATTTCCACGCCGGCAACGGTCATGGCTTGACCACCTGACCACCTTGGCATGTCAGAAAATTCAAGCTCTTGGTTGAGCCAACCGTTGAAAGCCTGATCCCCTCGCTTAGACATTGCATCAAATGAACATTGCGTGGTCCTTGCGGGGTGAAATTTCATGTTGTACTACAAAAAATTAGGGTTTCCAACACATCAACACACGCACACGCACACGCACACCCACACGCACACCCACACGCACGCGCACGCACGCACGCACGCACACGCAACCCGCGCACATGCACGCTCACACGCGCACACGCGCACGCTCACACGCACACGCGCACACGTGCGCACATGCGCGCACATATCCACACGCGCACATGCGCACAACGTGCGGAACGAACCGCGCCGTTTGACCATGTTTGACCAAGGTACCTTCAAAGACGCTTGCAAACAATGTACGCCCCCGCAAGACAATTTCCAACTCCCAGAAGATTTGGACAGGTTTCCCAACGGTCGCTTGGACTGCACTGGCGAGGTTTCTTGCCAGTCCAACGACGACGACTTGTTCTGGTTCTTCAAGAATGCGAACGATTATCTCAACTGCCAGGGGTTGGGCTCTTGCAAGGGCAGCTGGCTTGTGAGCAACCTTGGGGGGGCCTGCTGCGTGGGAAGTCAAAGTTGCAACAATGAGTTCTACTTCGATTTCAGCACCCAAACAGTTCCAGACGGCCAGCCTGCAGCGGGATGCACGAACGATGTTTGTTGCAATGGCATATCAGCATGCTATGGCACCAGTGGCACTAGCAGTGGCACCCCACCAAGCACAATCGACCAAGCTGGCAGCTTGTCATGCCGTGGTGACCAAACATGTTATCAGATCACTGCAAACCTCAAGAAGAATCTCTACTGCAACGGTGATTCTACTGCATCGGACGCCCAAGGAAATTCAGGATTCTCAGGATCCTCAACTTGCGCCAGTAGCTCCAATCAATTCAACTTTGATGCAGGCAGCAGCGGGGAGTCGCATTGTGTGACCTGTGATTCTGGCAACCAGGCCGATGTGTGCAAGGCTTCCAAGTTCACCTTCAAAACCGACAGCGCCAAGATCGACTTCAAATGCCTCGGACAAACTGCTTGCGGCGGTGATGGTGATACACGCATTGTCATCCAAGGATCATTGACTTGCCTGCACATCGAATGCAGGTACAACGGTGGAGATGACACTTGCGCAGGCTTGCGAGTCCTTGTGGATACAGACGAAGGTGGTAGCTTGCTGAACGATGAGTGCACGTGCTCAGGCGACGCGGATGCGTGCGCTGAAATTGGTGGGGTTGGATGCACCTATGACAATTCGGGTTCCAACCTTTGTGGAGCTGATTGTGGAGCTGGAGCTTGCTGTGAAACCAGCAACGGGGGCACACCCAATTGCGGCAGCCCCAGTTGCGGATGCAGGGGACCAGACTTCTCATCCTCATCCTCATCCTCCACCTCCTCATCCTCCTCATCCACCTCATCGACGTCCTCATCCACCTCCTCATCCACCTCCTCATCTACCTCCTCATCCACCTCTTCATCTACGTCCTCATCTACGTCCTCATCTACGTCCTCATCCACCTCTTCATCTACGTCCTCATCTACGTCCTCATCCACCTCTTCATCTACATCCTCATCTACGTCCTCATCCACCTCTTCATCTACGTCCTCATCTACGTCCTCATCAACCTCCTCATCAACCTCTTCATCCACCTCCTCATCTACGTCCTCATCCACCTCCTCATCCACCTCCTCATCGACGTCCTCATCCACCTCCTCATCCACCTCTTCATCCACCTCTTCATCAACCTCCTCATCCACCTCCTCATCTACGTCCTCATCCACCTCCTCATCTACCTCTTCATCCACCTCTTCATCGACGTCCTCATCTACCTCCTCATCCACCTCCTCATCGACGTCCTCATCCACCTCCTCATCCACCTCCTCATCTACCTCCTCATCCACCTCTTCATCTACGTCCTCATCTACGTCCTCATCCACCTCCTCATCTACGTCCTCATCCACCTCCTCATCCACCTCCTCATCCACCTCCTCATCTACGTCCTCATCTACGTCCTCATCCACCTCCTCATCTACTTCCTCATCTACGTCCTCATCCACGTCCTCATCCACCTCCTCATCCACCTCATCTACGTCCTCATCTACGTCCTCATCCACCTCCTCATCTACGTCCTCATCCACCTCCTCATCCACCTCCTCATCCACCTCTTCATCTACCTCCTCATCGACCTCCTCATCCACCTCCTCATCTTCGTCTACGTCGTCGTCCGCACTCGAGCCATCGAGTTCGACGAGTACCGCTGGTGGCGAAGGAGATCCACATATCGATACCTTCGACAAGCAGCACTACCTGCTGCTCAAGCAAGGTACTTTCTCTCTCTGGCGCTTCTCTGGTCCCTTGTTTTAACACAATCTGTGAAGGGGTGAATTGCTGATCCAAAATGGACATGACATGTTTGGGTATTGGCACAGTAGTTACGAGTGGTTTGAAGAATCCATCATGCATGGAGACCAAATTTTTTACCACAACTTGTTAGTTGCAACCCTTTCAGCATAAGTAGCTTGAAGAAACTGCTGTGTATTGGACTTGATGGTTAATGTGGCTTCATTCATGTATAAGCTTAGTTAGGGATAAACTGGTACAAAGACTGCGTTAAGATTATGTACACAAAAGTAACGCAAACATAATTTTGCATAGTCCTTGCGCGTTGGAATACATGGATTCTTTGGTTTCCTGATCTGGTTCCCATATTTCAAAATTTGGCTGGCCGGAAGGGGCCACCAGCCCTTGTTGGTGGGGGTCCTTTCTGGCAGTAGCCATGGTAGTCCCCTAACCAGCCCTTGTTGAAGTCGCAAAGCAGTTCTGATGGACATGTTTTTGGGGTACTTGGTAGCATGACACAGCCCTGTGAATTCGAAGCTGGGTCCTTTCTTCCGTGCCTCTGAACATCTTTCCCGCAAGGTTCGCATGCGGAAATCCAGTCAGTTCCTCCAGCTGCAGTGGAAGGGGTCACTGTGAGTTACCTTTCAAACCTTTCAAATCTTTCAATTTTGTTCGGGTCCCTTCCTTCAAAATTACCCCAGCACCCTGGTTTCGCAGGGGGTCCATGCGGAATACTTGTCGACAAGTCTAGATAATCTAGATATCGGGAACCTTTTTGTATGGCGGGGACTGCCATCATGTTCGCTATTCCAGCAAAAGGGACCTTCAGACTGCTCTGATTTGCTGTGATCTGGGGCAGAGAGGCCAGACGCCATCATGGCTATGATTCGTTTGGGACCAGAATTGAATGTAAAGAACCCCGAAGGTGGTATTCTTTTATTAAGGACTTACAGTCTTTGAAAGCTTGAGCTAATCAAAGCATTCAGTCAACCTTTGCTGCCTATGGCAGTCAAAACGATCAATCCCCAAACTGACAAATTTCACCCAAAGCAGAGTCTGCTTGTGGGTTGACAATGGTTGAGGATGATATTGGTTAATGGTTAGAGAATATAGCTTGTCGGTATCCTGATTTTGACAACCATATCTAGGGTCTCCCTCAGCACATTGCAACGCGGAATACTCTCTTGGTGAGTCGTCCTGCCACTGAAAGAACTATGATGAACTAGGTACCAATCCTGAGATCTAGGTGAGCTTCGTGACCTATTTTGGACTTGGCATCGATATTCCTTTCCAAACTGTTTCATGCCAAACTGATTTGGGTTCCGGTCCTTGGCTAGGGAAAGAAGTTCCGCAAGAAGCTTCCGGTGGATTTCAAGATGTATGCACACTACTCAGGCGACCTTCTTTTGCACAATGACTCTAATACTTAACTCTGAGGTTTGTGTCATTTCTTTCCTGTGCCGATCCTTCTTGCAGTTGGAATGTGGCTTGGAAACAAGCCACGTCCCAGCATTGTTGACAGAAAGATGTGGAAAAAGCCTGTAGAAGTCAACAGCACAGGCAAACCTCCGCCCCCAACTGGTCAATGTTCGAATGACCATGATTGTTCCAGGGCTTTAATGGTGAACCTAAGTTGAACGGATGAGCTATCAACGATGAACCAAGCTATGAACCAACCATATTCTAACGACCATTTGGGGTCATTGAACAAGCAACTTTCTCGTTCCTACCTACCCAGAAAGACACAACTGCGATCGGAACGTTGCTATGAGCTCAGAGATCTTCCAAATGATGCACAAGCAGTGCAGTTCATTTGCTTGGTGGTTCGATTGACATTCTGTTTACATTTCACTGGCGATTATGAACGAATGGTCGACAAGCATATTTTTCATAGAGGTTGAAACCATCAACCAGATTAATGATATGTTACAACGTTTCAAATGATGTGGCAGGGCTTCGGCTTGATTTGACACCCTAATCATATTGAATCTCATTGATCAGATTCTTAAGTCAATACACCAAGCTAAATGGAAACTCGTGATAGACGCAGGCCGCCCGGCACAGCGGAATTGCCCCAAGACAATCAGCTGCAGCTGTATGTGAAAGCACAACGAAAGTGGCCGTCATTTGTTTGGTTTTCCACTCATGGTTGCTGGTACCAGGGTGCACTAGAAAATCAGGGCAGGGCTAATCCTGGTCGCAGGGTGGTACCGGGATCTCATGATACACATTGGATGCTCTACATGTGACCGGTGCTTGCAGGCCACACATCCTACACCAAAGGCCTGATCCTGGTGGTGACTCAGCCGCAGTTGCTGATTTTTGGCACCAGCCGTCCGTGTTCAGATGGTTTTTTTTAATACACCATACGGACCATACGTCACTATACACATCTATAGTCTTTTAAACAGCAGAACTTCTGCTTTTGCTTCACCAAATGGTTGATGATGTTGACGATGAGGTGATCATGATGTTTGATGCTTGGTGACGAGTTGATGCTTGGTGACGAGATGATGATGATGATGATGATGATGATGATGATGATGATGGTGGTGGTGGTGGTGGTGGTGGTGGTGGTGGTGATGGCTAATGCATGGTGTTTGGTGGTGATGATATAATGCCAATGCCGATGATGGTTGATGATGCCAACTGGTTACTGATGTTGTTTTTCTTTTTTCTGCTGTTTTTTCCCCTCATTGTGCTCAGCTGTTTTTCTCCGCTGGTGTTTTACTGTTCTCTGGTCATTTTTTTACTTTTTTTGCTGTTGTTTTTCTCCTGTTGGTTTTTTGCTTTGCTGGTGGTGGTCGGTGCTGGTGTTTTTTTCCTTGCTGGTGTGTTCCTCTGCTGTTGTTTCTGTTGCGTGGTTTTTCCCGGCATTTTTTTGTACGCGAGTGTTTTCCCTGGTGTTTTCTTGCTGCTGGTGTTTTCTTTCTGGTGTTTTTGCTCCCATGGTTTTCTTTGCTTTTTTTTTTCGGTGGTTTTTTTTCTGCTGCGTTTTCTTTTTTGCAGGTGTTTTTTGTTTGCTTCTATCGCCTGGCGTTTTCTTTCGGCTGTGTTTTCGCTGAGTCAGCTCTGTTTCCACTGGTGTGTTTTGTTTGTGCGTGTTTCCTGGCCTTTTCTGTCAAGTGTTTTTCTCTGCTGGTGTTTTTTGTTATTCCATGCAGCTGTGTTCCGCGTTGGGTGTTTTTCATGGGTTGGTGATTTTGTGGGTATGTGTTTTACTGCGCTGGTGTGCTTTTGTGTGCTGGAGTTTTGCTATGGTGTTTTGATATTGATTGCTGGTGGCTGGCTATGCTTGTGTTTTTGTTGACTGATTTCTTGTTGGTTTGTGTTTTTCTGTGCCGGTGGTTCGGTGGCTCGTTTTTCTTGCGCTGGTGTTTTTGATTGTTTTTGTCGGTTCGTGTGTTTCTGCGCTGGTCTTGTTGAATGCTAGCATTCTTGTGGGTGGGTGTTTGTGATGGCTGATGTGTGTTGTGATGGCGGATGTTTGCGCAGGCGGGTGTGCGTTGATGATGATGATGATGATGATCATCATCATCATCATCATCATCATCATCCCCAACGGTTCCAAAATTGGAATATGATAACATGGTGTACTCGTACGTTGAATTCTGGTTGTTGATGTTTTTTCGGCTGGTGTTTTGGTGGGCCAGCTGGTGTTTTTGATTGCTGGTGTTTTTCTTGGTATGTTGTTTGGTTTTTGGCCTGCCGGCATCTTGCTGGGCTGGTGTTCTTGTGGGAAATTGTGTTTTGTTTCCTGGTGTCTTTGGCTTTTGTTGTTATCCGTGCTGATGTTTTTGTTAGTTTGCCTTTTTTGCATTTTTGTTGGTTTGTGCGGGTGCTTGTGTATGCTGGTGCCTTTGTGGATTGGTGTTCTTTGTCTGCCGGCGTTTTTGCGGGCAGGCGTTCTTGTAGGCAAGTGCTGCTTTTGTGGCCTGGTGTTTGTGTTGGCTGGTGATTTTCTTTGATGGTGCTTTTGTGGGCTGTTTGATGGTGTTGTTGGGGCCAGGGGCTGAGGTTTTTTGCGGGCTCTTTTTTTTTTTCTCCTGCTGCGGTTTTTGTCTGCTGGTGTTTTAGTATGTTTTAGTTTTCTTGTGTCTTTGTTTGCCGGTGCTGTTGTTGGTATCAGCTTTTGTGGGCTGGCATTTTTTTTGTGCTAGTGACAGTGTAACTCTGCGCCGATGTTTTTGAGGGCTAGTGTTTTCCTGTGTTGGCTTGTTAGTGGGTTGGTGTTCTTGTCTGCTGGCGTGAGTTTTGGAATTCTATTTTACTGCGTTGTTTTTTTGCTTGTTGGTGTGTTTTTCTTTCTTTATGTTTTTGGAAACTAACCTTTCCTGTGCAAATGCTTTTTTTCGGGCCAGTCTTTTTGACTGTCTTTTTTGAGGCCGGCGTGTTTGTTGCGAAAGCCAGCTTCGGAGCTGGCTCGCTGTTGTTTGCGAACGAAGTGAGAGAGAAGGGGTCTGGGGGGCACGCCTGCCCTAAAGCCCTGAAAATGGGCTGTGCCCCTGTGATTTGGGTGTCCGGACGGAGCTTTTGCCGGGCTATGTGCCATGCGGCAATTTGGTGACGGTGGGGTATCGAGCCCCCCCCGGTTGAACGCAGGCGTTTCTTGAGCTGTGTCTATGGAAAAAAAACCCTTTAAATTGCGAACTGATGTGAAATACCGAGCATCCATAACAATGCTCCGTACGAACCCCCATCTCTACACGCGAAAATTCGAATGGATTTTGATCGCTTTATATCGTCCGTGTTTCCTAGGGCGCCACCGTGGATCACAACCGGCCAAGGACAACTCCGGTGGAGCGGCCTCGCGTGTCCTGGAGCTCACCTCTGAGGACTGCCAGTGGCGCACCAAGGCAGGAAATTCGGCCGCGTGGAGCACCGTGGAGCAGCCGCAGCTGCTGTGCCTCGGCAGCCTTGCTGCGCAAATTTTGTACATCCTGGAGTCTTAAGCAGCATCTTGCATCATCTTGCATCATCTTGCATCATCTTGCATCATCGTGCATCATCTTGCATCATCTTGCATCAGCTTGCATCATCTTGCATCATCTTGCAGCATCTTGCATCATCTTGCATCATCTTGCGTCATCTTGCATCATCTTGCATCATCTTGCGTCATCTTGCATCATCTTGCATCATCTTGCGTCATCTTGCATCATCTTGCATCATCTTGCGTCATCTTGCATCATCTTGCATCATCTTGCGTCATCTTGCATCATCTTGCATCATCTTGCGTCATCTTGCATCATCTTGCATCATCTTGCGTCATCTTGCATCATCTTGCATCATCTTGCGTCATCTTGCATCATCTTGCATCATCTTGCGTCATCTTGCATCATCTTGCATCATCTTGCGTCATCTTGCATCATCTTGCATCATCTTGCGTCATCTTGCATCATCTTGCATCATCTTGCGTCATCTTGCATCATCTTGCATCATCTTGCGTCATCTTGCATCATCTTGCATCATCTTGCGTCATCTTGCATCATCTTGCATCATCTTGCGTCATCTTGCATCATCTTGCATCATCTTGCGTCATCTTGCATCATCTTGCATCATCTTGCGTCATCTTGCATCATCTTGCATCATCTTGCGTCATCTTGCATCATCTTGCATCATCTTGCGTCATCTTGCATCATCTTGCATCATCTTGCGTCATCTTGCATCATCTTGCATCATCTTGCGTCATCTTGCATCATCTTGCATCATCTTGCGTCATCTTGCATCATCTTGCATCATCTTGCGTCATCTTGCATCATCTTGCATCATCTTGCGTCATCTTGCATCATCTTGCATCATCTTGCGTCATCTTGCATCATCTTGCATCATCTTGCGTCATCTTGCATCATCTTGCATCATCTTGCGTCATCTTGCATCATCTTGCATCATCTTGCGTCATCTTGCATCATCTTGCATCATCTTGCGTCATCTTGCATCATCTTGCATCATCTTGCGTCATCTTGCATCATCTTGCATCATCTTGCGTCATCTTGCATCATCTTGCATCATCTTGCGTCATCTTGCATCATCTTGCATCATCTTGCGTCATCTTGCATCATCTTGCATCATCTTGCGTCATCTTGCATCATCTTGCATCATCTTGCGTCATCTTGCATCATCTTGCATCATCTTGCGTCATCTTGCATCATCTTGCATCATCTTGCGTCATCTTGCATCATCTTGCATCATCTTGCATTATCTTGCATCATCGTGCATCATCTTGCATCATCTTGCATCATCTCGCGTCATCTTGCGTCATTTTGCATCATCGTGCATCATCTTGCATCATCTTGCATCATCTTGCATCATCTTGCATCATCTTGCATCATGGTTTTTTTATCTTGCATCTTCTTGCATCATCTTGCATCATCTTGCGTCATCTTGCGTCATCTTGCATCATCCTGCAAAGTCTTACATCACCTTACATCATCTTGCATCATCTTGCATCTTCTTGCATCATCTTGCGTCATCTTGCGTCATCTTGCATCATCCTGCAAAGTCTTACATCACCTTACATGATCTTGCATCATCTTGCATCATCTCGCATCATCCTGCAGTGCCTTTCATCATCTTGCGTCATCTTGCGTCATCTTGCATCATCTTGCATCATCTTGCATCATCTTGCATCATCTTGCATCATCGTGCATCATCTTGCGTCACCTTGCGTCACCTTGCATCATCTTGCATCCTCTTGCATAATCTTGCATCATCTTGCATCATCTTGCATCATCGTGCATCATCTTGCATCATCTTGCATCATCTTGCATCATCGTGCATCATCTTGCATCATCTTGCATCATCCTGCATCTATCCTTTAATTTTCGTGATATCAGATACGCTACCTGAACATATAAATAGCATATATATTCACTTATGTTTATATATCACAACTTCCAAACCTCTCAGCAGGGGACACAGTGGTCCCTTGTCCTTGGCCATGTCAGGTCTCTGCCCGATGCAGCCGGAGATGAGATGACCGCTTTCAGGATGCGTCGATCACCCAATCAGAACAATCAGAAGATGATGACCGTGGAGTCCCTTGGCATCGACAACGGCAACCAGGATATGATGACATTCTTCCGCAACAATTCCTGATTTCCTGACCAGTGTCCGCCATCAACTGTTCTAACAGGTATGGCCATTTATTGCAGTTTTACGATTCTCGCAAGACAAAGTCGCAAGATCAGAGCCTTTTGAAAAAATCTAAATACATTAGTCCGGGTGATCCCAACGATGGCATGTCATTTGACTTTCTTCATGACATTTCACCTGACATTCCATCTTGCATTATTTTGAAATTGACATTTGAGTTGGCATTCTATCACGCATTCTTTTCACAGTTATGTGGCATTCTCTATGACATTCCATCTGGCACTTGTCCTGGCAATCGAATATATCATAGGTCTGTTCTGACCGTCATTCTTTCTGAGACTGTATTCAGCGTTCTGCATTCTTTCTATTTCTTTCTGCCGCTTCCTTTGAGATTCTACCTGATATTCATTTGCTACTCAGATCATTTGATATGCATCCTGAAATTTCTGCTAGCAGATTTGCTGGCACTTCTTCGGGTGCCCACACTGACCTGAAGTTCGGTCTAGAGTTTGGGGCTCCACAGACTTTAAGCTGCGCCCCGTGAAGCAAAGCAGGAGAGGAAAACGAGCGAGGAAGGAGCAGAAGGAGCGCGAGACAAATGAATTCAAATGACGTATCAAAAAACCTCACATTGGCGGTCGTGAGTCGCGACCTCATGCAAACGACCCTTTTATTGTCATTGGGTTATTACTGGTAGCTGGAATTGTAAAGGATTGTTCCAAAGGTATTTGAAGGTTGTCCCTGAAAAGGCGCTGATCATTCCCTTTCATCGGCACTCATCATCAATTTTGTATACTTGATATTCAACAAGAATTTCTTAAGTATATTCAACTATGATCAAAAAGCTAGTAAAATCAACTATAATCAACAGTCAACCTTATGTGATGTCACAATCAGCATCATAACATCTAGGGTTCTCTGTTTGGAAGCGGGAAAGCCACGTGGGGATCTCCCCATCACTGCCCAGATCGAGCTGGCGATGTTGGAGCATCGGATCCTACCATTGAACAAATGGTTATGTAAGTACATGGTTTAATATGCTTAACATGTGTTAATAATGATTATAAATTGGCTAATAATTACTATAAAGTTGTATAAAGTTGATTAATGAGCCATATAATTATTTGCAGGGGATTTTTCAAAAATAAACACAACTTTGTTTGTCTCATCACGAATTTCAATCGAAGGTGCCCGTGGTTTGATTTCAAAACTTGAACCAAAGTCCCGCCTCCTCACTTAGCACAAGGGGGTTGACCACCAAGGCTGTTGATGAAGAAGGATGGATCGTTCAAGGAGGTCGCGAATGTGTTCGTTACATGCAAACCAGGCTGGGCTAGGATGGGTAGGCAGGTGCCCAGGCCCTTTTGGTGCACGGCAGCACTGTTCTCGGTCAGGAAAGCACATCAACACCAAGGTAGCGATGGCCTCCAAAGAAGACATTGCTTTGGTGCAGGGCCAACTTGGATCTCATGGACACACTCGAGCAGGCACCGCAAGCATTGCATGGCTGCGTTTCGAAATTTCAATTTATACAGCGGAACGGTATGGCTGCGGTAAATCAACGGCGGGAACCAGTGCACTTGGAACGAGACAGAGCTAGTTATATATGTATATTTATCAAATATATTATATATACATATATGTGTATACAATCAAATGTAGTACCTGGGTAAACGGAGGACAGACACTGTCCATGGGAATGTACTGAAAAAGAACATTTTGCTCACAGGTTTGATATCACTTGCGTTTGACCCCTTAAGCCACTCATCTGATCTAATTTGTAGAACTCCACACAACTACAAAAGGCAGGCGAATCACGCATCCACTACCGTGCGACTTACACCGCCTTTTCGCAGAGTACACAACTTTCGATTCACCGCCACGCCAAGATCCACACCCAAATTCACATTGTTTTGTTTTTTTCCCAAAGGACATTTGAAAAGGGAAAGGTATTGCACAAGCCCCGAATTGAAAGCTGGTGCCAGGCAACTTAAAGTCAAAATGTGAGTGCGAGACTTATACAATGGAAGTGTAGAAATCGAACACATTTTGAAGTGGACAACTTGGAAGCATTTTCAGCATTCAAGAACAAGTTTGCAAATACAAAAGGCACAACACATTTTGAAAATTCTGAAAAAGTGCTGCACAATTGAGAGACCCGTCGCGAATTGCCCTGCGGATTTGCAACACGGAAGTTGCTGAAGAACAAAGAATGAGCAGAATGCGCACTAATCCAGCTTTCCCGAGCCACTTGGAAGAGACGCTTGCAGCATCCTGTAGAACTAGAGCAGGAAGCAATCCCCACTGTTTCAACCTTTACAAGGTGATTTGAAACACTGCAGGTCGAAGTGATTGGAACACAAGCAAAATCTTTTGTAGAAATATCTACAAGGAAACGAACAACAAGTTGTGTTATTGAATTATTGTTTGCTAATAATATGTAGATAGATTTGCTTTACTTGAATTTGTTTGTGATGAATCTCTAAAACAAACAACTCATCACATCAAATGCAGCGAATGTCGCGAAGTCGAAGCAGGCCCAAGACCACATCGAACAATCAGAGTTCTGTGCGCAGCACTTTCGGCGTTTCGCGCAAGACATTCTTCAGAGTGGTCTTTGTAATCGCACGACATAATGATCACTGGTCATTCTTCAAACTGATCTTTCTTGAAATCATGCTTCAGGCTGGTCCTTTGCACAAAGACTTTCACCTTTCTCAACAAAATAATGATTTCACGAAACAAACAGGTCTTTGTGCAAATGATTACTTTCTTCCAGTGATTACCGCCCTCATATTCTTTTTGGCATTCCATCTATCCGGCATATTTTATTTGGTATACTTTCTGACTTTCTGTTTGGCATTCTCTTCGCCATATATTTGACACTATTCTCGGCACATACATTTTGGGAAAACGTTCTGGGGGAAGTTCAGCGCGACTGCCGGGGGAGAGAAGGAGAAGTCTTTCCATAGGATCTAGAGACCGTCATTTGGCAAGTGGTGAATTCTTGAAAGCAGTCTTGAATTTTCTCATTTTGTCAAAGTTTTTTTTACAGTTTGAAAACGACAGGCAGAGCTGTTGATTGGCTGAGCTCTTCACGACTGGTTTGCAGTGAGTTTTTTACATGGCCATTGCTGGGCGGCTGAAGAATGGTTGATCGATGTTGATCGGTTTGTTTGGTGGCCGAGCGGTTGATGGTTTGATGGTCCCATGATTTCTGTTGATCTGTTGAATTTCATGGTGATCTTTTGATATGGTGTTTATGAACAGCTGCGGATTGAACTTACACAAGCCGCCTAATCGAATCAGTTGGCGATATCACTTCTGTCAACCAGCCTCTGTCACCACTGTTTTCTTGATCTCGAAATTGCCATTGTTCTTGAAACATTTAAGAAACTGTCATAGTCTGGAAACTGCCTGGAATTGTCAAATCGAAACTTTTGCTTTGCGCTTGAAGCCATTGGCAATGCCATTGGCCTGAGATTCGAGGTGAAATTCGAAAGGTCGATCTCGTTCAGGGTGAAGACATGGGCATGCATCAGAGGATGAGGTCTGACGAAGAGATCCTTGGATTGGAAATGTTCCGTGTGCAGGTCCCTTGATGTCCCTTGAAATCTGCACAGAAGTTCTTAGGGCAGGGAATCATAGGAAATCCAATGAAATCAGACTGTCAGACGAAACCTAAGACCACAGGATTGCTGACTCCGGATATCTGAAAATCCACTCGAGTTTCAGCAGCGAGCCGACCTTTCGACTGAGGTTCGAGACGTCCGAAAGTTGGACCGACTTGGGCGGTAGTGAAGTGGCGTCCGTCTACTTGTCCCGTATGGACTCGGCAGCCGTAGGAGACCCGAGACATGCCTTGATGTGGGGGCGCCACTTGGGACACCCCAAGTTGTTGGTGAACCTTTGGCCAACTTGTACAGTTCGAAAGGTTTTTTGTATGTGCAAATAACCCATAGATTTCGACGAATTGACATTGCCATGTCTTGCCAACATTTCCCACAAGGCCCACAACATTGATCCCAATTCAATTGTGAGATGTCCTACTCCAGGACGGGGCAGAAGCTCATTGGGTGAACTGAAAAATAGATCCCATTCAGAGAGGGCTGAGTCATTTCGCAGCAGAGTCGGGGTCAGTTTTTTTGTCCATTTTTGTCCTTGGAAACTACTGGTTGAGGATTGTGGCGCATCTTGCAGGCGCCTCGCGCATTTCTTCATGCCTTCGCATCCGCTGATCTCTTGAGTCCATTCATAGCTCATGCTCAAGCTATGCACTGAGTCGCATCACCTCAATGAGTTTCGGACTGTCCCATCTTTCCCATGCGTTCATCTCTTTACTGCTGTTCTCTGGAAGTTCATCTCTATGCAACTCTCTAGATCTGGTTTTTGTATGTTTTTGTGGGTGATTTTTGCGACCTTTCTTTCTCAAGCTAAGATGCGATGCTGCTAGTGGTGGAGGACTTATTTTCTATGACTGTTTAGTAAGTTTTGACGGCGCTTTCTTCCCAGACTCCGTGCGAGAAACTCATGCCTCCCTCAATCTATACTCAAAAAAACAATTTTCTGGGAGATTGTGACCTGAGATTGCGGCAAATTACCCATGTCCTTCCTGGAGAAAAGTTGCCTCCAAGTTCCTGCGGCTGTCAGCAAGGCAGGAGGTCAGCACGGAGAGGCGCCGCATCTGTGCATTTGGGATCTAACAGAACCAGCGTCCAAAGTGGAGAATGCTAACATCACTCACTTGGAAGCCCAAAGACTGCCGCGCAAGAGAGTGTTTGCTAGAATGCTTGCCGCCACCGCGCTTTTGCCGCATCTAAAGTTTTGCAATAGCGATGAATTGACATATTTTGCAAACTGACAAGGCTTTGCAGGAGTCTTTTGAATGACTACCATGCCTTGCAAGTATCAAGCCAGAATGTTTGTATGCAAAAAATGTTTTGATGATGTCATGCTGTCCCATACAAATATGCTACCAAGAGATACAAACACGGAACTAGAGATTTTGTAGGAGCGGATTTCAGAAGGTGTCGAAAATTCAGAAAGTCCGCGCTTCTGTGTGAGAGTCCCCTTCAAGAATGCCATTCGAAAAGACTCAACTAATTGCGCTAGCATCAGGCACCACAATTTGGTATCTTGTGGGTCTCTTGCGCCTGCCATTTTTTTGACCTTACAAGGAGGGCCCCCCAGTCGTTAGCTAAGTTGGTTCATAATTAGGGTAATTACTCGTAATGGAAGATATAACCATTACTAAATGGCTTATTGCCCTCTTTACAACTAGGGGGCCCCACCTTCTATAGATGTGGTGACCAAAGGATTGGTCGCAAGATCAGAGCTTCCTCCGAAGATACTGGTGCCTATGTGTAGCATAGCGGCACTGCCAAAATGGAGATGCCCAAGAACTATTGGTTTTCTTCAACCTTCGAAGACTTTGGTTTACAAAAAGAAGTATACGAAAAAATTATTGATATTTGGATGGATATATTAATTAAAATATTTTGAATCTATTGTATTCTTTTCTGTACGTTCCGCCGTTGCTTTGATATGGTATTCAAATGCTTGAGACCAACTGGGCCGATCTATACCGCTCCATCTGTTTGGATTTTGTTTCTGAAGTTGCACACCTTTGTGCTTCTAAGCTTGTAACAAATGCTTGTAGTTATTTCGTAACAAATTTCTGTAATTCCACTGCATATTTCATGTTTCAACATGTTTCAGCCACACGTTCTGCATATTTCTGCGCTCCAGTTGCGGGTGCAGCACACTGTGGTCAGTATGGCAACCTGGGAATGGAACGTTCCACGATGTTCCACGGCACCAATGCAGTCCTTCACCAAAACCATCTGCAGAGAATACCTGCAGTCCCTTCATATAATTCTTATGGCTGTGAATACCTGGAGGTGACGAAGGGATAGTGCATGTTGCACTTGCAATCAACATTCGAAGTTCTTTTTTCCTGTTACAGTATTTCACCACTATTTCTACTATTTTCAGTTTGTGACCAATTTTTGGTCGTGCTTTGCTTTCTGATGTAATTTGCAGTGAAGCGCCAATCTCTTGCTCAGAGTTCTGTTCGGCGCATGCAGGACCAAACTTCTACCAACTTCAGTGTTCAGATGAAGAGAAACAACTTGCAATCGGAGTATGCAGGAAGTACTTGGGTGCCTTTTTTGAAGACTTGACGTTGCGATTGCACAGATGCCTAATTACTGGGTCAACATGTGCTTCTGATTTCAATGTTCTTTGTGGGTTTCGACATTTTGCATCAATGAAGTTTGATTTTAGACGTATGCGATTGCCATCAAAGAGTCAAAGAGTTCATCATTGTTTGACATCCATCTATACCATGTGATGCAATCGCTTTCGTTTCCACACTACCGAACTATCCAACCCAACTGAGTTGGAAAGGTGCTGAAACGATCTGAAACGACTGGCTCAGGTGGAGCTCAAAAGGGCGACACAGACCTCTTGAGTTTTGAGACCCACTTCGAAAATTGCGTCTTCGATGTTTGCAACGGTGCCTTGATCAAATCATGATCATGTTGATGCAAAGGAGGTACACAAAGATGGAAGCACAAATTTGATGAGACTAATTTTTGGGATCCGAACGAGTTGATTCAGATGATATCTCAACAATAGATAATGAAACTATCATTCAATATCACCTCATCAGATACATTAGGGACATTTGGGCGCTTCGGGAGTGATGGGGCGGTACCGGGATTCTGAACACTGGTGGGATTTCCACGGAGCCAAGCATTCGAATCTCACGGGTGTCCAGGGACCTAAGGGTTCGAATCTCACGGGAAAAGGGCCCCGGGGGTGTGAAAGGAACACCTCGAAGCGCGAGATCTGAGGTTCTGCAAGTTTGACATGCAAGTGTTCGGAGGGGTTGGGCGTTCCATGACTTTCTCTCCCTACATTTCCACAATTTGCTGTACATGTGATGTTCAGAGCCGGGTGGTTTTGATCCTTTGTCCTCATGCAAGTAGCAGTTGGAAGACTTGAAGCCCTTCATCCACCGCTCGGTGTTGGGTGACTTGAGGGCTTTGGGAAGTCTCCCCATCGCGCATGTCTTCAGGGGAAGAGGTCTGAGATGGTTTGAGGTCACTCCCAATCTAGCTGTCGGCAATGCCGATATGTCATGCCCATAGCATCCACTTTTGCTCTGCCGTTGACGCGTACGCCCCACCAGCCGCTCCTCGTCTTCGAGAGGTACACAATGCAACTCTATGCCTGAAAGTAATATCAAGATCCCCGTTGAAATAGATCACTATGAAATGGGTAAACCTAGGTCGTGTACAAAACAGAATGTTAAGCCTCATTTTGTAAGGATCCATTTTCAGATACCAGCTCACTTTGTACCAAAGCTTGCTGGATTGATGGCAACATTTTAAAAAAGATGGAAATATGCCAATGTTGATCAAAAGTCTAGTTGTCATGCCTGATCAATTTGTAGCGTGGTAAGATGAATGTCGAGATCCATTTTGTACACCCTTTTTGTAGAGGATTGGTGGCTGAAGAGGGATGATTTTGCAGAAGTGATGTGGTAGCTGGATTTGCTTTGCTAAACCGGCAGTTCTTTAATAGAAGCATTTGGCTCTTGTGGGTAGCTCTAGTCAGCAGACATGTTTCCCATGGACCACCTTGTGAACTGCCGTGTTTTCCCATGGATCCCCATCAATCTATGGGTTAAGTGCCATGAAATGACGGTACCCAAGGATTTTGCAAGCAATTTGTTGAGCTTTGAATGGGTCTATTTGGAAATGCGTTGGGCTTATGATGGTTTTTGATAGTGCTTTTGGTATGTTTGTTTTTTTGTTGCGTTTGTGTCATTTTTGGGGTGTATATAGTTGTGAATGACTGCGTTATGGTGGGCTTTTGTTGGGAAATGTTAGGGCTGAGGTGCCGTGAAATGGCTGTGCTTCACCATTTTGGAAGCCATTTGTTGAACTCATGATGGGTCTATTTGGAAATGTGCCGTGTTTGTGATGGTTTGTGTTTTTGAATGTGTTTGATCGTTTGTGTTTTGTAATCTGTTCATGGAAGGTTCATCTTGGTACAAAATGACTAGGCATACATTGAAGTCTGCAAAGTGGGTTGGCTGTGGCAGGCATCAAGACAGGGTTCTAAACTTGAAAATCTTTGCAAGGAGTCTAAGAGGACCACCTTGTGAACAGCCGTGGTTTCCCATGGGCCCCCATCAATCTATTGGTTAAGTGCCATGAAATGACTGTGCCAAAGCATTTTGTAAGCAATTTGTTGAGTTTTTCATGCGTCTATTTGGAAATGCGTTGGGCTTATGATGGTTTTTGATTGTGCTTTTGGTATGTTTTTTTTTTGGATGTGTTTGTGCCATTTTTGGGGTGTTTATAGTGGTGAATGACTGCGTTATTGTGGGCTTTTGTTGGAAATGTTAGGGGCTTAGGTGCCATGAAATGGCCGTGCTTCAGCGTTTTGGAGGCCATTTGTTGAATTCACGATAGGTCTTTGTTTTTTTGTTGCGTTTGTGTCATTTTTGGGGTGTTTATAGTTGTGAATGGCTGCGTTATGGTGGGCTTTTGTTGGGAAATGTTAGGGCTGAGGTGCCGTGAAATGGTTGTGCTTCACCATTTTGGAAGCCATTTGTTGAACTCATGATGGGTCTATTTGGAAATGTGCCGGGTTTGTGATGGTTTGTGTTTTTGAATGTGTTTGATCGTTTGTGTTTTGTAATCTGTTCATGGAAGGTTCATCTTGCTACAAAATGACTAGGCATACATTGAAGTCTACAAAGTGGGTTGGCTGTGGTAGGCATCAAGACAGGGTTCTAAACTTGAAAATCTTTGCAAGGAGTCTAAGAGGACCACCTTGTGAACAGCCATGGTTTCCCATGGACCCCCATCAATCTATTGGTTAAGTGCCATGAAATGACTGTGCCAAAGCATTTTGTAAGCAATTTGTTGAGTTTTTCATGCGTCTATTTGGAAATGCGTTGGGCTTATGATGGTTTTTGATTGTGCTTTTGGCATGTTTTTTTTTGGATGTGTTTGTGCCATTTTTGGGGTGTTTATAGTGGTGAATGACTGCGTTATTGTGGGCTTTTGTTGGGAATGTTAGGGGCTTAGGTGCCATGAAATGGCCGTGCTTCAGCGTTTTGGAAGCCGTTTGTTGAACTCATGATGGGTCTATATTTGGAAATGTGCCGTGTTTGTGATGGTTTGTGTTTGTTGAAGGCGTTTGATCGTTTGTGTTTTGTAATCTGTTCATGGAAGGTTCATCTTGGTACAAACTAGGCATACATTGAAGTCTACAAAGTGGGTTGGCTGTGGCAGGCATCAAGAAAGGGTTCTAAACTTGAACATCTTTGCAAGGAGTCTAAGAGGACCACCTTGTGAACAGCCATGGTTTCCCATGGGCCCTCATCAATCTATTGGTCAAGTGCCATGAAATAACTGTGCCAAAGCATTTTGTAAGCAATTCGTTGAGCTTATCCCTAACATAAACAGGGGGTCAAGCCAGGGGGGGTTAAACCAGGAAAGGTTTTGTTAATTAGGCATGACCGGAAAAAACAAGAAAACATGAGGCTTTGATATCTTTTGTGGTAAAAATTAAATTTATTATTTTTATAGTATTTTTTGTCAGGAAGTCACGTGCACTTTTTCATTTTCAAATTTCAAATTTTGACATTTACTATTTGAGACACCGTATTCAGTTGGCTCAAATCATTTGACCACATTGTGATTTCTGATGACGACTGCTACACAGCCAAAATCTGCATTGCTGATGAAACCCGAGTGGGCCCACGAGATCTTGCGCAATGGAAAACTGGGACTGGGGGAACTTGAGTTGGGGCCACGGATCTTGAAAACTGGGACTGGGGAAACTTGAGTTGGCGCCAGGGATCTTGAAAACTGGGACTGGGGGAATTTGAGTTGGGGCCAAGGATCTTGAAGACTGGGGCTGGGGGAACTTGATTTGGCGCCAGGGATCTTGAAAACTGGGACTGGGGGAACTTGAGTTGGTGCCAAGGATCTTGAAGACTGGGGCTGGGGGAACTTGATTTGGCGCCAGGGATCTTCAAAAGTGGGACTGGGGGAACTTGAGTTGGGGCCAAGGATCTTGAAGACTGGGGCTGGGGGAGCTTGATTTGGCGCCAGGGATCTTGAAAACTGGGAATGGGGGAACTTGAGTTGGTGCCAGGGATCTTGAAAACTGGGAGCGGGGGAGCTTGATTGACTTGGCGCCAGGGGTCTTGAAAACTGGGGCTGGGCGAGCTTGAGTTGGTGCCAGGGATCTTGAAAACTGGGAGTGGGGGAGCTTGATTGAGTTGGCGCCAGGGATCTTGAAAACTGGGGCTGGGCGAGCTTGAGTTGGCGCCAGGGATCTTCAAAAGTGGGACTGGGGGAGTTTGGGTTGGCGCCAGGGATCTTGAAAACTGGGACTTGGGGAGTTTCAGTTGGCGCCAGGGATTTTGAAAACCGGGACTGGGGGAACTTGAGTTGGCGCCAGGGATCTTGAAAACTGGGACTGGGGGAAGTTGAGTTGGCGCCAGGGATTTTGAAAACTGGGACTGGGGGAACTTGAGTTGGGGCCAAGGATCTTGAAGACTGGGAGCGGGGGAGCTTGATTTGGCGCCAGGGATCTTGAAAACTGGGAATGGGGGAACTTGAGTTGGTGCCAGGGATCTTGAAAACTGGGAGCGGGGGAGCTTGATTGAGTTGGCGCCAGGGATCTTGAAAACTGGGGCTGGGCGAGCTTGAGTTGGCGCCAGGGATCTTCAAAAGTGGGACTGGGGGAGTTTGGGTTGGCGCCAGGGATCTTGAAAACTGGGACTTGGGGAACTTGATTTGGCGCCAGGGATCTTGAAAACTGGGACTGGGGGAGCTTGAGTTGGCGCCAGGGATCTTGAAAACTGGGACTGGGGGAAGTTGAGTTGGCGCCAGGGATCTTGAAAACTGGGACTGGGGGAGCTTGAGTTGGGGCCAGGGATCTTGGATCTTGAAAACTGGGACTGGGGGAACTTGAGTTTGGGCCAAGGATCACGCTGAAAAAAATCAAATTTTTGCAATATTTTTTTGGACCTCCTTAACCGACTTGTTTATTTCATTTTTGTATGTATTTTTCTGATTTTTTCTTATTTTGTCTTATTTTGTCTCATTTTGTCTTATTTTGCTTCTTTGCCAGAAAAAATGAAAAATGAGAAAGATGAGAAAAAATGAGAAAAAATGAGAAAAAATAAAATAGAAAAAACAATTTAAAAAGAGAAAAATGAGACAAAATAATATAGAAAAAACAATTTAAAATGAGAAAAAATGAAAACAATGAGAAACAATGAGAAAAATGAGAAAACATGAGAACAAATGAGAAAAAATAAAACAGAAAAAAACATTAAAATGAGAAAAAATGAGAAAAATGAGATGAGATCGACGGTTTGACACGTCAAAATCAAGGGATATTCGTTTGAACACATTTTGTAAATTTTTGCACCCTGGGAGTGTCAAAGGTGTGTGTGTGTGTGTGCATCGAACATTTTCTCTGATTTTTTGCCGTGTTTTTTTTGAATGGGGTCGAAGCCAGGGGGGGTCAAGCCAGGAAAGGTTGTTTGTTCATTGAAAAAGGTGTGTCAACGGGGGGTGTGCAGCGAACATCGGCGTGTTCGTTTTTTTGAACGGGGTCGAAGCCAGGGAGTTTTTTTCCTCGATGAAGCCGTTGAAACGATTTTGCATGAAAACTTTTCAAGCCAAGCCTAAACCCTAAACGAGGTTGCGACGTCAAATTCTACATTTTGAACCTTTTTAAAGGAGGGTTGGAAACAACAAATTTCTCAGTTCAAATTCATTCAATAAATAATGCTGATTCTTTTAATATGATCTTGATTATATAAATAAGACATGTGATATTTACTAGGTATATTCAAGTTGTCAAATTTAGATATTTGTCCCATTGATACACAATAATAATGATGATTGAAACACATGTTGTATTTATTGAGCTAAATTGTCTACTTTTTTGAAAAAATATTTGGTTAGATTTATTCACAATTTCCAACCAACAGTAATAAGCCTTTCATTTTTGTTCTCGCAGCACTTTTTCTCATACCCTTCAGAAACCGATTTTTTTTTCAGTTTTCCACATTTTTCTCATTTTTCTCATTTTTTCTTATTTGTGTTTTTTTCTTAAGAAAGAAACCTTTCCTGGCTTAACCCCCCTCTGGCTTGACCCCCTGTTTTTTTTACTGAGCTTATATGGGCCTATTTGGAAATGCGTTGGGCTTATGATGGTTTTTGATTGTGCTTTTGGTATGTTTGTTTTGTTTGTGGTTCTTTTTGGGTGTTTATAGTTGCGAATGACTGCGTCATGGTGGGCTTTTGTTGGGGATGTGAGGGCTTGGGTGAAGTGAAATGGCCGCTTGTTGAATTCATGATGGGTCTATATTTGGAAACGTGCCGTGTTTGGGATGGTTTGTGTTTTTTGAATGTGTTTGGCCGTTTGTGTTTTGTAATCTTTTCATGGAAGGTTCATCTGGTGCAAAATGATTAGGCATACATTGAAGTCTACAAAGTGGGTTGGCTGTGGCAGGCATCAAGACAGGGTTCTAAACTTGAAAATCTTTGCAAGGAGTCTAGGAGGACCACCTTGTGAACAGCCGTGGTTTCCCATGGGCCCCCATCAATCTATTGGTTAGATGCCATGAACTGATTGTGCCTAAACATTTTGTAAGCAATTTGTTGAGTTTTTCATACGTCTATGTGGAAATGCGTTGGGCTCATGATGGTTTTTGATTGTGCTTTGTTAAGTTTTGGTTTTTTTGGATGTGGTCTGTACAGGATGGCTTCTTGCCATGCCAAAACTTACAAAATGGGTCTTTGTGCCTGGGCTTGGGGGGGTCAAGCCTCGTGGACAACAACCGCCGATCAGCTACTACAAAATGAGTTGCTGATTTTTGGCCAGTTGGGATGAGGCAGCCTTACAGCTTCAAGTGGTTTCCTCACATGTTCGTACAGAATGGGTGGGTTGGCAGTTGAGTGAAAGGCCTTGCCATTTTGTACTCTCTCAGCCCTGTCATTTTGTAACTCTGACCCCCCAGCCCACCGTTCCATACTACAAAAATCCCTGCCTAGGTTATCCCCTGGAATTTCCACAGGGATATATCAAGCAATAAGGGTGGCGTTGGCTGTCCTTTCCCTCCTTCTGAGATACTGAGGGGTAGATAGAAGCAGATAGAAGTAGTTAGAAGTAGACAGAAGTAGATAGAAACAGAAGGAGATAGAAGCAGAAGAAGTAGATGGAAGAAGAGGTAGAAGTAGAAGTAGAAGTAGAAGTAGAAGTAGAAGAAGAAGTAGAAGTACAAGTAGAAAAAGGTAGAAGTAGATAGAAGTAGTACATGGAAGTAGATAGAGAAGGAGATAGAAGCAGATAAATGTAGATAGAACTGGCGGAACTGGAAAGAACAAGATAGAAGTAGCCAGGAGTAGATAAAAGAAAAAGAAGTAGAAGTAGATAGAAGTAGATAGAGGTAGAAGTACATAGAAATAAGAAGTAGAAAGAAGAAGAGGTAGAAGTAGAAGTAGAAACAAAAAAGAAGTAGAATTAGAAGCAGAAGTAGAAGTAGATAGGAGAAGATAGAGGTAGTTAGAAGTAGAAGTTGAAGAAGAAGTAGATAAGAGTAGATAGAAGTAGAAGAAGATAGCAGTAGATAAATGTAGAAGTAAAAGAAGAAGTAGAAGCAGATAGGAGTAGATAGAAGTAGAACATGTAGATGTAGATGGAAGTAGAAGTAGAAGTAAATATAGATAGAAGAAGTAGAAAGAAGAGGAAGTAGACAGACTTAGACAGAAGTAAAAGTAGATAGAAGTTCATAGAAGTAGATAGAAGTAGATAGAAGTAGACATAGATAGACGTAGATAGAAATAGATGTAGGTAGAAGACGAAGAAGAAGTAGATAGAAGAAGGAAAAAGCAGATAGAAGTAGTTGAAAGCAGAAGTGGATAGGAGAAGAACAATGAGCAGATGGAAGAAGTAGAAGTTGATCGAAGAAGAGGTAGAAGCAGATAGACATAGATAGAAGTAGATAGAAGAAGAGATAGAAGTAGATAGAAGTAGATAGACGTAGACAGAAGTAGAAGTAGATAGAAGTAGAAGGTTCAGTAGATAGAAGCAGATAGAATAAGAAGTAGCAGCAGATAGAGGTATAAAGAAGTAGAGGTAGCAGTAGATAGGAGTAGATAAAAAAGAAATACATAGGAGTAGATGAAGTAGAGAAAAGTGGAAGTGCGTAGAAGAAGAAGAAGCATAATCAGATAGAAGAAGAAGTAGATAGCAGAAGAAGAAAAAGTCCAACAAGATAGAAACAGATAGAAGCGCAAGTGGACAGACTAAGAACAAAAATAATATAGAAGAAGTAGAAGTAGATAGATGAAAAAGTAGAAGTAGATAGAAGTAGATAGAAGTAGGTAGAAGTAGATAGAAGTAGATAGAAGTAGATAGGAGTAGGAGTTGAACAAGATAGAAGTAAAAGTAGATTGGAGTAGGTCGAAGCAGCTAGAAGTGGAAATGGATAGAAGGAGAAAAGTAAGTAGATAGAAGAAGTAGAAAAAATAGAAGAGGAACAAGAAGGAGAAGGAGAAAAAGAGGTAGAAGTAAAAAAAGCAGAAGAGGGAGTAGATAGAAGTAGCTGGAAGTGGAAGTGGATAGGAGGAAGACACAAATAGATAGAATTTGTAGAAGTAGATAGAAGAAGAAAAAGAAGGAGAAGAAGAAGAGGGAGAAGTAGAAGTAGAAGAAGAAGAAGAAGCCGATAGAAATAGATAGAAGTAGAAAGAAGTAAAAGTAGATAGGAGAAGATAGAAATTGATACAAGCAGAAGTAGATAGCAGTAGAAGTTGAAGTAGATAGAAGTAGATAGAAGTAGATAGAAGTAGAAGTTGCGGTAGATAGAAGATAAAGTGAAAGTAAAAGTAGAAGTGGATAGGAGTAGATCGAAGTACATAAAAGTACAAGTACGTAGAACTAGGAGTAGAAGTAGAAGCAGAAGTAGAAGAAGAAGTAGAAGTAGAATTAGATAGGAGTATAAGTAGAAACGTGTAGAAGTAGATAGAAGTAGAAGTTCAAGTAGATAGAAGCAGGAAAAGTAGAAGCAGAAGTTGAAGTTGAAGAAGATTTAAAAAATAGATAGAAGTAGAAGTTTATAGAAGTAGAAGTAGATAGACGTAGAAGTAGATAGGAGTAGAAGTAGATAGAAGTAGAAGTTGCAGTAGATAGAAGAAGTAGAAGTAGAAGTAGATAGAAGTAGATAGAAGTAGAAGTTTAAGTGGAAATAGAAGCAGGAAAGCGTAGAGAGAAGTAGCAGTAGATAGGAGTAGGTAGAAGAAGAAGGTTGAGTAGAGAGAAGTGAGGTAGAAGTGGAAGTAGGTAGGGGTAGATCGAAGTGGATAGAATTACAAGTAGATAGAAGGGGAAGTAGAAGTAGAAGTAGATAGGAGTGGATAGCAGTATATAAAAGTGGAAGGGCATAGAATAATCAATGAATAGATAAGATTTGAAGAAGTAGATAGAGAAGAAGAAGGAAGAGAAGAAGAAGAGGTATCAATATTTAGAAGTAGAAGTAGAAGTGGATAGACGTAGAAAAATTAGATTTAAGCAGAAGTAGATAGGAGTAGATAGATACAGCAGAAGTAGATAGAACTTGAAGTAGATCGCAGTAGAAGTTGAAGTAGATAGAAAAAGAAATTGAAGTAGAAGCAGAAGTGGGTAGAAAAAAGAAATTGAAGTTGAGGTAGAAGTAAAAGTAGATAGGAGTAGATAGAAATAGATACAGCAGAAGTAGATAGAAGTTGAAGTAGATAGCAGTAGAAGTAGATAGAAGTTGAAATAGATAGCAGTAGAAGTTGAAGTAGATAGAAAAAGAAGCTGAAGTAGAAGTAGGAGTGGATAGAAAAAGAAGTTGAAGTAGAAGTAGGAGTGGATGGAAAAAGAAATTGAAATAGAAGTAAAAGTGGATAGAAGTAGATAGAAGCAGAGATAAGTAGATGTAGATAGGCGTAGATAGAAATAGATACAGCAGAAGTAGCTAGAAGTTGAAGTAGGTAGCAGAAGAAGTTAAAGTAAATAGAAAAAGAAATTAAAATAGAAGTAGAAGTGGAAAGTGTGGATAGAAGTAGATATAAGTAGAAGTAGATAGGAGTAGATAGAAAAAGATACAGCAGAAGTAGGTAGAAGTTGAAGTAGATAGCAGTAGAAGTTGAAGTAGATAGAAAAAGAAGCTGAAGTAGAAGAAGAAGAAGAAGTGAATAGAAGTAGATAGCAGTAGATATAAGTAGAAGTAGATAGGGGTAGATAGAAATAGATACAGCAGAAGTAGATAGAAGTTGAAGTAGATAGCAGTAGAAGTTGAAGTAGATAGAAAAATAAGTTGAAGTAGAAGTAGAAGTGGATAGAAGTAGATAGGAAAAGGTCTTGCTTGTTGCCCGTGCAAATTGTTGAGAGCTGAGGTGGTGGGGAGACTGCGGCGCAGCTGGCGGCTGAGATCATCGATGCTGAGTGAGCTGCTGTTTTGCAGTTTTGCGCAAATTCCAGCTCCGGCGTGCTAAATTCACGAAATTTCAGGAAATTCTGTAGGTATCTAGATTGTAATACAGAGGATGATCATCATTCACCATTAATATCCAATGAGCATCATTGATCATGAATGTCCACCATCAAACACCTCCACTAATCCGCTTTGGATGGAATTTCCTTCTATTACCCGCTGAGGCGGAAGTTTCCAAGCCGATGCAAAAAACGCGACCGCAAGACAATCACCTGCCCAACATGACAACCGCAATGAAATCATCGCAAAAGATCGCCGCCGCAACCAATCACCAGACAAAAACACCAGGGCAACAAGTCACGCGAAGAACATAATCCGCGCAACAAAAAACACCAGCGCCAGAAAATCAGCGCAAGTGATCAGAATAAGGAAATAACGAGCGCGGCAAAATCACTGGCGCAAAGTCATTGACACAAAAATGGTAGCAGCAACAGAACAAGACCGAAAACAGAGGTCGACAAGTAAGAATTTGATTTTTTCGCAACAAAGCAATCAATCAAGAAAGGATGGGTCGAACACGTCAAAAGGAATTGCAGGCGTTGGAGAAAATGATGATAATGATGATGATGATGAGGGTGCCTATGATGATGATGAAAAATGCAGAAATTACCATGACGACAACAAACATTAGTGCTACATCTCGGGCACAACAATATCCCGGCCCTGAAGAACCAAAACAAGAACACCAGCAATGAAGGCAACCAAGCAGCAGCAACAAGAAGAAGAACAACAAACAACAAACAACAATTAACAAACAACAAGCAACAAACAACGAACAACGAACAAGAAACAACGAACAACAAACAACAAAGAACAAACAACAAACAACAAAGAACAAAGAACAAACAACAAAGAACAAAGAACAAACAACAAACAACAAACAACAGACAACAAACAACAAAGAACAAAGAACAAAGAACAAAGAACAAAGAACAAAGAGCAAAGAACAAACAACAAACAACAAACAACAAACAACAACAACGAACAACAACAACGAACAACAAACAACAAACAACAAACAACAAACAACAAACAACAAACAACAAACAACAAACAACAAAAAACAAAAAACAAACGACAAACGACAAACGACAAACAACAACAAATAACAAAGAACAGACAACAAAGAACAAACAACAAAGAACAAACAGCAACAACAACAACAACGAACAACAAACAACAATCAACAATCAACAAGCAACAAACGACAAACGACAAACGACAAACGACAAACGACAAACAACAAAAAACAAGCAACAAACAACAAACAACATAGAACAAAGAACAAACAACAAAGAACAAACAACAAACAACAAACAACAAAGAACAAACAACAACAACAACAACAACGAACAACGAACAACGAACAACAAACAACAAACAACAAACAACAAAGAACAAAGAACAAAGAACAAAAAACAAAGAACAAAGAACAAAGAACAAACAACAAACAACAAACAACAAACAACAACAACGAACAACGAACAACAAAGAACAAAGAACAAAGAACAAAGAACAAACAACAAACAACAAACAACAAACAACAAACAACAAACAACAAACAACAAACAACAAACAACAAACAACAAACAACAAACAACAAACAACAACAACAACAACAACAACAACAACAACAACAACAACACTAACAGCAACAGCAACAGCAACAACAACAACAACCACAACCACAACCACAACCACAACCACAACGACAACGACAACGACAACAACAACGACGCCTCACCGCCAGCCCTTTCGTTTCGCAAGGTTGCTTCCTCCGGGACACGAAACGAAGTCAGGACAGACCAGAGGCAGAGTATGTACATGACAAATTTCTTGGAATCAGTGCCCTGCCCAGTGCAAAGGACGTAGGCTGACACGGGTTCAGAAAGTGTGAGAAGTCGGACCAAGACAATGATGACATGCGTGAAAGCAGCAGGAAAAAAGGTACTTGAATGAAGTGGACCAACGGCAACATCAACAATAACAAATAGAAAACCAAAAACTATGTCAGTAGCTAAAGCAATAACAATAACGCCAACAATAGTACCAACAACAATACCAACAACAATAATGAAAACAGTAACAGCAGCAGCAACAAGACCGGTAGCGCCAGCCACAAAGTGAACCTCGTCCCCATGGGAGTTTGCGTTTTCTTTTTTTATCCAGCGGCCAGCGCGCGAGGCGACATGCCATGGAAAACCATGCGGTCCACAACGACCACAATGTTTATGCAAGGATTGAACAACCATCCATGAAAAACCAGCAATTAATAAAACCAAGAGAAGGCCAAGCAGAAATCTCCCAAGAGCTTACTAGTGACCATGCGCCAAAGATCGCGCCTGTCACACAAACTCATGATCCAACACTTATGCTGCGTCCCCTTGCACAACGCCACCTGTGCGGAAAGCAATCCAGGAGCGCCTACAGATCCACCAAATACCATCCCTGCCACACAAAGTGAACATGGCGGCTTCTCATATCGATTTTCTGTGGGAGAAACCCGAACCAACTGGAACCAAACCGAGACCCTCTCGGACCTGTCCGATGCCCAGGGCTACCTTCGTGATCAAGTGCAAAACACTTTCCATGAGAAAACACATTGGTTTGGTGTCCAACCAATCCAATCACGAAATACACATTTCGATCCAAGACTTCCTTCACTCTTCGAACTTGAATGAACACCGACATGCTCAAAATGCCACGCTTGCCACGCAAAATGACGCTGCCGCATCTCGCCAACAACGTGCAAATGTACCGAATACCACAGGTGTCAGACAACACGCACTTTGCATGTTATTGATTTGACGTGTTAATTTCTTGTGTGAAGAGTTGGATGTGTTCACTTGCTGTGTTATTGCTTTGATGTGGTAGTTTGTTGTGTTATTGGTTTCATGTATTTGCTTGAACATGAGTGGACATGTAATTGATCAGACAATTGGACATCTAACAATTGGAGATGGAATTGGATAGAAATACGTTTGATTTGAATGGATATGTGATTGTTTGGGAAGGTAATTGAATGTGAACATATTTTGGGTCTTGGTAACACGGAAGTTTTGGCCACTTCCCGACTAAACTTCCTTTGAACAAATAATCCCATTGACAGTGCTCATCTCAGAGTAGTTTGAACCACATCACCTCTTGAAAACGTGAGTCCGACACCGTTTTGAAGCAGCCATTTCCCTCTATGCATTTCCTTGACGCTAAGAGATAGTAAGCAAACCCTCAACCCTAAAACTTCAAGCACACATCACTCCGGATGGCCAGTGTTATTGCAACTTTTCAGAGCCATTTGAGCCTTGCACAGAAATTCTCCAGTGCACTGCCTCATTACGGAGGGCAAACCAAGGCTGTAGTTGGAAGTGCTGCAATCCACTCAGTTGGTAAGTTTTGAAGACTTTATAAACCCGCTGTGGCCATGCTGCCAGTACATTGACAAAGGCAGCAACGACAGTCAGAGGCTTTAATTCCTCCTGCCGTGCTGAAGAGGCTCAGGCCGTCCACTTCCGAAAAAGGTTGGAGCGAAGTCATAGGGGACCCCCCAGTTATCATCCGTTCATAATCATTTTTAGATTTTTTAGTCATAAAGCAATCAATCTTGGGTACCTCTATTTTGGGAAATCACCAAGTTGGGTCCGGTTTAGGGTCCATGGATCCTCCAATTGAGGAAGCAACAAAAAGTCAATCAAATCTGAATCTAGCAAGGACCTGCTGCGCTTTCCCAGAACTGCTTCTGTTCACTGTAAAACGACAAGAGAGAAAAAGATGACAATCTCATCGTTGCTTGAATTGTGCCAGCAGCTTTTAGGATGTATGTAGCATTTGGGTCTAAAACGAAAACAAAACGACAACAACATCAGTGCCCATTTGTATAGTTCTACGGACTCCCTGCAGTACCAATGAATTAATGCTAGCATTGCTCAGCACTGCAATAGAAAGATCGGAACACTGTGAGGTAGCGCATAGACACGAAGTAAACGCAAATAAAGACTTCTTGGGCAGGCTATGGCAGGCTGTGTTTTTGCTCTGGTATCATGCTACAGGTTGTGGTGCAAAACAATGAGGAAGAAAAAACGAGAAGGAACAGAGGACGTAAGCCATTTTATTCATTTTTGCCTTTTACCACCTCAATAGATAGTCACAGCTGCGAGTGTTAGTGGTGACGTACTGAGAGCCTCCACCAGTGCGAGGGTGCAGCGTCCAGAACCAGGGACGGCGAAACTGAATTGTGATCATACCCCAGGCTATGAATCACTATTCTGGATAGCTGAGTATGCATAACCTGATTGTCATAAATCTTAAGCAAACAGCCAGGTTTTGAATCCAATTTTGCTTCAACAATCAGATCAGAGATTTTCGATTAGCAATAAATGGTTCGAATAACAAAACACATTTTCAACCAAAGAGCTCACTGGGCCATCGGCCACAACTTGTTTTTGCTCCACGGCCGCCAATAATATGATGGCTCAACAGCTGCACTACTGGTAGTAATTCAGAATCATTTCCTCCCGTCAGGGCTTGGCTCATTGTGTCTTTGGCAAGTTCTGACTTCGGCCCTGCAATTTTGGCTCAGCGAACCTGCAAATAAGGGACGCTTCTCTTTCGTTCTCGAACATCCTTGCCTGACGGCTAGTTAGATGCCTGTTTTTGCCACAATGGTCTTCAGCAAATCGTTGCTGACGATGCTGGTATGGCTGCAGGCCGGAATGTTTCAAACTGATAGGTGTGCACTGATGGATTAAGAAGTATATACCCCCAGTATGGATATGTGTACTCACCAGTTTGCATGATTTGCGTTTCCAGAGGGACAGCTCAATGGGGGCGCCGTTGTTGCGCATTGAGTTTTTCTGATGTCCCCTACTCCAGACGTTGCATGGCAAAAATGTTCGTTCTTAGCACAGCAATCATTCTCAGTGCAGGCCCATTTCTGGTTGACAAGCTCAGCCATGACTTCGGAGCCCAGGGCTTATGGGGCAGTCGTGTTGGTTTCGTTGGTGGTTTGAAGTATATATATATATATATGGTGAGTACATGTGAGTACTGTGAAAAATCGAGCTTCCAAAGGTTGTCCAGAAAGAAACTTGCATATGGCTGACTGGGTTCTAAGGGTTTGCAGCACTAGGGATAGGGATGGCACACATGATGGCAGTCCTTTCGCCAACTAGTCGTAGAAAAGATCAAGTACATCCTGCTACAGATAAGTGTGAAAGGCAATCTTTTTTATCAGACTGCCTGACAGAAATTAGGTGTGGCACTTTTTTCCCACAAAAGATCGTTGCTTTTCGGCCTTCTGTCATGCTGCAATGCGTTTGATTTTTTTGGGTTCTTGATTCTTGTGCATTGGTTATAAGTAAAGGTTATATAGGTTTCTTTTGTACCCCAGCCTTAGCTGATGGTCTTATCCTTCCAAGGAGCAAATCTTGTTCAATCATGACTTATGCACCTGCTTGTCTCCAACTTGTCTCCCACGTGTTTCCTGTGTGTGTTGCGGCTGTCTCTCACTTCTCGTTTTTGTCTTTTGCAACTTTTATCAGTCTCCCGATTGTATCCCATTTGGCTTCCCTCTCCAATGCACGCCTGGTTCCCTTTTCTGTCTCTTGAGTACCGCTTTGTCGTCCCAGTTATCAGCAATTGTTTGCGAATTGTCCCCAAACAGAGTGTGCACTGAAGGAGTCCTTACTTTAAGTGAAAAGGACACTGTATAGATCCGAGGTGTTCTCATGTGTTCTCCAGCGCGCCGAGGTGTGCTAATTCGTTGGCGCCAAACAAAGTTGCTCCATCTTCGACAGCCACGAAACCGGTTGCGTGACACCTCTCTGGGGCTGCGTTCTCGTTTGCGGTGCAAGGAGCTCTACACGTTTAATGCGTAGCCAGAGCTCCTCGATTTTGAGGCGTTGCTAAAACGTTGGCAGCCTCGCGTAAAACGACCGTGTCCGAAAAAAAGGTGACTTTGGCAAAAGGTAGTCTTTAAAATCTTAAGAAAAACATAATACCCTAAGATACACACACAAGACCCTAAGATAGAAACTATCCTAGGGTCAGATAAGGTAAGACAAGGTAAGATGCCTCGAGATAAGGAACATATGAGATAAGAAGTCTTTGATAAGAAAAGTTAAAGACTTCTGAAGATCTTACGATCAGTTGTCTTAATAAGCATCGTGATACATCGTGATACTTTTTCAGCTAAGGTGCTCTAAAGATTTTTCCCACAATCATAGTAGCGCGCTTCCCGGGTGCGAAAGCGCTGCTACTAGCAATAGCACGAGAACAAAATGGTAATAGTAAGGCAGTGAAAACAATAATGGATATAATGGTCATTTCTTGAAACACATGATTAACAATCACAACAGCGCAATTCCCGCCGCGAATTCGGGGCCCGAAACCGTTGTTACTAGCAGTGGCAAGAAAGCAGTGAAAACAATAATGGTATAATGGTCATTTCTCAAAGGATATGATTAACAATAATATCTCACAGTCATCATAGCTAGGCAATGTAAAGACGTCAGGCTGCTGAAC
>VSDK01001472.1:75305-91399 GCA_009767595.1 Symbiodinium kawagutii
TTGCTTAACCGCGATTCAAGAATTAAGAGCACGCGCTTCGCGAATGACTCGCCGCTGCCCTGGTGTTCGTGTTCGTGTTCGTGTGCGTGCGCGCGTGCGTGTGCGCGTGCGCGAGCGCGTGCGGGCGTGCGGGCGTGCGGGCGTGCGGGCGTGCGGGCGGGCTTCGGGTGTGTGTGTGTGTGTGTGTGTGTCACACCCTGTACCTAAGGGCCTGATGTAGCATGACAAAAAGAAAGCAGGGGGCACAGGTGTGACTCTGGTTCCTGTGCCAACGAAGACGGCCAGAGATCACAGTGATATCAAAGGGAGACATCCCTTTGACGTACCTGCTTCAAACATGATGTGTCACCAATGATTTAGCCTATGGGTGCATCGCTGTCCGTGTTTCCATCAGCCACCGCATCATTGAGTGCCCGTCGTTCCATGCAGCTGATTTAGTGTGTTGAGATCTCATTCGTCAAAGACGCGCCCAGGAAACCTGCAACACAGATAATCAGCTCATTTCATCTTAGGCCTTTGCATTTATTCAGTGTGTGCGTGTGTGTAGTCAACTCCTGTTTCAAAGGACTTTTCATTGGACAGTTTATAATGTCGAAGTATCATTCGGTAAATGCAGGGGGCTCTTGGAGCCTGCATGAGACAAGAGCCAACGAAGACGCTCACGCAGTGCTTGTGAAGCGTTTGGGGACGCCTGAACGTGTACCTGCAATGATTACCAAGTCGGTTTACTCTACGGTTGTGATTGCTGTTGTGGCGCAAGGCCTTACTGGATATCTGGATGAGAACCAGATAAGCAAAGTCCAAAGCGGACATACCGAGGGACAATCTGAAATGTTGGCATAGCCGACTCATGAATACGGTCTTTCAAGTGTGTGTGTGTGTGTGTGGCGTGTGTGTGCAAGTAGCGGCGCCCACCGCCAAATGCGCACACCATTCGCAACAGCAGCGGTGCCCTAAGCAACCGCAGCAGCGCCCTCCGCATTTGGACACCGATCCGTCCTATATCCGAAATGGGAACCGCAAAAGTTCTGCTATTTGGGCAATGGCCATGCTAGTTTACCGGAATGCGTATGGCAGCAGCAGCGGCGCCCAAAACAGCGGCGGCGCTCGCCCGAAACATGTTGACGCTTCTCCGGAAACAGCAGCGGCGCCCGAAACAGCAGCTGCACCCAACCCAAGCATGTTGACACCCATCTGGCAATAGCAGCGGCGCCCAAAAAAAGCAGCAGCGGCCACCCGAAACATGTTGACACCTATCAACAACAACGGCGCCCGTCAAAATAGTGTTGATGCTGCTTTGTTCTATGCTTGATGTCTGGCACAGCTGCGGAACCCATCCAATCATGTTGACAGCGGCCCCCACCCAAACATGTTGACGCCTGCGCCCAACCAATGATGTTGACACCGGCACCGGGCAACAGCGCCCGCCCCATCATGTTGACACCAGTCTGGCAACAGCGCTGGCGCCCACCCAAACATGTTGACACCGGCGCCCAACCAATCATGTTGACACTGGCGCCCGCCAACAACACCCACCCAATTATGTTGACGCCGGCGCCTGGCCAATTTTTGGTGATGCTCTTGTCCATGTTGTCTCCTATGCTTGAAATAAGAACCCGGTTTCGCTACCCTACCACCCCCTCCACAGGCACATGACAGTGTGAAAAAAGATACGCATGGTCGCATGGTGCTCCTAGAGGCGCCCCGCCCCAAAACACGGACCTCGGAAACAAACGTGGGCCGGCAACGCGTTTTTTGGACCAGCGGGAAACATTGTGAAACACCTTCAGAAAGCATAGCGTACGAAAATGGTTTTGGCAATTCAAAACTTTGTAGATTGCAGTGTGAAATTGACCCAAAATCTTTTGCCCTGGTTGTCTATTGTAGCAGTCCCCCTACCAGCTCAAAAAATCTCCACGAAGAAAGGTGGAGGATTTTTGGGCGTTTTCACTTGACCTTCGCCGTTTTTTGGTTTCCAACGGGTTTCGGTGTGCCATGCGCGTGGAGGCTTCACTCACGGATGGTTTCGAGCACGGTGTAGGTTGTAGAAAAAATCATCATGTGTGCTAGTTTTGAAGCTTTAAGTTTGGCCAAATTTACTTTTTCTCCTATTTGGAACATACCTGGAAATATAGATTGTAAATGAATGTAAAATGTTGTCAACGATTTTCCGACTGCTGCAACAGCTGCTGCGCACCGTTCGAATGAGATAGCAAGCGCGGATCTTTATGCCAGTTGTGAAGGGTCCCCATTGAACTTCGGCCCTTGATTTCAGGTTTTCCCTTCCATGCCACCCTCACCTTTTGGTTACAGCATTTACAGCAGCTCCCAAAATTGCATTGGATACACCGATGGTCAGGCTGCCAGGGTGGCCTTTAAAGCCTGCGCAGGCACCGTGCTTTGCCAACCGCCGAGGGGCGAGACTTCAACGGAATGTCAGAAATGATTGAATTGAATAGAAGATGCGCCGCACCAGGGTGCCTTGCAACCTCAAACCTGTTAGTCGCGAAAGTGTCGGCGAGCTGAAGTTGCGAAGTTGCTTTAGCAAGTAATTGCCAGGGACACGAACTCCAAAAGCCACAAATCAATTATAACCCACCCCCTCGCTAGGCTCAATTCCCCCCAGGTTCGTTTTTGCTGCGCTACAGTTTCCACTTGTTGCGGCTTTCTTCAACAAAATGAATGCATGCTTTATCTTTGTTTGTCTTCTTCCAGTCAGGTCAGTTGCCACGCTAGCTTTGGTCACCTACCCCTGACCTCAGGCCTTGGATGGCCTTGGTAATTGCAGTTGGATACAAGTTACAAGTGTATCAGCATGAAACATTTCCCTGAAAAGTTGTAGCAAGATGAATAAAAGCAACATAGAATCTCGATTCGTATCATCTCTCGATATCATTACTTGGCCCCATGTCAACTGGAGCTGAGACAATGCTGAGGCCGGATTGTGAAGTGGATGGCGCTGCTTACTTGCAGCACAAGGAGCGAAGAGGGAAAGCGGGGTCGGTTTGGGCCATGGGGTTTTCATTTCCGGTGTGAAAAACAACTTTGATTGGGTTACTTTCAGTATAAGTTTTTATTGAGAGAATTTTCAACACAAATCTTTAACCTTATACTGATACGTGTTTATACAAAATATTGTAATTGGACGACGCGTTTGTTAATTCCCAGGGAAGGGTTGTTGTGGGCGCGCAAAAATTGTTTTTGGTTTTTGTGAAGCACCTTTAGAGATGGCCCATCGATATTTTATATGCCCCCTAATAATCTTCTGTGGCGGACAACAAAATGTTTGGGGCACTACTAGCTAGGTTCAGACTAGCCTGGAAATCATCGTGTTTCTTTTCCCTTAGATATGGCCCATCAATATCTTTACGGACCCTCAATATGTATTATTTTTGACTGATAGCAACCAAAAGCCCAAAGGTATTATGTTTTGGGGATTGCTGAGGTCTTGAGCTATGGTCAGATGATTCTGGATTTTTGATTGTCTTGGTTTTTCTTGATGTCTTAAATTTCTAGATGAAGCAAAAGTAGTTTTTGCTCCAAGGAGAAGCGGCAAGCTAATTGGCTATTCAATGCGCAGCTGCGCCATTTCTGTACACATTTATCTTTTTTTGATTGAATATATTTTTATGTCTACACAAGAGTGTTTTCTTTGTCTATTTCTGTCTATTTCTGCTAATCTCTATCTATCTACCTATCTACCTATGTGTTTATCAATCTATCTAGCTATTTATCTTTCTTTCTCTATTTCTGTTTTTTCTGTGTATATGTCTCTTTATCTATCAATCAATTTTATTTTCATTTTTTGAAAACTTTCTATTTCTTTAAATCTATTTCTTTAAATCTATTTATCTACTTCTATTTATCTATTGATCTATTGATCTATTGATCTATTTATCGATTTATCTATTTATCTATTTATCTATCTATCTATCTATCTATCTATCTATCTATCTATCTATCTATCTATCGTCTATCTATCTATCTATCTATCTATCTATCTATCTATCTATCTATCTATCTATCTATCTATCGTCTATCTATCTATCTATCTATCTATCTATCTATCTATCTATTTGCCTGTCCGCCTGTTTGTTTGCTTGTCTGTCTGTCTATCTATTTATTTATCTCTATCTATCTATCTATCTTTCTTTCTTTCTTTCTTTCTTTCTATCCATTTTTACCTATATCTATTTGTATCTATCTATATCTATATATATCTACGTAAATCTATTTCTATCTAGTTAGATTTATTTAATCATCTATATCTTTCTATATCTATTTTTATTTATTTATTTTTATCCTTATGTATCCATATATATATGATATATATCTCTCTATATATTGAAATCTATATCTATGTATCTCTCTATCTATTTCAAAGTTTGAATCAAACAGTTTTCTTTATGTACATCTATATCTAAAGTTTCGTCTATAGTAATATCTACATCTCTCTTGTCTTTTAGATATACAATTATTTCTAGTTCGCTTTTCTACTGCAATCCACCGATCTCTCTATCTGTATCTATCTATATCTATCTAAATCTATCTAAATCTATGTGTACCTTTCTAAATCCACCTATATCTATCTATATCTATATCTATATCGATATCTATACTTACATCCTGATCTAAATCTATCTATTTGTCAGTATCTATCTATCTATCTATTTATCTATCTATCTATCTATCTATATCTATATCTATATCTATATCTATATCTATATCTATATCTATATCTATATCTATATCTATATCTATATCTATATCTATATCTATCTAAATCTATCTATATAAATATCTATATCTAAATCCATCTATACCCATTTATATCTGTTTATATCTATCTGTATTTGTCAGCTATCTATATCTGTCTATTTGTATCTATGTATTTGTATCTATCTATCTATCTATCTACCTATCTACCTATCTACCTATCTACCTATCTACTTGTCTACCTCTCTACCTGTCTCATCTATCTATCTACCTATTTCTAACTTTATCTATGGATTTCTGCGGAAATCTTTTGCAATCTATGTAGATCTGATTGTACCCATCTACAAAAGTATTTTCATGTATCAATACATAACTTAACCTATCAATGAATCTATCCATCTACCTGTCTCTCCATCTATCTACCCATCTATCTTTTTACTTTCTATTTCTGTCTTTCCATTTCTGCTCTTTCTATCTACCTACCTCTGGATTTATCCACTGGTCTATCTATTTATCTTTCTTTCCATATTTCTCTTTCCATTTATGTACCTATCTATCTTTTTTCTATGCATTTATCAATAAATCTATCTATCTATCTATCTATCTATCTATCTATCTATCTATCTCTTGAGCAATTTTTCTATTCATTCTGTTGATGTATCTACTCATTTATCTACCTATCTGTCTGTTTGTCTGCCTGTCTTGCTATCTATCTATCTATCTATCTATCTATCTATCTATCTATCTATCTATCTATGTATCTGTTCTTATTTTTCCTTTATTTTACCTTATCTTGTCTTATTTTCTGTTATCTTCTTGATCTTTTCTTTCTTTTCTATCTTATCTATCTATTCTTATATCTCATCTGATCCATCTGATCTAACTTTTCTTTCTTGTCAGTCAATCGACCAATGAATTCAGCAACCTTTGTTTTTGTTTACTTATCTAGCTGTCTATCTTCCTATCTGGCTATCTGTCTGTCTGTTTATCTGCCTATCTGCCTACCTGTCTATCTATCCATCTATCTATTTATCCACTTATCTGTTCATCCATCCCTGCATCAAACCCATTTTATATTAGTTTCATTAGTCTATCCCACCTGCTACCTGGCCAGGGTGGGAAAAGCAACTCTTGCGATCTCGCCCAGTTCAACGGCGGAAATTGCAATGACGATGGTTGCAATTGCTTCCCTCCTGCAGCTGGAGGTGTGGTGGGTCCCTTTGGTGATGCTAACGGCATTCTGACATGCAGTGCCCAAAACTCTTGCCGACGACAAAGTGATCCCAACCCTTCCGCTGCCTGGACGTTTGACGGGGCTCAGCCCATGGAGTGCTCCGGACAGAACAGTTGCCGTCAAAACTGGGTCGTCGACAATGTTGGTGGGGCATGCCTGGATGGGGACAATGCCGCACGAGATATGACGGTCGGCATGGCTGGTGCAGCAGTGGCTCCCAGCGATGTATGTTGCGCACAGACGCCCATTGGATCAGGCGCAGGCAACAACCCCACCTGTAAACAATCGACTTTTACCAACGTTGAAGACATGGTTTGCCTCGGAAACAATGTGTGTGACCAAGCCTATGCGGAAATATATGGTGAACCTTGGATCAGGTTCAGAGGGAGAAGAGTTTTTGGTGGTTTGCATAGATGCGCATTTTAGTCCAAACATATTTCTTTAGAGAAACTCCGACATTTCTTTGTTTCGGCGCAGAGAAGGAACCGAAGAAAAAAAAGTACCCACATACCTTACAATGAGGACTTAGATTCAGAGAAGGGCTGGTCAGAGAACACATGGTAGGGCTTGAAGTGCTAGACCAGAGAAATCCAGAGAAGCCAGAGAAGAGTGAATTAGATGAATGGGAGAAGGGTTTGCAAATGGGAGAAGAGTTAGCTTCAGAAAAGAGTTTCCGAAGAACCTCGCAAGAAGACGACCCGAAAGCTAGTTGGGGACCAGATTTGCCAAGAACTAGCTTCAGCTAGCGTGAATGAAAGAATAACTGTCCAGCCGAAAAAGAGCTAGCTTGAAATGAAAGCTAGTTTGAGAAAGGAGATAGCTAGAGAGATGAGTCCTCTTGAGCAAACAGCTTTCTTGAGAGCTGGACTGCCATGAAGAGCCAGCTAGAGTGAGACACCGATCAGAAAAATATCTATGCCAATCTGTTTAGTTGGAAGAGACGGCATGAGAAAGAAAGAACTAGCTTGGAGGAGCGCCAGCTTAAACCAAATAGTTGGGAAGAAGAGCTTGAAGAAGAGCTAGCTTGAGAAGCTTGAGAAGTGTGCCAGGAGGAAAAGCCGGATTGAAAGAACAACTACATAACGTAGGATGTCCAAAAATCCATCTCCACCTCTTCAGCTAGAAGTAGGAACAAAACATGACATGTAGAGGGGAAAAACGTAATTTGTATAGCACGTGATTTGCATAGCACGGAAAAACATGATTTAGCAACGATATGCAACGATTCCTGGGTCAGCTTACCCTAACCACCGCTGCAATCTCAGGCGCAAAGGAAGGAGCACTCTCTCAGATAATTTTTGCATCATATTCTCAAAAAGGAACAATATGAGAATCCATCATCATCATCATCATCATCATCATCATCATCATCATCATCATCATCATCATCATCATCGTTGTCATCATCATCATCATCATCGTCATCATCATCATCATCATCATCATCATCATCATCATCATCATCATCATCATCATCATCGTTGTCATCATCGTTGTCATCATCATCATCATCGTTGTCATCATCATCATCATCATCATCATCATCATCATCATCATCATCATCACCCCAGTAACAGCGGAAAGACAAGAAGACGAAGGCCAAAGACTAGACCACGGTTGAGAGAATATAGGAGGAATTTGTCCTTTTTGCCTGAGCCAACCGTCCCACTGCATCAACTTGAGTCATGGTCATCATCATCATCACCACCATTGTGATCATCATCCATCATTGCTGGTTATTTATTGCACATGTCATTAGTTTGTCAAAGTTGTCATCATTATCGTGATTGTTCTTTTCCTTTTTGTAGGGGCAACTACATTCGAATTATGGTCGGTTTCATTCTTGTGCTTGTCGAAATTCCATACGGAATCAGAAGGATTCTCTTTGGTCATTTGTCGACGCACACCCATTGATGGGATTTGGCACGGTTTCGTGTTTTCTTGTTTTCCATTTTCTGTTGTGGTTTGACCCCAACTCAGTCTCCTGCGCATCGTTGCATTCCTTTATTTGTTTCTCCTTTTCCTGCACAATTTGTTAACCCATTCCCTACCGATCCGAGGACTTCTATTGCCAAGCCAAGCAGGGCTGTGGACATTCAAACAACATGGAAAAGTTTGTTTTCAAGGGTGGCGGCGCGCATTGCGTAACATGCAATGCGTCCAAGGGTTCTGGAATTGACAATGGAGCATGTAGCCAGGCAAATTTTGAATTTGAGGCAGGCGCGAGAGTCGAGATGTTGTGTGATGGTTTCGACGCATGTCAGGATGCAGTTGTGACTGTGGGAGCAGGTGGTTGCTTGAGTTTGACTTGCAATGCGGGCCCCACTGGGGGGGGAGGAGGCAACCTTCAAGATGGCTGTGACGGCCTGGAGGTAGATTTGTCTGGAGGCGCAGCACTGTGCATCTGTGGGGGCACTGCTGCCGGCAACTGTCCTCAAGATTGCATTACCGACGGCAGCTTCCAATGTGAAGGATTGCCAACCAGTTGCCCTGGTTCTTTTTGCTGCACTACGGATGTGTTTGCCGCAGCCTGGCTTGATGATCCGTTTGATTGCGCGGGATGCACTACTACCACTACATCCTCGTCTTCGTCCTCATCCTCATCCACCTCCTCATCTTCATCCTCATCCACCTCCTCATCTACGTCCTACTAGCACCACTACATCCTCGTCTTCGTCTTCGTCGTCGTCCAAGTCGTCCGCACTTGCGCCATCTTCCACAAGTACCGCTGGCGGGGGAGGAGATCCACATATCGATACCTTCGACAAGCAGCATTACCTGCTGCTCCA
Source organism: Symbiodinium kawagutii (assembly GCA_009767595.1). Lineage (NCBI taxonomy): Eukaryota > Dinophyceae > Suessiales > Symbiodiniaceae > Symbiodinium > Symbiodinium kawagutii. Next base: position 84,045 of record VSDK01001472.1, read on the forward strand.
GCAGGGTACCTTCTCTCTGTGGCGCTTCTCCGGCCCCTTGTCTCCGATGAAATGAACAGTAGTGAAATGTAGTGAATTTGAATTTAGGATGGCAAATTTTCGGATGAAGTGCTTTTACGTGATTTCAGAGTACCCCGCATGCTGCTTGTCAGTATGTCGCAAAGTAGTGAAGCACTACGCCAGGGCTGTCGATTAAGTGAGGTTCCCTTTTTCCGCCCCTGGGGGTACAGTGTGTGAGGTTTGGATGCAGAAATCCTATCAGTTCCTTTGGCCGCAGTGGAACTGGACGGGCCGGACCAACGGAGAGTGAACGAGCAGCTCTTGTGGCTTGACCATGGTTGACCATTTTCAGGCACATGAACTAACCTAACTGAAGCCAACTATTGGCCAGATTGTCATCATCGTAGCAATGCGTGTCACCAGTTGAGCATCACACATATCACACCAGCCTTTGATACCGTCCACGAAGCGGACGTAAAATCATACATGTGAAGATGTGATATGGATCTTCGTGGGTTAACCGCTCAAGGTGCTAACCACGTGTGGAAATGAACCCAAGTGCAAATGCGCTGCAGCTTGTGACTTGTTTTGCGTGGCACATACATGTAGGCTCAAGGGCCCTTTGACCCATGCCCATGCCGAGACCCAAAAGCCAAGAAAGGCGGTGTCGACATCGTGGAATGCGAAATGACGAAGTGAAGTTCTGACCTGGCAATGGCACATCTTGAGATTGGGGCTCCCAATTCACATCGGTGGAAAAAGGGAGTTGCCAGGTCATTCTCAGTCTCCCCAGTAAGCACCTGTACGTTCGTGCAGTCGGTCGACACATCGTTGGCAAAGTGCCAGTCGACGAAGGCTCCCAGGGTTTGCGTTGGTCAATCCATGGCATTCTGGTGAGAGATGAAATCGATCTCCAGTTCGGCTGACCCAAAGTGGTGTGGCACCCAGGTCTCCTTCATAGTATCGGCAGAGGTCCCGAAGTCGTTCGGCTTCTGCTTCATGTTCATCTCTTTGTTGGATCAACATGTTCACCCGGTGATTCTGAACATTGAGCAGCTCCTTCATGTGATCAATCTTCCATGGAGGGTAGGCTCCGGTGCGAAGGGATGGTGTCTGTGTACTTGCGTGGCAGACTCGTCCATCTCCATGTTCTTCCCGTTGAACTCCAATCCAGGGTGGTTCATCCATCGGTGGTTCCTCGGATTCGGGTTCTTCATATGCTTGAGCCCGATCTCCTGGAGGTACTTCTTGATTCGGGGTAGGTCTCCACAGGAACCTTGTCATACTTGAGAAGCACTGCCAGATGCGTTGAGAGCACTGCAGAGCAATCATGCTGAAGACGACGATGGCCATGGCAAAGATCAGGTCAATGAAGTAGTCCTGATGATTGGAGTCTTCTGCTTTCACCGGGACGAGGTGGTTGGTGAGCACAATGTATCCCAAGCTTCCCTTTGGCAGAGTTCTGCCAATAGCATTACGACGGGCCGAGGCTTGTCGTTCTGCTTGGGTCTTCTTCTTCGCAGCTTGGAATGTTCGGTCTGACTGAAGTGAAAAGAGGTGAGTCCTCAGTCGATCTGCCAGAAGGTGACGTGCTGCCAACTTGGTGACTCCATCGGCCAATTGGGTTTCCGATGAAATCCACTTCAGTTTTGTGCGAAACTCATCCATCTTCTGCTTGATGACCATGACTTCTATCTTGGTCCTCTTGTCTCCTTGAAGTTGCGGGACTTCAGCCTTGATACTGTCAAACAGGGCTTTCGCATCGATCACCAGAGCAGACTCCATGTCGATCTCCTGGGTGTCGAGGTACCGCAGGTCGAAGTCCTCAGTCATGCATCCATGCCAGAAGATCAGCAAGTATTCCAATGCGTCCATTGCAGCGGAACATGCTTGAGCTTCCGAGTTGAGGCTGCTTCTGCTGATTCGAGGCAACTTGAAAGATCGCCAGTCCAAAATGACATAGGGCTGGTCCATGTGGCCCTGCAGGGCCTTCTTGTTCATCAGCAGTACGAAGTAGCCACCTTGTGACTCTGAGTTCCTTCGAACTCCCCAAGCAGCATCACTCAGGGCAATCATGCACAGCTCATGAGGTTCTCCAAGCTGGGCGAAGTTGAGTCCAGTGTCAGCATTTCCTTTGGCGAACCTGAGTAGTTTGTTGGCTTGGTTCGCTGTTTCCACTGTGGCTTGTGAAACTTGACCACATAGAAGGCTGACGCTAGCACTCAAATGTGGTGACGTCTGTGTGGCCGGCCATTGAAGAGCTCCCAAAAGTGCTCGTAGTAGGCTGACCTCTTTGGAGTTGAGCTCACGGTTTTCGTCCTTGTCGTTGAGGGTGATTGGCTTCACCTTCTGTAGATATTCCTTTTGTTGAAGCAGCCAACCGTCAACGGTGGGCACCAACTGACAACCACAAAATTCAAGAGGTTGCCCATCTCCTGATTCGTTCCAGTGTTTGAAGGTGAACTCTTCCTTGAGGGTCTTCTTGATCTTCTGGTAGGTCTCGTTGCATTCCAATCCTCCTCCAAGAAGGTCGTCAACGTGGAGACCAATTGCAGAGATCAACTGTCCATTGTCGTAGAGCATGTAGAGGCAGCTGTCAAGAGGATGGGGCTTGTATCCAATCTTCATCAGGCGCCTCTTGGCTACCTTGAACCATTGTCGTGGTGCATCTGCTTGGCCGTAGATGGGTTTGATCAGCCGCATCAAAGTGCCAGGTGGGACGCCAATGAGTTCACATGCATCCTTTGGAATCTTGGCCCAGAGGATTCTGGTCTGTGGATCACCTTGAAGAAAGGCCGTGGCTACATCTGCCACAAAGCATCTCCATTGGAAACATGTCATCAGGGCAAGGATCACTTGTCGAGAAGATCTTGCCAGTGTTGGTGATGACGTGTCCAGCTCCCCTCGTAGCAAGTCAGGGTCACCAAAGCCTTGAAGCACTAATCTGGCTTTGGCTCTTCCATCACCAGTCCACTTCAAGACGAAGCGGGCTTTCATCACCCTGGACCAGTCGACCTTCTCGGGCTGAAGCTCGATCTCCCAAACGTTGTTCTCAAAAATGGCTGCGAGCTCAGCACGTTTTCCTTCCATGAAGGCCAGTCGATCCTCGATGGACATCTTGCTTTCACGAAGGTCGGCGGTCTCCTTGACTGCCTTCTTCTTGGGAGCAGCTTGTGATGCCCAGATGTGACCTCGGCACCGGATGGTCTTGTTGGTGGCAATCTTGTGGGTGAAGTCGCCCACATAGTGTTGTCCACGGCTCTCTGCACCCTCCTTGGTGAGGGGGTACAGTGTCTTCCCGAACCAGGGGTATGATCCAAGGTACACCGGATCATCCTCATTGACATAGACCTGCCGAGTACCCTTTTGCAAGGTGAGGCCACTGGTGGATTGGAGTTCCCTGGGATCAACTGGAAACTCCTGGGCACGAAAGGTGTCTGTGCGACCAATCACATGGTTGCGGACCAGGAAGCCGTCCTCAAAACTCCAAAAGTCCTGGGTGTCACCGAGGTAGAACTCTTGGGACTTGGAGTCAAAGTGCCATCCTTCAGGGAGGGCAGTTGTTTCCTCATGGTTGAAGAGCAAGTCCACATTCATCTCAAGGCTGGGACTTTCTCCTTGGCGAGGTCGCTTCTCACGTCCGTGGGATTCCAGTGATGGTGCTTCATGAATTGGTCGAGGTTGATCGGTTCGAGCTTGTTGATTTCGAACCATGATCGTTTCCTGCTGCTCCAACCGTCGTCGACGTTGACTGAATGTCTCATTGGACGGTGGGATATAGGTTGGATCCACTTGATCCTCGAGGTCGTCATCCTCAGGAACCGGCACATCTTGTCCTGAGGGTTCATGTCCTTCATCTGGAGGGCCGAGAGGTTCATCTGATAGAGTTGGAGGTTGTTCCTGAGAGATTGGTTGTGCTGGTGCTTGCTGTGTTGACTGTGTATGTTGTTGTGTAGATGGTGATTGTTGAGTTGTGTCTTGCGGTGGATGTGATTCTGCTGCGGGCTGCTGAGGCTCCTCTGGTTGTAGTCGTGGTTCTGGGGCCAACTCCGGTTCCAATTCCTCAATGGAATGTCGATTGATCCTGCGAAGGTCAACGCTGCGAACGACTCGACGTTGGCGTAGTCCAGCAAGAGCTTGTTCAGCGCGTTGAGCTCCATGAACTAGCCCTTCTTCTCCGACAATGCGTCGAACGTGTTGTCGTCCAGCTCGGATCAAGACAGTTCCATGGGCCAGCCAGTAGGTGTCGACAACTCCGGTGTCTGGGTCATGCTGTACTGCAATCACCACTGCTGGACCCTTCCATTGAATGGTGTGGAACCGATTGCCAGTCTCCCTCCAGTAGAGACAACGTTCCCCAGCTTGTAGATCTTCATCAATGCCAGTGAATCGCCTCAGCATAGCTCGTCGCAGCTTCACATCGATCTCAGCTTGGGCACAAGCTCCTTGGGCCTGCACCTTCATCTCCAATCGACGTCGAAGACGATCTTGTTCTGTTTCTTGAAGTTGAAGAGGCCCAGTGCGTGCGTCTGAGATCAGGCCTGGGATGTTGGGTTGTCTTCCCAAGGCCAGCTGCATTGGTGAGTAGCCGTTCACGAAGGTGTGCTGGTTCAAAGTTGGAATCACCCATGACAGCGAGGTGTGAAGTCCATCCAGTGTGTTGAACCCATGCTCGGTCATGAAGATGGCCAGTGCACGTCGAAGTAGTTGATGACGTCGTTCAACCACGGTGGTCCTGGTGTGTGCTTGTCCTGGGGAAATTCGCATCTCAATGTCATGTTGCTCTGACCATTGAGTCATCTCATCACTTCCCCAGCCAGACCACTCATCAACACAGAGCTGCTTTGGTGGGCCAAAGTACTTAATCCACTCACGCTCAATGGCCTTCTTGAGGGATCCGCTGTTCTCGTTGGGAATGGTGCGAGCTGCCATGAACCGAGTTGCCGTGTCGATCATCACAAGGACTGCAATCTTACGGTTCTTGGAGGTGGGGGTGTCCGCTGTGTCGGCATCCATGGCACTCAAATCGAACCAGAGGGTATCGACCTGCAGCTGTTCGTTGAACTCTGCGGGACGTTCTGCATGGGCAGGAGCTGCATGCTTCTTGGTGGCGAACTTATTGCAGTAGGGGCATTCAAGGTCACGAACTGCTGCAAGAACTTTTGGGCTGCAGTTCTTCGCCTCCAACATCTTGATAAGGGTTTCCTTCCGAGGATGACCCAAGTTGCGATGCAGCTTGTAGGCGATGCGAATCGCTTCTTGTCCATGCTGAGTGCCAAGTTTGCGAAGAACACCAGTGAGCTCCTGGGCCTCTTGGTCTTGGTGAACAGCAAATGCTTGTTCTGCAAGTCCTTCATTGACCATTAGGCCTCGAGCGAGATGCCAAGAGAGCTCAGCCTGGTAGTCCTCCATCTTGCGGCATCGATTTCCACCTTCCAATCTGGCATGCTCGTGGTCCCCTGAGCAAGTGCAACTCATGATCTTGGCCATGGCGTGCTTGGTTGTCTGCAACGAGGTCGGCTTCTTGACGGGCCATTCCTCGTCGTCGATCATCAGCTTGGCTCCATAGGCACATTGGTCGAAGTGAGCTCGTTCTCCAGGAAGACTGCTCAGTGCCGGTGTGTCCCAAGCCAAACTGCCCTTGGGATGTTCAACGTGGGCGTGATCTCCACGCCGCACCTGCTTCATGTAGCACTTCTTGACAAACTTGAGGTGCACTTCATGGTCATAGTGTCTCTTCTCCTGGGAGGACCTCCAGTCCTCATCAGTCCTGATGTTGATGGCCTGCATCTGGCTCCACAAGGTACACTTCGGAGACAGGTAGATCTCGTCAGGCTCCAGCTCATCGATGAGGTTGAGGAGGCTCCGTCGGTGTGATGGTTTGGTGAAATCCCATCCTGTGATGAGACCAAACCGCATCACCTCAGCACCCATCTGTTCAGCCGTTTGACCAAGAAGTCCTGAACCACTGTAGATCTCGAAGATCAGCTTCTTGCGAGGCATGGTCTGATCCCTTGCTGTCATCACCAGGGTCGAAGTCACCTTGTTGACGGCAGTCAGCTGTCCTTGCATCCATGTCCAAGTCTTGGTCATGGAACACTGGTCCCTCTCGGTGATCTCCTCCTTGGTGAAGTGCTCGAGGGACGTGTCTTCCTCGACATTGATGTAGGATTCGGCCTCGAAGAAGACTGGCTCATCGTAGTCGTCATTGTACTGAATCTCCGTGAGCATTTCTTCGTACCGTCCTTCAGCTCGAAGGTCCTGCAGGAACTGCTGGATGTTTTCTGAATTGGTATGGTCATCGTCTTGAGCTCGAAGGTCGAACTGGGGATTGGCAAAGTCGTTGATGTCCTGAAGGTTGTCCGCCAATTTCAGGAGCATGGAGTCCTGTTTTCCCCGTTCGATGGGAACCCATTTACCACCCAGGATACGCATCTGACCACTGCCAAAGTCCACCACTGCTCCCAGCTGTTCCAAGATCGGTCGACCAAGCAGCATCGGGGTCGATCCAAACACCACGAAGCACTGAAGTCGTCCAGGAACCTTCGCAATGAAGACGGGTAGCTCCACCATCCAGCGAGCATGTCCTTCAGCATCACCGCCAAAGCGAAATGACTTGTCACATCGCTTGAAAGCAATGGTCTCCATAGGGTATCCTTGGCAATCCAGCCACTTGAGGTAGCGAAGGATGTACTCGCTGCCGGCAAGGAATGAGGATGCTCCTTGATCTTGAATGCACATGTCGGCATCCTTGGTGATCCAGCCACCCGCTCGAACGAGTGATTCGCCCTGCATGTAGGTCTCCTCGGCATCGTGGAACTCCTCGTTGAAGTCAATGATGGAGTCCTGATGGAGGACCATGTTCACCATGGGATCGAGGTCGATGGCTCGCTTCTTGCCTTGCGGACTGGATCCTTGAGGTCCGCCAGGGCATTCCGAAGCACGATGTCCAGGCATACCGCATCGAAGACAGGCTGGCTTGGAAAAGAAAGCTTTGGCTCTGGCTTTGGGACCCTTCCCTTGTGTGTAAGGGGGCACTTCTCTCATGGGTTTCTGGGAGGATTTCTTTCCCTTGCCACCACCTTTCTTCCCACTTTTGCCACTCCCGCCTTGAGCTGCTATCGGCAACTGCTTGTTGTCCACGAGAGCCACCACTGGGTAAAATCCTCGGCTCTGACGCAGTTGCTGCATGCGGTGCTTGGCATCGACATAGGCCGTGTAGGCATCATCGAACTCCTGCACATCGAAGACGGTGTCATCCTGGTAGGACTCTTCCGTCTCGAGGTATCCATCGTCCCATGTGCCAGCCACTGATTCTGGACTGGCTTTTCCCTCAAAGTCGCCCCAGAAGGGGG
>VSDK01001472.1:104146-114320 GCA_009767595.1 Symbiodinium kawagutii
GGTGGAGAGGTGGACGGGTGGAGAGGTGGAGAGGGGGAGAGGTGGAGAGGTGGAGAGGTGGAGAGGTGGAGAGGTGGGGAGGTGGAGAGGTCGAGAGGTGGAGAGGTGGAGAGGTGGAGAGGTGGAGGCAGATAGGTGGAGCGGAGGAGAGGTAGAGAGGTGGAGAGGTGGAGAGGTGGAGAGGTGGAGAGGTGGAGGGCTACCTTGGAGAAGTGGTGGGGTGTAGGTGAGGATACACGCGCTATTCCGTATTTAATTCCAGATGTTTAAATAGTGGGCGGGCCAGAGGGATCGGCTTCGGAGGTAGTCTAACACATTGGCATCCGTTCAAAAATGCTTGATAGGTTTTTAGTCTCCGATGATCGTATTAGAACTGTGGATGTTGTTTTGTCAATTTCGCCACAAGGCGGAGTCATGTATATATGCAGTGATTTTGCTTTCCCCCATGGTAGCGCTAGTTTCGCGCTTGTTTGGCGCTAGTTTTTTTGAATCATGTATTTGTTCGCATCCTTTTCAATTGCGATTCTTCTCCATAGCCTTTTTCCTTCTTAGTCTCAAGCTCATTGGTAAAGACAACATGTCTATACCAGATACTTGTCGTTATCTCGATGCGTTGGGTGACTTTCGCAATCCATGATCTCCACAATTTCCCCAAAGTTGCAGACCAGTGAAAACGTTCCTCTGGCGCTAGATCCGCGCTAGATCCGCGCTAGAAAAAACCCGCAGACCAAGACCCGGCCTCACCAGACCTTTGTTTTCCTTTTCTGCCACAGCAGACAGACATTAGCTCTAGCAGCTCAGAATAAAACAGGTCCGCGCTAGATACAGTTGTCGAAATCTGAAGAAATTGTGGTTCATTGCTATCGTTTAGATGCGGTGTCCGGACAATTGTGCCACAAGGCGGAGCCCCATGGAACTACGGTATTACGACCGTTTTCAGGAACAAACATGTCGATACGAGCCCTTATCTTATTTTTTGAAAACAGATGTTTAAATGTAGGCACCGTACTGCAACGGCGTTGGCTTTCCTTCCCCTCCTCTTGAGATAGTGAGATGTGAGCAGTAGATAGAAGCAGCTAGAGGTAGAAGTGGAAAGAAATAGAAATAGATAAAAGTAGAGGTATATAGAGGAAGAAGAAGATTGAAGTAGAAGTAGAAGTAGATGGAAGTAGATATAAGTAAAAGTACCCCCAGACCGGGTGTCCCGAGGGCGGGACACCCGCTCTGGAGGTATTCTATTAGTAGACTATATAGTAGTATATCGGTATGGTGTGGCAACAGAACATGATGTTAGTGAACATGAGGACGATTGAGTTGAAACTTTCTTTTGCATGATGAAGCTCATCAGGGAAATTTTAGGGTTTTAGGGTTGTGGGGTTTTAGGGTTTCAGGGCCTAGGGCTTAGGGGGGTGGATGTTCAGAGTAATCAAATGTTCCAGCCCCGCAAAACTATATGTTGCAGGATGAAGCTCATAAAGGGTTTTAGGGTTTAGGGTTTCAGGGTTTAGACAAATGTGAGTGACTTACAAACCACGCTGCCGACTTTGAGGGAGCAGTCTAGAAAAAAGTCAGCCGCCTGCCGTGTGTACACCTGTCGACATGGTGTGGGGTTCCGATGATGTACTCGTTAGTGTTGAATTTAGCTTCATGTCAACTTTATGATTGATATCAAAAAGTATTAAAAAACTCACTTCGTCAGCCGTTAGGCCACTTGGCCGACAAACGGCAAGTCACAAAATACTGCGCATGCGCAGTCAAAACGCACATCTCCGGGCAGGACATCCGGTCTAGAAGTAGATAGAAGTAGATAAAAGGAGATAGAAATAGCAAGAAGTAGATAAACGTAGAAATAGATAAAAACAGAAGAAGAAGTAGAAGTAGATAGGAGTAGATAGAAGTAGATAGAAGTAGAAGTAGATGGAAGTAGATAGAAGTAGAAAGGAGTAGATAGAAGTAGATAGAAGTAGATAGAAGTAGATAGGAGTAGATAGAAGTAGATAGAAGTAGATAGAAGTACATAGGAGTAGATCGAAGTAGATAGAAGTAGATAGGGTAGATACAAGTAGATACGAGTACACAAGAGTAGATACGAGTAAATAGGCGTAGATAGAAGTAGAAACAAGTAGAAGGAACAGTAGACAGAAGCAGAAGTAGAAGTAGACAGATGTACATGTAGAAGTAGAAGTAGATAGAAATGGAAATAAAAGTATTAAAGTAGATAGAAGTAGATAGGAGCACATAGAAGTGGATAGAAGTAGATAGAAATAGAGAGGCGTAGACAGAAGTAAATACAGTAGCAGTAGATAACCTAGTAGTAGATAGAAAGAGCTAAAAGTAGATAGCAGTAGATGAAGTAGATAGGAGTAGATAGAAGGAGAAAGGAGTAGATGGAAGTAGATAGAAGTAGACAGGAGTAGATAGAAGTAGATAGAAGTAGATAGAAGTAGATAGGAGTAGATAGAATTAGATAGGAGTACATAAGAGTAGATAGAAGTAGAAGAAAGTAGAAGTAACGGTAGATAGAAGTAGAAGTAGAAGTAGATAGGAGTAGATAGAAGTAGATAGAAGTAAATAAAAGTAGATAGAAGTACATGAAGTAGAAGTAGAAGCAGATAGAAGTAGACCGAAGATAGAAGCAGATAGGAGTAGATAGAAGAAGATAGAAGTAGAAAGAACATAGAGGTAGAAAGTACCAGTTAGAAGTAGAAAGGAGAAGATAGACGTAGAAAGTAGCAGATAGAAGTAGCTAAAAGAAGACGGAAATAGTTAGAACAAGATAGATGTAAGTAGAAGTAGATAAAGCAGAAGTAGATAGAAGTAGATCAAAGTAGAAGAAAAAGGAAAAGTAGATAGGCATAGTTTGAAGTAGATAGAAGCCAATAGGAGTAGACAAAAGTAGATAGAAGTAGACATGAGTACATCCAAGTAGATAGAAGTAGATAGGAGTAGATAGAAGTAGCAAAGAGTTTCAGTAACAGTAGATAGAAGCAGAAGTAGAAGTAGATAGGAGTAGATAGAATTAGATAGGAGTAACTAGAAGTAGAATTAACATGAATTAACAGTAGGTAGAAGGAAAAGTAGAAGTAGGTAAAAGTACAAGAAGAAGTAGATAGGAGTAGATAGAAGTACAAGTAGATAGGCGTAGTCAGAAGTAGATACGAGTACATAGGAGCAGATTAAAGTACAAAGGAGTAGAAGTATCAGTAGATAGAAGCAGAAGTAGAAGTAGATAGGATTAGATAGAAGTAGATAGAAGTAGATAGGAGTAGATGGAAGTAGATAGAAGTAGAAGTAACACTTGATAGAAGCAGAAGTAGAAGTAGATATAGGTACAAGTAGAAGTAGAAGTAGACAGAAGTGGAAATATAAGTATAAATAAGTAGCTAGAAGTAGAGGGGCGTTCAAAGAAGTACATAGAAGTAGATAGGAGAAGATAGAATTTGATAGGAGTACATAGAAGTGGATACAGGTAGACAGAACTAGATTGAGGTAGACAGAAGAAGAAACAGTAGAACTGGAAAAGGCAGTAGATTGAACGAGATAAAAGTAGAAAGAAGTAAATGAAGCAGATAGAAGTAGATAGGAGTAGATGGAAGTAGATAGAGTAGAAGTAGATAGAAGTAGATTCAATCAGAAGTAGAAGTAGATAGAAGTAGGGGTAGAAGTAGATAGTAGTAGATAGAAGTAGATAGAAGTAGAAGTAGATAGGAGTGGATAGGAGTAGATAAAGTAGAAAGAAGTAGTGAGAAGCATAAAGAAGTAGATTGAAGGAGATACAAGCGTAAGACATAGTGCCAAATAGATAGAAGTGGATAGGAGTAGATAAAAGTAGATAGAAGTAGATAGGAGTAGACAGGAGTAGAGAGAAGCAGAAGTAGAAGTAGATAGAAGTGCAAATAGAAGTAGATAGGGGTAGATAGAAGTATGGATCGCTAGATAGATAAGAGTAGATAGGAGTAGATAAAGTAGAAGTAGATAGAAATAGAGTAAAGTAGATAGAAGTCGAAAGGAGTAGAAAGAAGTAGATAGCAGTAGCAAGAAGTAGGGAGGAGTCGATAGAAGTAGAAGTAGATAGGAATGGATAGGAGTGGAGAAAAGTAGATAGGATTCGATAGCAGTAGATAAAAGTAGATCAAAGTAGCAGAAGTAGATAGAAGTAGACAGAAGTAGATAGAAGTAGATAGAAGCAGGTAGGTTTGCGTAGGGGTAGATAGGAGTAGGTAGAAAGAGAGAGAAGTAGATAAAAGTCAGAAGGAGTGGATAGAAGTAGATAGAAGTAGATAGGAGTAGATAGAAGTAGATAGGAATAGATAGAATTAGATAAAGTAGAGAGAAGTAGATAAAGTAGAAGTAGATAGAAGTGTATTCAATAAGAAGTAGAAGTAGATAGAAGGAGATAGGAGTAGATAGAAATCGATAGGAAAAGATCGAAGTAGATAGAAGTAGATAGGAGTAGATAGAAGTAGATAGAAATAGATAGGAGTGGATAGGAGTAGATAAAGCAGAAGTAGATAGAAAATTCACTAAGAAGTAGAAGTAGATAGAAGTAGATAGGAGTAGATAGAAGTAGATAGGACTAGATCGAAGTAGATAGAAGTAGATAGGCGTAGATAGAATTAGATAGAAATAGATAGGAGTGGATAGGAGTAGATAAAGCAGGAGTAGATAGAAAATTCAATAAGAAGTAGAAGTAGATAGGAGTAGATAGAAGTAGATAGGAATAGATCGAAGTAGATAGAAGTAGATAGGAGTAGATAGAATTAGATAGAAATAGATAGGAGTGGATAGGAGTGGATAGGAGTAGATAAAGCAGGAGTAGATAGAAAATTCAATAAGAAGTAGAAGTAGATAGGAGTAGATAGAAGTAGATAGGAATAGATCGAAGTAGATAGAAGTAGATAGGAGGAGATAGGAGTAGATAGAATTAGATAGAAATAGATAGGAGTGGATAGGAGTAGATAAAGCAGGAGTAGATAGAAAATTCAATAAGAAGTAGAAGTAGATAGGAGTAGAAAGAACTAGATAGGAATAGATCGAAGTAGATAGAAGTAGATAGGAGTAGATAGAACTAGATAGAATTAGATAGGAGTGGATAGGAGTAGATAAAGCAGGAGTAGATAGAAAATTCAATAAGAAGTAGAAGTAGATAGGAGTAGATAGAAGTAGATAGGAATAGATCGAAGTAGATAGAAGTAGATAGGAGGAGATAGAATTAGATAGAAATAGATAGAAGTGGATAGGAGTAGATAAAGCAGAAGTAGATAGACAATTCAATAAGAAGTAGAAGTAGATAGGAGTAGAAGAACTAGATAGGAATAGATCGAAGCAGATAGAAGTAGATAGGAGTAGATAGAATTAGATAGAAATAGATAGGAGTGGATAGGAGTAGATAAAGCAGGAGTAGATAGAAAATTCAATACGAAGTAGAAGTAGATAGAAGTAGATAGAAGTAGATAGGAATAGATCGAAGTAGATAGAAGTAGATAGGAGTAGATAGAATTAGATAGAAATAGATAGGAGTGGATAGGAGCAGATAAAGCAGGAGTAGATAGAAAATTCAATGAGAAGTAGAAGTAGATAGGAGTAGATAGAAGTAGATAGGAATAGATCGAAGTAGCTAGAAGTAGATAGGAGTAGATAGAATTAGATAGAAATAGATAGGAGTGGATAGGAGTAGATAAAGCAGGAGTAGATAGAAAATTCAATAAGAAGTAGAAGTAGATAGGAGTAGATAGAAGTAGATAGGAATAGATCGAAGTAGATAGAAGTAGATAGGAGGAGATAGAATTAGATAGAAATACGAAAATTCAAAAAGAAGTAGAAGTAGATAGGAGTAGATAGAAGTAGATAGGAATAGATCGAAGTAGATAGACATAGATAGGAGTAGATAGAATTAGATAGAAATAGATAGAAGTGGATAGGAGTAGATAAAGCAGAAGTAGATAGAAAATTCAATAAGAAGTAGAAGTAGATAGGAGTAGATAGAAGTAGATAGGAATAGATCGAAGTAGATAGACATAGATAGGAGTAGATAGAATTAGATAGAAATAGATAGAAGTGGATAGGAGTAGATAAAGCAGAAGTAGATAGAAAATTCAATAAGAAGTAGAAGTAGATAGGAGTAGAAAGAACTAGATAGGAATAGATCGAAGTAGATAGAAGTAGATAGGAGTAGATAGAATTAGATAGAAATAGATAGGAGTGGATAGGAGTAGATAAAGCAGAAGTAGATAGACAATTCAATAAGAAGTAGAAGTAGATAGGAGCAGATAGAAGTAGATAGGAATGGATCGAAGTAGATAGAAGTAGATAGGAGTAGATAGAATTAGATAGAAATAGATAGGAGTGGATAGGAGTAGATAAAGCAGAAGTAGATAGAAAATTCAATAAGAAGTAGAAGAAGATAGGAGGAGATAGAAGTAGATAGGAATAGATAGAAGTAGATAGGAGTAGATAGAAATAGATAAAAATAGATAGGAGTGGATAGGAGTAGATAAAGCAGGAGTAGATAGAAAATTCAATAAGAAGTAGAAGTAGATAGGAGTAGATAGAAGTAGATAGGAATAGATCGAATCAGATAGAAGAAGATAGGAGTAGATAGAATTAGATGAAAATAGATAGGAGTGGATAGGAGTTCATAAAGCAGAAGTAGATAGAAAATTCAATAAGAAGTAGAAGTAGCTAGGAGTAGATAGAAGTAGATAGGAATAGATCGAAGTAGATAGAAGTAGATAGGAGTAGATAGAATTAGCTAGAAATAGTCAGGAGTGGATAGGGGTAGATAAAGCAGAAGTAGATAGAAAATTCAATAAGAAGTAGAAGTAGATAGGAGTAGATAGAAGTAGATAGGAATAGATCGAAGTAGATAGAAGTAGACAGGAGTAGATAGAACTAGATAGAAATAGATAGGAGTGGATAGGAGTAGATAAAGCAGGAGTAGATAGAAAATTCAATAAGAAGTAGAAGTAGATAGGAGTAGATAGAAGTAGATAGGAATAGATCGAAGTAGATAGAAGTAGATAGGAGTAGATAGAAGTAGATAGGAGTAGATAGAAGTAGATAGGAGTAGATAGAAGTAGATAGGAGTAGATAGAAGTAGATAGGAATAGATCGAAGTAGATAGAAGTAGACAGGAGTAGATAGAACTAGATAGAAATAGATAGGAGTGGATAGGAGTAGATAAAGCAGGAGTAGATAGAAAATTCAATAAGAAGTAGAAGTAGAAAGGAGTAGATAGAAGTAGATAGGAATAGATCGAAGTAGATAGAAGTAGATAGGAGTAGATAGAATTAGATAAAGTAGAGAGAAGTAGATAAAGCAGGAGTAGATAGAAAATTCAATAAGAAGTAGAAGTGGATAGGAGTAGATAGAAGTAGATAGGAATAGATCGAAGCAGATAGAAGTAGATAGGAGTAGATAGAATTAGATAAAGTAGAGAGAAGTAGATAAAGCAGGAGTAGATAGAAAATTCAATAAGAAGTAGAAGTGGATAGGAGTAGATAGAAGTAGATAGGAATAGATCGAAGCAGATAGAAGTAGATAGGAGTAGATAGAATTAGATAAAGTAGAGAGAAGTAGATAAAGCAGGAGTAGATAGAAAATTCAATAAGAAGTAGAAGTGGATAGGAGTAGATAGAAGTAGATAGGAATAGATCGAAGCAGATAGAAGTAGATAGGAGTAGATAGAATTAGATAGAAATAGATAGGAGTGGATAGTAGGAGTAGATAAAGCAGAAGTAGATAGAACATTCAATAAGAAGTAGAAGTAGATAGGAGTAGATAGGAATAGATTGAAGCAGATAGAAGTAGATAGGAGTAGATAGAATGAGATAAAGTAGAAGTAGATAGAAAATTCAATAAGAAGAAGTAGATAGGAGTAGATAGAAGTAGATAGGAATAGATCGAAGTAGATAGAAGTAGATAGGAGTAGATAGAATTAGATAGAAGTAGATAGGAGTAGATAAAAATAGATAAAAATAGATTAAAGTAGAGAGAAGTAGATAAAGCAGGAGTAGATAGAAAATTCAATAAGAAGTAGAAGTAGATAGGAGTAGATAGAAGTAGATAGGAATAGATCGAAGTAGATAGAAGTAGATAGGAGTAGATAGAATTAGATAGAAGTAGATAGGAGTAGATAGAATTAGATAAAGTAGAGAGGAGTAGATAAAGTAGAAGTAGATAGAAAAGTCAATAAGAAGTAGAAGTAGATAGGAGTAGATAGAAGTAGATAGGAATAGATCGAAGTAGATAGAAGTAGATAGGAGTAGATAGAATTAGATAAAGTAGAAGCAGATAGAAAATTCAATAAGAAGTAGAAGTAGATAGGAGTAGATAGAAGTAGATAGGAATAGATCGAAGTAGATAGAAGTAGATAGGAGTAGATAGAATTAGATAGAAATGGATAGGAGTGGATAGGAGTAGATAAAGCAGGAGTAGATAGACAATTCAATAAGAAGTAGAAGTAGATAGGAGTAGATAGAAGTAGAAAGGAATAGATCGAAGTAGATAGAAGTAGATAGAAGTAGATAGAATTAGATAGAAATAGATAGGAGTAGATAGCAGTAGATAAAGCAGAAGTAGATAGAAAATTCAATAAGAAGTAGAAGTAGATAGGAGTAGATAGAAGTAGATAGGAATAGATCGAAGTAGATAGAAGTAGATAGGAGTAGATAGAATTAGATAAAGCAGAGAGAAGTAGAAAAAGCAGGAGTAGATAGAAAATTCAATAAGAAGTAGAAGTAGACAGGAGTAGATAGAAGTAGATAGGAATAGACCGAAGTAGATAGAAGTAGATAGGAGTAGATAGAATTAGATAGGAGTGGATAGGAGTAGATAAAGCAGGAGTAGATAGAAAATTCAATAAGAAGTAGAAGTAGATAGGAGTAGATAGAATTAGATAAAGTAGAGAGAAGTAGATAAAGTAGAAGTAGATAGAAAATTCAATAAGAAGTAGAAGTAGATAGGAGTAGATAGAAGTAGATAGGAATAGATCGAAGTAGATAGAAGTAGATAGGAGTAGATAGAATTAGATAAAGTAGAGAGAAGTAGCAGAAGTAGATAGAAAATTCAATAAGAAATAGAAGTAGATAGGAGTAGATAGAAGTAGATAGGAATAGATCGAAGTAGATAGGAATAGATCAAAGTAGATAGAAGTAGATAGGAGCAGATAGAATTAGATAAAGTAGAGAGAAGTAGATAAAGCAGAAGTAGATAGAAAATTCAATAAGAAGTAGAAGTAGAGATAAAGTAGAAGTAGATGATAGGAATAGATCAAAGTAGATAGAAGTAGATAGGAGCAGATAGAATTAGATAAAGTAGAGAGAAGTAGATAAAGCAGAAGTAGATAGAAAATTCAATAAGAAGTAGAAGTAGATAGGAGTAGATAGAAGTACCCTGAGTCTCGAAAATAAGTAAAAATTACTAAGGCCAAAATTACGTAATTTTTAAAGATTACTGAGGCAAAAGTACGTAATTTTTGAATTATATAAGTAATTTTTGGCCAAATTACGTATATATGTAATTTAAATTACTTATATATGTAATGCATTTTTGATGCAGTTTTGATGCACTTTTGATGCACTTTTGATGCATTTTTGATGCACTTTTGATGCACTTTTGTCAAATTTGTGAAAACAGCATCAAAAAGGTATACCTTTTTTAAATTTACGTATATATGTAATTTAAATTACATTTTTGCTATTTTCAAGGAAAAATTACGTAATTTCTTGCGAAAAAGTAATTTTCCAAAATTAGTAATTTTACTTCTTTTCGAGACTCAGGGTAGATAGGAATAGATCGAAGTAGATAGAAGTAGATAGGAGTAGATAGAATTAGATAAAGTAGAAGTAGATAGAAAATTCAATAAGAAGTAGAAGTAGATAGGAGTAGATAGAATTAGATAAAGTAGAGAGAAGTAGATAAAGTAGAAGTAGATAGAAAATTCAATAAGAAGTAGAAGTAGATAGGAATAGATCGAAGTAGATAGAAGTAGATAGGAGTAGATAGGGATAGATCGAAGTAGAAGTAAGTAGAAAATTCAATAAGAAGTAGAAGTAGATAGGAATAGATCGAAGTAGATAGAAGTAGATAGGAGTAGATAGAATTAGATAAAGTAGAAGTAGATAGAAAATTCAATAAGAAGTAGAAGTAGATAGGAATAGATCGAAGTAGATAG
>VSDK01001472.1:114393-125659 GCA_009767595.1 Symbiodinium kawagutii
TAGAAGCAGATAGGAGTAGATATAAGTAGATAGGAATAGATCGAAGTAGATAGAAGTAGATAGGAGTAGATAGAATTAGATACAGCAGAAGTAGATAGAAAATTCAATAAGAAGTAGAAGTAGATAGGAATAGATCGAAGTAGATAGAAGTAGATAGGAGTAGATAGAATTAGATAAAGTAGAAGTAGATAGAAAATTCAATAAGAAGTAGAAGTAGATAGGAATAGATCGAAGTAGATAGGAATAGATCGAAGTAGAAAGAAGTAGATAGGAGTAGATAGAATTAGATGAAGTAGAGAGAAGTAGATAAAGTAGAAGTAGATAGAAAATTCAATAAGTAGTAGAAGTGGATAGGAGTAGATAGAAGTAGATAGGAATAGATCGAAGTAGATAGAAGTAGATAGGGGTAGATAGAATTAGATAAAGTAGAAGTAGATAGAAAATTCAATAAGAAGTAGAAGTAGATAGGAATAGTTCGAAGTAGATAGGAATAGATCGAAGTAGATAGTAGTAGATAGGAGTAGATAGAATTAGATAAAGTAGAGAGAAGTAGATAAAGTAGAAGTAGATAGAAAATTCAATAAGAAGTAGAAGTAGATAGGAATAGTTCGAAGTAGATAGGAATAGATCGAAGTAGATAGTAGTAGATAGGAGTAGATAGAATTAGATAAAGTAGAGAGAAGTAGATAAAGTAGAAGTAGATAGAAAATTCAATAAGAAGTAGAAGTAGATAGGAATAGTTCGAAGTAGATAGGAATAGATCGAAGTAGATAGTAGTAGATAGGAGTAGATAGAATTAGATAAAGTAGAGAGAAGTAGATAAAGTAGAAGTAGATAGAAAATTCAATAAGAAGTAGAAGTAGATAGGAAGTAAGTCTTGTTTGTTGACCCTGCGAAATGTTGAGAGCTGAGGTGGTGGAGAGACTGCGGCACAGCTGGCGGTGGAGATTATCGATGCCGAGTGAGCTGCCGTTTTGCGCAAATTCCAGCTCCGGCGTGCTAAATTCACGAAATTTCAGGAAATTCTGTAGCTATCTAGAGTGTAGCTGCAGAGGATGATCATCATTCACCATATCCATTGAGCATCATTGATCATGATTGTCCACCATCAAACACCTCCACTAATCCGCTTTGGATGGAAATTCCCTGTATTACCCGCAGAGGCGGAAGTTTCCAAGCCGATGCAAAAAAACGCGACCACAAGACAATCACCTGCCCAACATGACAACCAGAGCGAAATCACCGCAAAAAATAGAAGGTCACCAGAAGAAAATCACCAGGGCGACGAGTCGCTATAAGAAATCATCCGCACAACAAAACACATCAGCACCAGAAAACCAGCACAAGTGATCAGAACAAGGAAATAACGAGCGCGACAGAATCACTGGTGCAAAGTCATTTGTGCAACAAGGGTAGCAGCAGCAAGAAAGCCGAAAACAGAGGTAAAAGAGCACATGAGCAGCGGTTGACAAGTAAGAATTTGAATTGTTGCAACAAAGCAAGCAATCATGAAAGGACGGGTCGAACACGTCAAAAGATATTGCGGCGTTGGGGAACATGATGATGATGATGATGATGATGATGATGAGGAGGAGGAGGAGGATGACGATGATGATGATGATGATGATGATGATGATGAGGAGGAGGAGGAGGATGACGATGATGATGATGATGAGGAGGAGGAGGAGGAGGAGGATGATGATGATGAGGATGATGATGATGAGGATGATGATGATGATGATGATGATGATGATGATGATGAGCGTGCCTATGACGATGAAAATTACCATGACAACGAAAACACTGGCGCTATCTACATCTCGGGCACGACAAAATCACCGCTCCGCAGAAGCAAACGAAGAACACCATGAAGGCAACCTAAAGCAAAAGAAGCAGCAGCAACAACAACAAGAACAACAACAACAGCAACAACAACAATGCCTCAACGCCAGCCCTTCCGTTCCGCAACGTTGCTATTTCTTCCGGGACACGGAAGGAAGTCAGCACAAACCGGAGGCAGAGCATGTACACGACATTATTTTTTTCAAATCAATCTCTCGCCCAGTGCAGAACGACACAGGCTGGCACAGGTTCAGCAAGTGAGGAGTGGGACTAAAACAATGATGACATACGTTAAAGCAACAGGAAAAGAGTTACTCTATAACTCAGGTTCTTTTTCTTTTTGTTCTTACCCCTGAAATTATGAAGTGGACAAGCGGAAAGATCAACAACAAAGGCAAAAGCAAAACCAACAACGATGTCAGTAGCTAAAACAACAACAACAATGCCAACAAAAACACCAGCAACAATACCAACAACAATAATGAAAATAGTAACAGCAGCAGCAACAAGACCAGTAGCACCAACCACAAAGTGAGCCTCGTCCCGGGGAGTGTGCGCCGCCTTTTTTCATCCAGCGGCCGGCGTGCGAGGCGACATGCCATGGCAAGCCGTGCCGTCCACAACGACCACAATGTTTATGCAAGGATTGAACAACCTTCCATGAAAAGCCAGCAATAAAACCAACAGAAGGCCAAGCAGAAATCTCCCAAGAGCTTACTATTGACCATGCGCCAAAGATCGCGCCTGTCACACAAACTCATGATCCAACACTTATGCTGCGTCCCCGTGCGCAACGACACCTGCCAGATCCATCCCTGCCACACAAAGTGAACATGGCGGCTTCTCATATCGATTTTCAGTGAGAGAAACCGGAACGAAACCGAGACCCTCTCGGACCTGTCTGATGCCCACGGCTTCGTGATCAAGTGCAAAACACTTTCCATGAGAAAACACATGGTTTGGTGTCCAATCCAATCACGAACTACACATTTCGATCCAAGATATCCTTCAATTTTCGAACTTGAATGAACACCGACATGCTCAAAATGCCACGCTTGCCACACAAAATGAAGATGCCACACACTGAATACCACACGTGTCAGACAAAATGCACTTTGCATGTTATTGATTTGATGTGTCAATTTCTTGAGTGACGGGATTGATGTTTACTTTCTGTGTTATTGCTTTGATGTGGTACTTCGTTGGGTGATTAGTTTGATGTATTAATTTGCTTAGACATGTAATTGATTGGAAATGACTGGACATGTAATAAGTGATTGGGAACGATAGGAAATGTAATCGGATTGGAAATGTAATTTCTTGGGAATATATTTGATTTGAGTCGATATGTGATTGATAGGAAATGTAATTGAATGTGAACTTATTTTGGATCTTCGTAACACGGAAGTTCTGGCCGCTTCCCAACTAAATTTCCTTTAAACCAATAATCCCTTTGACAGTGCTCATCTCAGTGCAGTTTAAAACGAATCACCTCTTGAAACCGCGTTAGTCCGACGCTGTTTTGAACCAGACATTTCTCGTCATGCATTTCTTGAGTGGCTGAGAAATAGTAGGCAAAACTTCAAACCTAAAACCCAAAACCACAAATTAAATCATCGCGTATGGCCAGTGGTATTGCAACTTCTCCAAAACATGTGAGCTTTGCCCAGAAATTCTCCACTGCCTCATTATGGGGGCAAAACAAGGCTGTAGCTGGAAGCATGCGCGTATGGCAATCCACGCAGTAGGTTGGTTTGAACACTTTGAAATGTGACTACAACTTGCGGCCATACCGCCACGATATCAACAACGGCAGCTGGCGGCTGCTGTCGGTTCCTTGTCCAAGTTCCGCCCAATGCTTGGTTTCGTCCTGCCATGTGCTCAAAGAGGCTGGGCGTCCACATCCGAAAAAAGTTGGAGCTGAGTTGTTGGGTCTCAAGTCATAGGGGACCCCCCAGTTATCATCCACTAATAATCCTCTTTAGTAGCCTATAAATAAACCAACCATTTTTTGGTACCCCTATTTTGAGAAACCACCAAGTTGGGTCCGGTTTGGGGTCCATGGATGCTCCAATTGTCACAGCTGCGGGTGTGGTACTGAGAGCCCCCACCAGTGCAAGGGTGCAGCGTCCAGAACCAGGGACGGCGAAACTGAATCATACCACAAGCCATGAATCATTATTCTGAATAGCTGAGTAGCCAAAAAACCTGATTGTCACAGGTACCAAATAGCCAGGTTTTGAATCCAAGCCTGGTTCAAAAGTAAGAGATTTTCGATTGGCGATGAATAGCTGGTGAAAATCTGCATATTTTTTCAGCCCAAGAGTCAGTTGTGGCCACCGGGCACTGGTTTTGGCTCCGAGGCTCCCTGGTACGATGGCTCAACAGCTGTACAACCGGTCCTGGCTTTTTGCCAAGGTCGCAATGCCACGCACTGCTCAGTTCCTTGGTGTGCCAGCAATTCATTCCTAATGATGATTATAGTTATTTTTGATAGTTGATGGTCAACCATCATTGCTCCTTGATAAAATCCTTGATCTTGTTTCATCCCAGTGATGTATTGGTCGCTCATGATGCGCCAGCATATCGTGATTGCAAGTCTTCGTGAATGGCAATCTACAGGCATCTGACAAAAACGAGGGAGATGCGGGTCAATCGCTGCGATGATGCTTGAGGCGCCCATGCTGAAAGTTTGTTATCGAAAAGGGATGAAGAGGGAAGATTTGGCGATTGTGAATTGTTTTTTGCTTGATGATGGTGAGTATATGTGATTATGATCGATTATGAAGTGTTTTATGATTTGAGGATGGACAGATATGGATAGCATGGGAATGGATGGGAACGGATGGGACATGTTGCCCAGAGGATCAGCTGCGCAGTGCATCGCAGTGCCAGGTCGATGTCGCTGGAAAACAATGCTCCACTCACGCGACTGGTCGATAAAACAGATGTCGGCATTGCGGCAGAAGTCGGTGAACATCGGCAGAACCGACTTCAACTTAGAACATGTCAATAAAAACCAGAGGAGTTGAATGAAAAAAGGCAGTTGACTGATGACTGTCTAAGTTGGGCTGAGAGGCCATGTCTTGATTAGAAGTCAATAAAAACAGGATCTCGGTAATTGATAAAGTCGTGCAAATTTTGGCAGTGAGAAGCTGAAGGTATCAGGTACAATACGATCCATCGTCCTCTTACTAAATTTCAATGTAAAATCGGGGTGCCGGGTTATTGAACAGGGTTTTTTCACACACCCTTTGTTGGGCAATTTCCCATCTTGCAACATGTTGGACCAAGGCACATTGATTCTAAAGTGAATCTAGGCAGATTAATTTCATAGTGGGTTTGCTTCTGGATTTCTGGAGGGTGCATTGTTGATTGAAAACAGCGAATGTATGTGGAATTTTCGGAGGCGCTGGATTCGATCAAACCCAGACTTTTGCGTGAGCCAAAAAATCCTCAAAATTGCGTGGACAACGGAGCTTGCATGTTTCAATCGCAAACCAATGACGGCTTCCCCTTCATTTCTGTGATTCCTGTTGTCCCACCCGCTCGCACAATATCCCTTTCTTTCTATACCGCTTCGTTTTTCCATCACTCTCGAAGTATTTCACCTACTATCGATTTCCTTCGCTTTCCTTCATTTCAACATCTCACCAGCACGTCACCAACACATGCCTCCACGGCTGCTCGCCTCATACGCTGCACCTGTCTTAGCTGAAGTACGCACGCCAAAACCACTACAAGTTTCATACCTTTTTCGCGGGCACGTGCGGACCTCCCTACTAACCTACCTTTCGTCACCGCCCAGGCTCTCAAGTGGTCAGTGATGCAAGGTTAGCAGCCTGAAAGCTGTGGCATGTTCTAGGGGAAATTGGGCACCCGGATTTAACAGTCATGTGCTCAACTACGGTCGAACGCAGGCACAGCAAATGCCAATCTCAAGGTTGATCACCTGAAATACCTGTGACTCTTGAATGAGGCTACGTCAAATCACACAGGCCCCCCTGCATTCACTCTATCCATCACCCATGCAGCTGTTTAAACTGCATGGGTTTAAGCGAAGCACCCAAGATGCACGTATACTCATGTGCAGTTTCATTTCCACATACCTGGCACCTAGCATGCCAAGGAAGTGTTTTGCCCACATGTTTCCACCATGTGTTGCTTAAAGGTTGCCGTGATATGTCGAACGTGTCAGGATTGGTCGCGCCGGCACCAAGGCCACGATTGGTCGCCTTTGGAAGTGCAATGTGCTCGGCTGAGTTCCTTGCGACACGTCGAAGCTTTTGAAGAAATCGCCCCCATGAAACCAGATGTTGAAATCCTTACAATCAGGATCAATCAAGATAGGTGTGGCACAAATCAAAAGGGGCGCCAAGGGAATGACATGGAATGACTAGGTCAAGAAAAGGGACTTGAGCCAGTTGACCTAGGTCAAGCTTCCAACGGCGTATCAAGGTTTTATGGGCCTGTTGACATGCCCTTGTCCGGGTCCGGGTCCTGAGCACCGATTTGGATGATGGCAGTTGAATGCTTCAGCTGTCGGTGTATACAGTGTATACTGCACAATTCGAAGATTGCATCTTCAAATATCTTCAATCATTCTGTCACCTTCGCAAGTGCCTATAGATTCCAGCATGGAGTGCTGGACAGTTTTCCTCATGATGTCATGGCTGTTGGGATGGATGAAGCTTCATACTCTCAAGCCACCAGAACTCTGCCATGTTTGGTTCCATGTTGGACTGTCCAATGCTTTGTTGGGCTGCGACCCGGTCCCAAAGAACTTGTGAAAGATGCATTTGTTCAAACGATGCCAGTGCACTAGGTCGAACGTTCTGCATCATGTGGGGCTGTTCGGCATGACATGGGATGGTTTGTGGAAGGACGTAGCATATCAGCATGTTTTTGAGTGAGTCCAAGTTAGGGACCCAGCGCATAGGTGATCTCCACAGACCGCATGAGAGTCCACATCGGAGTCCGGACGTGAAGACCATGAATGTTAGAATCGTGAAACGTAACATGCTCTTGATTCTCAGTTCGTGCATCGCTTCACGTAGCCACAAGCACCATGGTAGGTCTGGATTTGTCGCAAGATGTCGCAAGCACCCCATGGCCATCCCACGACTGGCCAGTCACAGCCGCCCAAAGGTTCCTTTATTGGGACCTGGATCCTGGTCGCTTCCCCAGAAGTCCCTGGAAATGGCGCTGGCTGAGTTGGGGTGCCAATGATCCCATATCAGAACATGGAAGAAGGACATGTAGCAGCTGGCATTCAACATAATTGAACCATGATCTACGTCCAATCAGAAAGAATCACAAAACAAAAAAGGTCAGCCCCCCCAAACTCGTAACAGTTCCCATTCCGTGAAGTGATGGCCGAGCAAACTTCTAGAGAATCGTTTGCGTTTTCAGACGTTGCGGTGGCTTTCCATTGACACTGCACTGATACGGCTTTGGATGCTGCATTTTTGGCTTAGCGAGCTCGCAACTAGGGCTCGCTCTCTACCGAAGTTTAAAGCGTTTAAAATTTTGAAGTGAACATTGGCATTAAACGGTTAAAGGACTGTTTTTGCCACGATGGTCTTCGGCAAATCGTTGCTGATGATACTGGTATGGCTGCAGGTCGGAGCGTTTCGAAGTGATGGGTGTGCACTGATTGACAGCAACGGTACACGATATGGAATCTGGATATGCACGCACACCAGATTGCATGATCTGTGTTTCGAGAGGGACAGTGACAGCTAAGAAGGGTAACAATGCAGAATCAGAAACGACAACATCAGTCTCCTCCAGTGCAGGTCCGATTCTGGGTGACAAGCTCATCTGAGACTTCGGAGCCCAGGGCTTAGAGTCGTCTTGGTTGAAAGTTGCTTGAACATGAGTAATTCAGACTTCCCAGACTTCCAAAGTCAAGGAAGAACATATGAAAAACTACTCGCCTGTGAATGGCTGGCTTTTTCGGAAGAATCGCTTGCTGCTGCACCAGGGATATAGATGGCATATGATGGTAGGCCTTTTGCAAGCTGGTTATAGATACACGGGGCTACAGACAGACGTGGAAAGCGCATTTTTAGTCCTGACACAAAGTAGGATAAAGGATGATAAAGGTAGGTGGGACAGTGTCTATTTTTGCCAGAATGGTTTCATGCTGCGTTTGTTGCCACAGTTGAAACTGTGAATGTGTCTTGATGTGTCTTGATGTGTCTTGATTGCGTTACTTCGCAATAGGCACCTCAGCCGATGGCGGCTAATGCCTTCCAAGGGAAAGGATCTTCCATCACGCCTTGGTCATGCACCTCGTGTAAAACTTGGGGGCATGATCCCCCATGTGTTTCCCACTGTGCAGTGTCACTTCTCCCACCTTAGAAATGGAAGGACTTTCTGATTTCTAATTTGCCAAGGCCCCGATTCTTTGTCTGAACTTCTGTTTGCTTTGCTGAAGTCTTCAGCTTCGCCGCTTCGCTTCCTGTCTTCCTCCGTGTCCTCGTTTCCCGTTTCCATTTGCAGCGCATTTTGTCTTTGCGTCGACTGACAGGACTGACAGGACCCAGAGTCACGGACAGCGCTGTAGCCTCACAATTCGGCCGTAACATGGCGTCTCTCGGTTCTTCTGTTGCTTTACTTCGCAGTGTGAACCTTTTGAGCCCTACCGATTTTTTAGTGAACGCACTCACGAACAAAGTATTTTTTGAGTCACTGGCGCGGGGATGTCCATGGCGACTGTCCCCAAATGATCAACCCCAAACTCAGCCATCCTCAGCTTTGGAGGGACATTGAGATGATCGCTGAGGAATTGTGAAGTGGACAGTGCTGCTTACCTGCAGCGCAATCTCAAGGAGCCCGGAAGCGAAACATGGGGCTGGGTTTGCTGCGGTGCAAGATTGGTCACGGAATTTGGATGTCCAATTTGCGTGTTCATTTTGTACTGGTGGTCTGGGGGCGCTTCTACCGGAACATGTTTGATTGATTCGTTTGGATTGATCCTCGCTTGGGTGTCGAGCTTTGCCCTTGCTGCTTTGTATGCTCTTATGCGATTTGTCCTGTCACCGACCAAGGTCCATCCGGATTCAACACTTGAGATGCGGATGCTGTTCGTGTACTGTGTTTTGCGATGTTCAACAATTGTGCTCAACAAACACCCGCACGGATCCGCACAGCGTGGGCAGAACAATTTCAAGAAAATCTGCACAGATTTGATCAAAGTACTTTCCCAAGAACTTTTTTCCCCAACAGCGCAAGCTTGTGGGGTCTTCAGCCCAAGCTCCGGTGTGTTCCGGTGCCCAGGTTCCTGGAAGTTTCGCAAGGTTCTCGCATGTTCCAGGGCAGACCAAGGTTCTGGTGCAGTTGACCACGGTTCTGGAAGGTTCCGGGTGCAGTTCCGGAGCAATTCCCAGGCCAAGGGTGTGAAAGTTCGCAAGCCAAGCTTCCGCAAGGTTCTGGGTCGCCGAGGTTTCGAAAGGTTCCGGGAAGATCCGGGAAGTTCCTGGGGCAGAAGAAGCAACAGCAGTTGTGAAAGACTATTCCAACCGCAGGTGGGGTCACTATGCTTTTCCGTTGTGTGGTGTGAGCCTGTGTGAGCCTGCAATATCAATCATAAACAGAACTAATACATGCAGCGAACAAATATGGCATTTCTCACTACATCGCTTTGATCAAAAACGAGACGTCTAGCAAAGATGTGCGGGATTTTCTGTTACAATACCGCACAGTTACATGTCTCTCTGCTCTGTCGGCCATTCCGTTTTTGTTGGCCTGTTGCCCTTCCATGTAGGACTTACATTGGTGTTTGTTTACCATTTTGTACGACCTGGGCAAAGATTTCAGGGCAAAGCAACCTGGAGTTCCTTAATGACACATGGCGAACTGTGAAGCTGAGTTCGCAAAGCTGCAGCCCCGTCGAGGGAAGACATGCAGTGTTGAGCACTGTCGTTGGTTTCTTAAGCGTCGATCAAACGCCTCACTTGGAAGCAGACTAAGTAGACACTCTGTTTCTCAAGGAATCCGTTTTGGCGACCTCTACTTGCATGCCATGCGCAGGTCTACCTTGAAGTCCACCTTGCAAAACGATTAAATAAAACCTCCACCCTTCAGAATGCTCACTGATGGCACTCTTTCATGAGCACATGTGGCGTCCCACGTGAAGCAATCGCGGAGAAAACGATCGAAGCAACGGCAACACTCAATGCCAAACATTTATTCGGAGCGTTGCAAGCTTTGCATCCATGGAGATATGCAGAATACACCGGTAACCAAAGAAGTAGGAACGAGGACAAGCAAGTGCCACACGCCCATGTGATTATGTGTATGGCGCGAGCAGTTTGGAGTCACAACGTGATGATTCATGGGTGGATGGATGTGCAAAACTGGAAGGAACAAGCAGCAAAAACTTTGCAACTCAATTGGAATATTTAGATAAGGCTGTTTCATCACAAAATTTTGTCTTTCATCTCTGCGCATTAGGAGCTCTTTTGTTTTGTATGATCCTTTAATTGATGATTGGTTCAAATTGGTTCCAATTAATCGAAAAATGGTGAAGTCATTAGGAGCCCTTTTGTTTTGTACGATCCCTTTCTATAACGCAATCCCCCAGAGATTCCCAGAACATCTCTGCGAAGGTCGGATGACATTGATGCAGCGCGCTAAGCCTTGCTGGTTCCTTGCAGTTTTGCAGGGGAATTTAGATATTTGGGCACTGGCTTTTGTCTCTCAGTCAAGTGAACATGTTGAGCGCACTCCCATTGTGGCACAGGGTTTTCAGTTTCCAGGCGGGTTGGCCAACACGTTGTACTTCCTTTCCTTTCCAACTCATATACTTTCGATATTTGACTCAGCTCTTTGAATGTGGTCTTGCCAAAACATTGCAGGAGCAATCGGCGAACTTGGACGTGGTGATGTCCTCAGATCATCGAAGATCTGATACAGTTGGAGATGAAATCTAATCAGGTTAGTCCGCCTCTCCAATATTGACCCTCCCGTGACTACATGTTCGCAGATGTCCCACCTATCCGCCAACCAGAAAGGTACAGCTAACGATTGATCATTTTTGAACAGGTTTGTGTTGAATTCTTGCTTTCCGTTCTGAATCTATGGGTTTTCCTGGTACGTCCTGCTCCGCCTCACTGTTCACTATTTGCCCCATCATATCTTATTCGCAAATCCGTTCGCTGTTTTATATAATTAAAATTTAGTTCTATCGATTTTTCAACGGGCATACTTCTGTGCAAAATAGTCCCCATCCAATTGTCTATATATCAGGTGTTTACACACTGTGATTCCTGCAAATCTCTCTTTGTCAAAGGAACTTTTGTTACGAAGTGGCAAAACTTCCCTTTTACGGACATTCAAAAAAATATCACACCACCACATGCTCGCCACACATCTCACACCACCAGATGACACAACATCCAGCACCACCACCAGCGCC
>VSDK01001472.1:128574-217632 GCA_009767595.1 Symbiodinium kawagutii
TGCAGCGGCGTCAGCGCTTGTTTTGGCGTTTTTGCCATGTCATGCCATATGATCCTAAATTTCAAAATTCCATCAAAATCCAATGTGGGGAAAGTAATTCACTCTACACATGAAACCAGTCTTCTATATACTGCTAATCCTGAGTAGGCTCTTCAGAACCAGGAAACAGACAGAGCATTGCGGGCCATAAACTTTGGTCACGCAGGAGCAGTGCGAAAACATCATTGTTTGATCTGACACTTGCCACCATTTGCCTAGTGCCCCGCAGAAAAAAGGGTGAAACAAACCTCATTTTTCATTAATTTCGTTCTCGCATTTCACTGAACGGCTCATCATGGTTTGACACACATGCGCACGCTTGATAAGAGAGTTCTCGAACGAGAGACTCATGGTGCTGTGAAATAATGATTTCAGGAACAACTTTGACAACACATGAGAGAGCACATCTAAATCTGGGCTTGTTGCAATTTGGGCATGTCAAAACCTCTGGAATTTGGCTGGAGAACACCAGGTGGGTGTGAACCCTTTTGTAGTATGTGTGTTTATGCAATGGGGTATTGACTCAGCCCCTTGCAATATCAGTGATGCCGATGGCGGAAGACAATGTGCGATTCAACCGAACAGGTAGATGGACCGCAAGAACAAAGTTAAAACATGTCCTGTTACAATTTCAATAGGAGGACCATTTTGATTCAAATGGGTTGGCCTTAGTGAAACAAGCGTTTCTGAATTGTTTTATTGATTCTTTTCAAGAAGGCGTTCTCTGGGAAGGATTGGCTGCAGGCGAACATTGGGTGTTGAGAAAATGCCAAAGGCACAGGGTGAGGTGACACGGTCATGTTAGTGGTTGCACTGTGTGAATTTGATTGACTCACTAGCTGCGCGGGAGGCATGATTTCCACGCCGGCAACGGTCATGGCTTGACCACCTGATCACCTTGGCCAGAAAACTCAAACGCGAACGGTTGAGCCAACCATTGGAAACCTGATCCCCTCGCTCAAACTGATTGCATCAAATGAAAATTGCGCGGTCCTTGCGGGGTGCAATTTCATGTTGTATTCCTAAAAATTTGGGTTTCCAACACACCCACACATACGCGCACACGCACACGCGCACACGCGCACAACGTGCGAAACGAACCACGCCGTTTGACCAAGGTGACTTCCAAGACGCTTGCAAACAATGTACGCCTCCGCAAGACGATTTCCAACTCCCAGAAGATTTGGACAGGTTTCCCAACGGTCGCTTGGACTGCACTGGCGAGGTTTCTTGCCAGTCCAACGACGACGACCTGTTCTGGTTCTTCAAGAATGCAAACGATTATCTCAACTGCCAGGGGTTGGGCTCTTGCAAGGGCAGCTGGCTTGTGAGGAACCTTGGGGCAGCCTGCTGCGTGGGAAGTCAAAGTTGCAACAATGAGTTCTACTTCGATTTCAGCACCCAAACAGTTCCAGACGGCCAGCCTGCAGCGGGATGCACCAACGATGTTTGTTGCAATGGCATATCAGCATGCTATGGCACCAGTGGCACTAGCAGTGGCACCCCACCCAGCACAATCGACCACGCTGACAGCTTGTCATGCCGTGGTGATCAAACATGTGTGCAGATCACCGCAAACCTCAAGAAGAATCTCTATTGCAACGGTGAGTCTACTGCATCCGACGCCCAAGGAAATTCAGGATTTTCAGGATCCACAACTTGCGCCAGTAGCTCCAATCAGTTCAACTTTGATGCAGGCAGCAGCGGGGAGTCGCATTGTGTGACCTGTGATTCTGGCGACGATGGCGGTGCCGATGTGTGCAAGGCTTCCAAGTTCACCTTCAAAACCGACAGCGCCAAGATCGACTTCAAATGCCTCGGACAAACTTCTTGTGGCGGTGATGGTGATACACGCATTGTCATCCAAGGATCAGAGACTTGCCTACACATCGAATGCAGTTACAACGGTGGAGCTGACACTTGCGCAGGCTTGCGAGTCCTTGTGGATACAGATGAAGGTGGTAGCTTGCTGAACGATGAGTGCACGTGCACAGGTGACGCGGATGCGTGCGCTGAAATTGGTGGGGTTGGATGCACCTATGTCGCTTCGGGTTCCAACCTTTGTGGAGCCGATTGTGGAGCCGAAGCTTGCTGTGAAACCAGCAACGGGGGCACACCCAATTGCGGCAATTGCGGGTGCAGGGGACCAGACTTCTCATCCTCATCCTCATCCTCCACCTCCTCATCCTCATCCTCCTCCTCATCTACCTCCTCCTCATCTACGTCCTCGTCATCCTCATCCACCTCCTCATCCACCTCTTCATCTACGTCCTCATCCACCTCTTCATCTACGTCCTCATCCACCTCCTCATCCACCTCTTCATCTACGTCCTCATCCACCTCCTCATCCACCTCTTCATCCACCTCCTCATCCACCTCTTCATCTACGTCCTCCTCATCCTCATCCACGTCCTCATCCACCTCTTCATCCACCTCTTCATCCACGTCCTCATCCACCTCTTCATCCACCTCTTCATCTACGTCCTCGTCTACGTCCTCATCCACCTCTTCATCTACGTCCTCATCTACGTCCTCATCTACGTCCTCATCTACATCCTCATCCACCTCCTCGTCCTCATCTACGTCCTCATCCACCTCATCCACCTCTTCATCTACGTCCTCATCCACCTCCTCATCCACCTCTTCATCTACGTCCTCATCTACGTCCTCATCTACGTCCTCATCTACATCCTCATCCACCTCCTCGTCCTCATCTACGTCCTCATCCACCTCATCCACCTCTTCATCTACGTCCTCATCCACCTCCTCATCCACCTCTTCATCTACGTCCTCATCTACGTCCTCATCTACGTCCTCATCTACATCCTCATCCACCTCCTCGTCCTCATCTACGTCCTCATCCACCTCATCCACCTCTTCATCTACGTCCTCATCCACCTCCTCATCCACCTCTTCATCCACCTCCTCATCTACGTCCTCATCCTCATCCTCCTCATCCTCATCGACGACCTCTACGACGTCGTCATCGTCGCAATTGGATCCATCTTCTACGACTACCACTGATGAGGAAAGCTCCTCAAGCAGCTCTAGCAGTTCCCTTTTCACAACTGCCTCAACTACGAGCAGCAGCCTTTTCACTACAACTTCCTCAAGCTTCTCCGGCACCACCACGAAGAAGAAGAAGCCCTACAGCCAGTACCGCCACCGCCGCTATGATCGCCGCCACCGCCGGCAACACCGTAGGTATGACCGCCAGCACCGCAGGTCCTACCGCTACAGCTGAGAGAAAAAATGGCTTCGCTCAAGTGGCGGATGATTCAAAGCTCAGCGACTGGAAAATACCGGGACTGGTGAGCTGAGAACTTCCCATCTGATCTCTGCCCCACAGCACCTTCACCACAGCCCGATTTGCACAGTCATATAGTTCTTTTATAGTTCTTATGGCTGTGAATACCTGGAGGTGACAAAGGGATAATCTGTAATTCTGTTCTGCAGGATCAAACTTCTACCAATTTCAGTGTGAACCGGTCGAGAAAAAAATGGCGGTTGAACTATGCAAGAAGTACTTGTGCGTCCCTTGACTTGACGCTAAGGCGCAGCTGCCTGATTCCTGGTCAATATGTGCTTCTGATTTTAATGTTCTATGTGGGTTTCCACATCTTGCACCAGTGATATTTGGTACATATGCCGTATGCGATTGTTATCAAAGAGTCATAGAGTTCATATATGAGTCCATCAACGTTTGACATCGATCTGGATCCATGTGGATCAACGTGGTGCAATAGCTTTCGTTAACCGAACTCTCCAATGCAACTGAATTGGCAAGCTCAAACGATCGGCTCAGGTCGAGCTCAAAAGGGCGACACAGACCTCTTGAGTTTCGAGAGCCACTTCGAGAGTTGCGTATTTGATGTTTGCAACGGTGCCTTGATCAAACAGGGGAAACATCAATAGGTTCAACATGATCCATATAGTCATGATGACTCTCGTGATCATGTTGATGTGATATGTTGATAGTATATGTTGATGCCAACAAGCTAGAAACACAAAGACGGAAACAAACAATTGATGAGACACATTTTTGGAATGTTAACTAATGAATTAGGATATATCTCCCCACCAGATATCTCAAGTATTCTCAGCAGACTATGAACGCCCTCATCCTCAACTCCTGCAAGCAGCATGTAGTTGGAAGATTTTGAAGATTTGAAGCACAGCTTTTCGATCTTGTCATCTTTCAACGGTATAAGCACTTTCCTGAAGCTATCAACAGGAATGGCCTCAGTGTCCAACACGCCCAGGAGAGAGCTGTTGAAGATTGTTAACGCCTGAGTTTGACGGAGTGGATTGGAGTGGCCTTGAAGGAGATGAAAGTTGTGAAGCAAATTCAGACGAAGCTCATTCTCTGCGTACCTTTTACCTTTCCGTGCGCTGGTGGTGAAAGTGGTGAAAACTCTTTCGACTGCAATTTTCGGCACAGACAGACTTAGTACACCTTGATTTACATACTTCCGTAGTATCAAACCTGTTCTTCCTGTCGCCATGGCCATCGGCAAATCCTTGTTTGTGATTCTGTTATGGCTGCAGGCAGGTCCAAATTGAGTGCACCTTTGCGTGAGATCGGTGTGGGGGTAATTCATGATACGTCTTAGCTCTTGTTGGCCGTTTCCCCTCAAGCTTTGCAACCAACTGCTTTGTGGTACACCTCACACGCCATGCTTTTTCGCTGTTCATTGGGCATACCGGGTTCTTCAAGAAAACAGCCATCCAAGACAAACCAGCAGACAAGGGCCCCTTGCACCCCGATTTCAATGTGCGCATCCCAAAGTCAGAATCGCTGTTTTTTTTTGAAGGCCAGCAGGGACCTAAAAACTCTATCAACATTGAAGCAGGGGGGCCCGCAGGGATCTGTTGCTTCTTGAAGATGTTTTATTTCAAAGAACCTGGTATGTTGGGAAGGGAGCTCTAGCTGCTCGGGATTTGCTTTGGTACGAGCCCATCCTAGGCCCGTTCTACGGATTGTGTTTAGGCATCATGGCTTTTCGGTTGACCTTTTCTATCCTTTCCCGATCAGAATGGACACACTGAGGATAAATGGAGATGGCCTCTGTTGGTTCATGTTACTTCCGGGTTTGCTCGGAAGCGTCTTTTTTTTTTGGAAGTTTCGCACCAGAGCGTTGTCGAGTTCAAACCCATGGATTGGGTCGGCGGGCGCTCAACTTCTTGTGGCTAGATTCCTGTCGAAACGGGGGTTTAGAGTTAGACCTTGAAGCAACTGTCCCAGTTTGAAAGCAATCAAATGGCGTCCAAATTCGGCACCACTGCAGCCCAAGTTCAGGCCCTAAACCAAGTCGGACCAAACATGCGCCAAGTTGCGCCCCACTTTTGGAAGTTTTTTGTCAAAGAAGTCAACCCAGAAGATTCACAGACGACAAGGGTCCCAAAATGGAGTCTCAATATGTCGATCACCGACCCTAGCACAAGAACAGCGGACCTTCATGGATCTTCGTCAATCGCCCAAACAAGGTTCACATGTGGCAACAATCCCAATATGGAGCGTTGATATGATATTCAGAGTTTGGATTTTGGACATTTCTTGTCTACACATCAGCTAGCAAGATTGACAGACTATAACAATCCCAACATAGACCTTTCGTGTGTCGGTTCAAATCTTGGAAGTTTCTTGGTCAAAAAAGTCAGTCAGGATGATCCGCAGACCCCAACGTTCCCAACATGGAGTCCCACGTCTGTGAGAGCCCCAAAAATGATTTTAGTTTGATCCATAGTTGGTGAAACTCCCTCATTTTCCACTTCCCGCCGTGAGAGCCAGAAAATCTTGCGGCACGGGCAGTTTACCCCGCGCGAAGCAGGGGAACCCTGATGGCAATCCCACAGTGCGATTGAGAATTAGCAGCACTGAGTCATTCT
Organism: Symbiodinium kawagutii; assembly: GCA_009767595.1. Taxonomy (NCBI): domain Eukaryota; class Dinophyceae; order Suessiales; family Symbiodiniaceae; genus Symbiodinium; species Symbiodinium kawagutii. The sequence goes on from VSDK01001472.1 coordinate 134,503, forward strand.
CGTAGGTCCAATTCTGGACGGCAAGTTCATCCACTTCGGAGCCGAGGGCTGATTTTGGGGCGCAGTTCAGAGTCATGTTTTGATGGGTTCGTGCTGAGGGTTCAGGAACAACTCAGGTCCTGAACAATCCTGAACAAGTCACTCAACTTTGTGTTGCTTTTTTGATCAGTCATAGGTGACAATCTAAGCGCCGTCACTCAAAGGAAATGCGCAAGCAAAAGTGAGTTTTTGACTTGAGATCCGCAAATCCATTGACATCTTAAAAACGCACACGATGAGCGACCCGTCACCCCTGTCAGCTTGTTTTGAGCGGAAACATTGAGATTGGCAGCGATATGTTCCTGGCCCAGGCAAGATTGTGAAGTGGACAGTTCTTCCTACCTTCAGAAGATTGTCAAGGAGTTTTGCTTGTTTCAAATTTGCTGCAGCATTGTTGCTTCATTCGCCTGACCTCGATTTTGCTTGGATTAGTGGTTACAGTTCGCCTTGTTGTTTTCTTCGTTGTTCGTGTCCTTTGTTCTTGATGATTTGTGTTGCTATTTTGCCAGCTTGTTTTATACTTTGATTTGTTTGTTTCCCGTTCTTGTTATATATTGTCCTTGTAAGTTGTTGTTGTTGTTGTTGTTGTTGTTGTTGTTGTTGTTGTTGTTGTTGTTGTTGTTGTTGTTGTTGTTGTTGTGGTCGTCGTCGTCGTCGTCGTCGTCGTCGTGGTCGTCGTCGTCGTCGTCGTCGTGTCGTCGTCGTCGTCGCCGTTGTCTTTGAAGTTGTTCTTGCTGCTGCTGTTGTTCTTGTTTTTGTTGATTATGTAAATTACAACTTTTCATGCGTGATTGCGGAAATTGTTTCAATTTTTTGATATGTATTATAATATGTACTGCACTGTACTAATTCCTGCGCCATCCATCGTTACATAAATTCTTGCCTCCCCAGGCTTCCGATACATAAATCACGAATGCGAGCAAAAAGCACCATCTCGTACAATAATTTTTGCCTCGAGCGTTTTTAGCAAAATCGAGCATTTTCTGCTTGTTCCAGCCCACTTGGTTGAGAACCATAACATGGTGGTCCATATTGAGGCCGTTTTGCTAAGCACAAGAAACAAACGAGCGCAAATCTAGGCAAAACGAGCGCAAATATCCACAAAAATATGCAGACGAGCACAAATTCTTTTTTTGCACCTATAGCTTCCTTTTGCCATTTGAGCCGCTCGCAAAACCTCCCTTTGCATGATTAGTATTGCTGTTGTCATATCGTGCCTTCGCGTAAGCAAAACCCTGAAGATCGTAAGGTTTCGTACGCAATTTGTGTGATTGGGTGTTGCGTAAGGGGTTGCGTAAGCACAAGCGCAAGTGGGACCCCAGAGCAACCCAAAAACAGAACCAGAAATCCGCGTAAGCTGCGCGTAAGCTCCCGCGTAAGGATTGCGTAAGCAATCGATGCCTCACTGCCCCCTAGCCCATGAGATGCCTCCGTCCGAAAAACCGTTCTTAGAGCTGCAATGGAGACAGCTGCGCAAGCGCAGGCAATGAGCAGACAGGCAGCCAAACGTAGAAGGTGTCAGGAGGCATTGGGAGCGCAATCTGAAAGCGCCTCTCTTCTTCGAGCTCGTCATCGTCAGATTCCAGTTCTTCTTGATCCTCATCTTCCAGCACAATATTAATGTTTCACTTTGAATGTCCTTGTCAGACTTCAACCTTGCAAACACGCATGGCAGCGCAGCAGGAAAAAGCAGCGCGTAAGCAAAAACTGTGGAAAAACTTCAAGCCAGACTTCGCGTAAGCTGTGCGTAAGGACCCACAACCCCATGTAGCGCGCGTAAGGTGAAATCCCACGCGCGTAAGCTTTGCGTAAGCTTTGGCGGAAGAACAATGATACGACATGGTGAGTTACTTAAGGTTTTGAGACCAGCTCATTTGACTTTGAGAAGCAATGAGGGTTTATTTTGTTTTCGAGCGTTTTTTGTTGAAACGAGCATTTTTGACGAAACGAGCAAAAAACAGAGGAGAGTCGCGAAAACAATACGGTACATAAATTTAAGTCACAATGGATGTTCTTGGTTAGTGCTGATAGTACTGTCCTTTTGGTTTGAATGAGGGTTTTTGCAAGTTTCCGCCCTAGCAGGGAATCGATCATTTGGCGTGGTTTACACTCCGCGAAATTGCTTGTGCATGCGACGCTGTTGCCGGTTCCTGGTGCTTTCCATTTTCACCGTCATCTGTTGGCAGACAAATCTCGATTACAGAATGAATGATTAGAATGGGTGTTCAGAGACGAAAGAAGTAAGAGCTTTGGGAGAGCATTCATGCAGAAAAAATGGAGAACATTGGAAAAGACAGGAAAACACGGGAAAACAGCGAAGAACCTGGGAGAAAATGGGAAAACATGGGAAAACAACCAAATCCGATTTCCATTTTAGGTGACATGCTTGAGTTGCTCCAGTTGTTGGTCTTTAGTACTACAGAAGGGCGGTGACCAGAGATTTGAAACCCAGGTTCACCACCCCCACAGCGGATTCTCCAGTGCTGCTGTCGTTGTTGCCTTTATGGGTTTGGTATAGCGCAACAGTTTTTCCATTGAACGTCCTCTGGCTCAGCGCGAATACCCGAGTACCCACCGGGGGCCAGGGGCATTCTTTTTTGATAGAGGTGCTTCTAGGTGCTTCTAGGCAAGGACTTCTACCAGGTTGTGGTGGCTGTTTGGCAGCGTTGGATGCCCAAAATGTTGATTTTTGCAGCCAGTCAATCTACTGAGAGACTTGCTTGTATATGGATGTATCTCACCATTAACCATTTTTACTATCTATATGGCTGTGGGTCAAAACCCTGTACCCCTGGTTCCCCCATCAATAACCATTGTTTTCCCTATTATTGTTGGTGGAAATCCCCCATTAGTTGGTTGATTCATATTGACCCATAGCCATATACTATCGCATCTATTGATCTTATAACTTGTGCCACCTGTGAGACCTGTGCCACAGTCTATGTAACTTTGCTACCCGTTTTTGGTTTGTCTAATTCCTGATCTACCTAGCTACCGATCTTTTGTCAAACTGTTCCAATTATGTACTTGTCTCCCTTTTCATCCAATCGATCTATGTACCTACCTTTCTAATCCTTTCTATTCTATGCTATTCTGTCCAATTGTTTTTTTCCATTCTAATATTGTTCTATCTCACTGTTGTTCTACCCTAGTGTCATTCTCTTCTATTCCAGTCCAGTCCAGTCTTGTCAGGTCTATCTATCTATCTATCTATCTATTTATCTATCTATCTATCTACCTATCTACCTATTTACCTGATTCTACCTATCTACCTATCTACGTATCTATGTATCTATCTATCCATCTATCTATTTATCTACCGATCTACCTATTTACCTGAACCTACCTATCTACCTATCTACCTATCTATGTATCTATCTATGTATCTATCTATCTACCTATCCATGTATCTATCGATCTATCTATCTATCTCAATCAATCAATCCATCAATCAATCCATCCATCCATCAATCAATCAATCAATCAACATTGCTATTTGTTTATCGAGGCATCTATCTACATATATGATCTACCTATTACATATCAATAGTCAATACATAAACTCATTTTCTGTCTATCAATTAGTCAATGTATCAATCAATGTGTCTACCTATAATTTTTGCCTTTGCTCACTTTTGCATTTTTCTGTGTGGTGATCGATGAAGTTAAATTTCAGTGCATATCTGTCTACCCATCTGCCAATCTGATCCGTCTATCTTTCTTTGTGTCCGTTGGTCGGTGTCTACAAGTCTTCCCTATCCACTAGTCATCACTAGTCCGTCTAATCAGCTATCGGTCTCTCTCTCTCTCTCTCCCTCTATCCATTCATTCAGTTGTTTATCCACTCAATTTGTCTCTTGATTTACTGATCTCTCCGACAATGTGTCTCGATCGGCCTGCTTCTCTGTCTTTATTGACTGAAACGTCTCTGTCTACCTTTCCACGTGCCCCTTGCATAGGGAGGGATTGAAAGGATCGCCAAATCAATGTGCACTGATGCTGACATGGGCAGCCTGTGCCTTGAATGCTTTGTGTCGACTCGGTACGTGTAGGTACTGTCGTTGTTCTGTCAGAGAAACTCACACAAGACTTCAGTGAGTTTGTAGGGGCTACCTGAATGGAAAGGCTGGCAAGGAAACCAAAATTGAGCATTCGGAAAGCAACCAGATTTGTGCCCATCTTTTCGAGAGAAGGTTGAGCAAGTGCTCCAGGTGCATGATGTCTTGCTTTGCAAATAGTCTCTTGTTTGGAACCGCCTCGATTCCAGGACAAGTCTGCAAGCAAGTCGGCAAGCTTGCAGGTGAGGTCCTCAGTTAAAGGAAGTTCGATCAGGTGCGTTGAAATCAGGGCACCAAATCAGATATGCCCAAAGTGATGAGGATGCCCCGGATTTTTCATTTGTGGGTAGGGTGGCGACTTGATCATAGCTGGATCCCCTCGCCGATTTGACCACAGTGTGCTTTCCCACTATGAAATGCCCGTTTCTTACGCATCAGTTTGCAAATTGTATGGGTAAAGTCACGCAGCCATGCACAAATCAAAGGATCACAGGGAGAGAATCCCAAAACTCAGACTCAACATGACTCAACCATAGGCTTTGTGGAACAGTTTCTGAGAATGCACAGTGGGTCACAAAATTGTTGGAGACCTCCGAGATTCTATTCGCTTCTATCCCCCTGGGAAACTTGCAGCCAAGCACTTTTCGCCACACAGCATGACCAACGTATGTGGGCAAATTTGTGCATGAACATGACCAGGGTCGTGGATTCTTGACACCGTGTGTAAACTGTACAGGTAACATCGCGTAACGCACGACGAACAAAAATCAGCATGACACGGCCTATGGGACAAGGATCTTTGGGGCGCCCAATCAGCTGCGGCAAGGTGCGCACCCCGGAAGAAGAAGAGGAGGAGGGCCTTATAAACGTTCAAGGGGGAACCCGAAACTTGGGACGAGAGAAACAACATGGAACAGCTGGTGAAAACGGATATTTGTCAGATGCCACATCAGCGGCGGCAAGGAACACCCAGCAGAAGAAGAGGAAGAAGAGGAGGACGGTTTTACGCAAACGTTCAAGGGGCAACCCCAATCTTGGGACAGAGGAACAACATATGTACATGGAACGGTTTGTGAGAACAAGTGCCTCTTGGATGCTACATCAGCTGCAGCAAGGCCGCTGAAGAGGAAGAAGAAGAAGAGGAGGACTGCCTAACGCAAACTTTTAAGCGGGATCCCGACACTTTGGGACCAGAGAAACGAAACCTCATGGACCGGTTTGTGAGAAGTACCTTTTAGATGCTACATCCGCTGCAGCTAGGCCGCTGAAGAGGAAGAAGAAGAAGAGGAGGACGGCCTAACGCAAGCGTTCAAGGGGTACACCGAAACTTGGGACCCGAGAAACGAAACCGCATGGACCGGTTTGTGAGAAGTATACCTTTTAGATGCTACATCCGCTGCAGCTAGGCCGCTGAAGAGGAAGAAGAAGAAGAGGAGGACGGCCTAACGCAAGCGTTCAAGGGGTACACCGAAACTTGGGACCCGAGAAACGAAACCGCATGGACCGGTTTGTGAGAAGTATACCTTTTAGATGCTACATCCGCTGCAGCTAGGCCGCTGAAGAGGAAGAAGAAGAAGAGGAGGACGGCCTAACGCAAGCGTTCAAGGGGTACACCGAAACTTGGGACCCGAGAAACGAAACCGCATGGACCGGTTTGTGAGAAGTATACCTTTTAGATGCTACATCCGCTGCAGCAAGGCCGCTGAAGAGGAAGAAGAAGAAGAGGAGGACGGCCCAACGCAAACGTTCAAGGGGGACCCCGAAACTTGGAACCAGAGAAACGAAACCGCATGGATCGGTTTGTGAGAAGTACCTTTTAGATGCTACATCCGCTGCATCAAGGCCGCTGAAGAGGAAGAAGAAGAAGAGGAGGACGGCCTAACGCAAACGTTCAAGGGGGACCCCGAAACTTGGAACCAGAGAAACGAAACCGCATGGACCGGTTTGTGAGAAGTATACCTTTTAGATGCTACATCCGCTGCAGCAAGGCCGCTGAAGAGGAAGAAGAAGAAGAGGAGGACGGCCTAACGCAAACGTTCAAGGGGGACCCCGAAACTTGGAACCAGAGAAACGAAACCGCATGGACCGGTTTGTGAGAAGTACCTTTTGGATGATACATCAGCTGCAGCAAGGCCACTGAAGAGGAAGAAGAAGAAGAAGAAGAGGAAGAAGAGGAGGAATTCAGTTGGTGGTGAGAACCCAGACGCAACATTTGCCCTGTGAAGAAATTGCAAAACAAGATAAACCACAGGCATGAGCCAGCCATGGTCCAGCTCTGTCCAACCACATTTTTATGGAACATAAAGCAGCCTGACATGGATACATAGATGCATAGATGATCATAGACGGAGATATTACGTCAGGATATAGAAGAGCAGAACATGTCATACACACAGAACCAAATATAATCATACATAGTCAATGTATGGACATATATAGACACGTGCGTACGCATGCACGCAAATACCGACGCAAAAAAAACACACAGACAGACACACATATATCACATATCATATACACATACAAGTGGTACCAGGGCAAACCGGGGGCAAAAGTGTTCAACTGGGAAGAAATTTCAATTGAGCAGCGTTATAAATATTCTAAAGTCCCCTGTTCATGTTAGTATTGTGCTGGAAATAGTTCCTGAGAAATGTGCATTTTCTCTCGTTTTGGTAAGGTTTGCGTAAGGTTCGCTGTAAGTTGATTCAAGTTTCATTCTGCCGGAAGCAAATGGTAAGACGCAATATCACGCAATCATATCATGTCATGCCTCCCTTTCACGACCTTTCACGACCTTCCGCCGCGTTTGCGAATCGCAAACACAGATTTTGTCGAAGCAGCGTGAGCAAATCCTTGGACTCCGTTTCTGTGATCCGTAAGCGTTGCCGCAAGCGATCCGAAGCATCATATTGTTGATACAAAATACTTGTGAACATGGGCCAATATGGCTCGATATGGTTCAATATGGTTCTATATGGTTCAAGGTGGTTCAATTGAAGAACAGCGAGCGTTTGTAGATCCAAGGTCAGCTTTTCCTTGGCATCTCAATGTCAGCTCTCTCATGACTGCCCAGCATCACCAATCATGTTTGAGCTGTCAATAGTGATTTCTGACATCTTTGGCGAATCAGCTGTCTCAGGTGTTTTTGCGGTCCTGGTGTTTTTAACAGCTGTTCGCTGGAGAAAGTGATCTAATGTCTTGAGGGGTCGACCGAAAGCAAAACCCGCACGCACAGGCAAGAGCAATCTGACCTGGACAAAGTCCACAGAAGGTTGCAAGAGGTAAAAGCTACTTAGTGGATGACTCCTTATTTTTAGCACTCCCAGATACTCCCAGTATTAATGAACACATGCGTATGATATGCAATGTATGTAACTGTATACCTGTGTCTGTTGGCGGCCATGCCAAGCACGTAGTTTCACCCTCAGGCAGTTGCTGACCGAGCCCAACCAGCCACTGCGCCAGGAAGAAGAAAGCTCCACCTCGAGCTCCTCCTCGAGCTCCACCTCGAGCTCCACCTCGAGCTCCACCTCGAGCTCCACCTCGAGCTCCTCCTCGAGCTCCACGACCTCCACGATCTCTACTCAGTCAACTGAGCCGGACGTATCGACTACTTCCTCGACTCGCACGGGTGACATCATCGGAGATCCGCACGTCGCCACCTTCGACAATCAGCACTACTTGCTGCTGAAGCAAGGGACCTTCTCATTTTGGCGTTTCTCAGGTCCCTTGTCTGACATGATTTATTGCTGAATGATCGAGCTCATCTGGGGAATCTCAGGAATCTTGTGACCGTAGAAACCTCTTCCACCATTTCGCTTTCCGGCGTGGCCATCCTGAATTTTGATGAATTTTGCCGGGCCTTGGTTTCTGCTTTGTTGGGTATATAGACAGTCCAACCCCCTATGAGCATGAAAACACTACGACCTGGTACTCGTTGTCAAATCACGGGGCCCTAAACCATGCCCTGCACCAGGGTCCTTCGGTGAGCAGGAAACATTTGACTTAATCTTTTGGAGAGGGTGCGGTGCATGCGCATGCGTGCGCCATTGCGTGCGCCATCGCGATCTCAACCTGGCATTCCAGCGGACCGACTGGGAATCCAAGTGTTGATCATGGTTGATCCATCGTGGTTTTGGTATGCCACAACGCCGCACACTGTGTGAAGGCTAGAACTCTGAGATTTTTCTTCTCTCCTGGACGGCGTGTCCCAATCTTTCCATGGGCTTTCCCAATTTTTCCACCGCCTTTTCCCATATGGTTGATGGTTGTGGGTACCACCCCAGCTGCTCACATTCCGGATAAATGACCCTTCATTTGTATGATGGTCTCTCAAAATAGGGGTGCCCCCAAAACATCCAACCTTCACCGTTTCTAGTAACAAACCAAGCCTTTTTAGGGTTCCCTATTTTGAGAAAGCACAAAAAAAATCAATAAATCCTTTTTTTGCTGGTTACTATCGCCAGTGATCGACTCATCAAAAGTTTCCATCCTCTTTCGTCCCGAGGCTCCGATGCCAAGATCCTATCAGCTCTTCAGCTCCAAGTTGGGGAGAGCCACCAAGAGTTCGGTGTAGCAAGGTGTAGAAAGGTGTGCTAGGAATCTAGCTGGGAATCCATGGGAATTTAGAAACGATCATAGCTACAGAAAATGAAGAGCCTGCAGGGAGTTTGTGCAAACATAGCAAGTTTGCATCCATCTTTGGACTTTTCATGCCTGCATGGAAATGTTGGTGGACACGACCACCAAATGTGTCACAGAGTGATGCATGATCTCACTATTGTCATATCGAACCTATCCCTCGATCGATTCATCGGTCTGTATGTAAATTCTTTGGTCTGTTTGTGTACTGATCTTTCTTTTCTTTCTAAATAGGTTTATCTCGCCCTCAAAAAAGTCTGTAGTGCATCCAATCCATCCAATCGGGGTTGATCAGACAATCTCCCTACCCTGTGAGCTACTGCCCATTTATCTATTGGAGCCGTGTAAGTATCGTTCAACAACTCATCAAACCTGGCCGTGAAATCTTCCTGGTTTGCCTGAGAAATCCAGCTTGTCTATGCTTATCTATGGATGTATATCTCAGGTACCTAATCTATTTTCATGTACCTTGTCTATCCTATTTACCTATGTATCCGTCCATTTGTCCATCAATGATTCTATCTATCTAGTCTGTCTGATGAACCTAGTTTCTTTCATCTACCTTTCTAGTGTTTTCAATCTATCCAACCTGTCCTATCTATCTCGTTTATTTCACCAATTTTATCTATCTCATCTATTGTTGTTGCCAGAGGAAGTTTGGATAACCAAAGTTCCGTGTTCCGTCGGATGCTAGCAGAAGCCAAAGCAACAATCGCGAAAGCAGAGGCAGGTGAAGCAAGGGTCAGTAAAAGCAAAGGAAGCTAAAGCAGCGGAAGTTCAAGCAAAGTATAGCTAAAGTAAAGGCACTAAAAGCAAAAGGAAGTTAAAGAAAAGAAAGCTAACGCCAAGGAAAGTCAAGCAAAGGGTAGCTAAAGCAAAGCAAGTTAAAGCAAAGGATAGGGAAATCAAAGCAAGTTAAAGGAAAGGATCGCTAAATCAAAGGTAGTTGAAGCAAAGGATAGCTAAAGCAAAGGATAGCGAAAGCAAAGGAAGGTCAACAAAGGATAGCCAAAGGAAAGCTAGATGAAGCAAGGATAGTTAAGCAAAGGATAGTTGAAGCAAAGGAAGGTCAAGCAAAGGATACCTAAAGCAAAGATAGCTAAAGCAAGGGAAGTTAAAACAAAAGCAGTGAGAAGTCATGGAGGCAAAAGCTTCGTTTGGAGGAAGTCTCCCACGAAATGTGTTTTGGGTAGATAGCTCGCGAAATGCTGCGTTCGATAAAAAGTGCGCTGCCAGGACGTCGAAGTAAGCTCCGCGAAGCGGGTTCAGCTTGCGTCAGACTTGCCTTGCGCTGTCGCCACTGATGTGAAAGGAACTTCTTGCGACTAGTTCCGCCGCTGTGCGCTGGTTCTACGGTGTTTTGAAACTGGTGCGGTTGTTAGCCGCGGTGTAATTGCTGTGTTCAAGCATCTCTTGTTCATTCTTTGTGTGCTGGTTCTTTTGTCCCCTTGGATCCCCTTGGGCAAGGCTCGACATGTTCGCAGCGGTCCCCCTTTAACCTAGTCGCAATCATCAAGACACATATATATATATATATATTTATATATATATATATAAAGTTTTTTAAAACTTCCCACATCCGAAGATCTCGATTTTATATCTATATCTATCTTCACAATTTCTTCACCAGATGGATCTATTTCGTTGCTTTGGGTGAGGCAAAGAATTGGCAGAAGAAGCTTCCGGTGGATTTCAAAGTCTATGCCCACTATTCAGGCCACTGGTTCCTCTTGGTCCCAAAAGTTTTGCTTCCGCTTTGCTCGCGCATCTCCAAACACAGGGCCCCGTTCTTTTGGAGAGTTGGGACATGTTGTTTTTGGACATCCCTGGTCACCGTTCCGGTGTAACTGGCGACCGTTGTCAGGCCACACGTCCTACACCAAGGGGCTGCTGCTGGTGGATGCCTCCGCAGCTCCCCGCGTCCTGGAGCTCACCTCGGAGGACTGCACTTGGCGCACCAAGGCCAACGACTTCCCGTGGAGACCCGTGGAACAGCCGCAGCTGCTGTGCCTCGGTCATGGATTCAGAGTCAGAAAACATCATCAGATTGTCATGTGACTACTTCGGAAAGTCATGGTGAAACAAAAAAAATCATTTTTTACAAGTTCAATTCATCCAATCTCCATTCAACAAGTTCAGAGACAAACCAGAATTCATAACAAATCAAAAACAAACCAATCTTCTAAATGAATGAATTCTGAATCATGATTCAAAAATGTTTGAATCATTGAATTAATGAAAACGGTGATGTAGATGAATCATATATGTCAGAGAATATGATGGAATTACAATGAGAAATGGAACTGCAAGAACATTTGTGGTTCCGGCTGCATTTTTGTGAAGAAACCTGGATGGTATCCATGGGTCAATGGGTTACCAATCCATTGAGACGAAACTTGAACCAATCTATTGATCATGTCAATCGTGAATGTGTTAGCCATGCCGATTCTTTGACCGTGTTTGGTTCAGAGATGTTCAGGGTTCATCAATGTTCATGAATGATGACCCATTCAAACTCGCCAATTTGTTCCCATGCCTGTCACATGGCCATCCTCAGGACTGTGCCTGACGCAGATGGAGACGAGATGACTGCCTTCAAGATGACCGCAGCCGCCAAGGGCCAGAAGATGAACGTGGAGTCACGGGGCAACACTTTGGATCACTTTGATATTCACTATGAATGATCATTCCCATTACAATTATTCAAAATATTCCTTCATCTTGTTATTGCTGTTGCCGTTGCTACTGTTGTGGTTGTTGTTGTCATGGTTGTGGTTGTGGTTGTGGTTGTGGTTGTGGTTGTGTTTGTGGTTGTGGTTGTGGTTGTTGTTGTTGTTGTTGTTGTTGTTGTTGTTGTTGTTGTTGTTGTTGTGGTTGTGGTTGTGGTTGTGGTTGTGGTTGTGGTTGTGGTTGTGGTTGTGGTTGTTGTTGTTGTTGTTGTTGTTGTTGTTGTTGTTGTTGTTGTTGTTGTTGTTGTTGGATCCAACTAATGGAGGAACCGCAACCTAGAACCATTGGGGGCCCCAACTTCAAGCGTTCTTTCAAGAATTCCAGATCTCAACTGATCCCAACATATCTCAACGTATCTCAACTGTTTCCTTGTTTACTCTCGTTCCCTTCAGTCATGAAGGATTGATAGGACCCCAACGGACATGGAAAATTCCGTGGTGAACCCAGGCTATTGACCAAAGAGGAGAATGGCTCATTCAAGAAAGTCGCCAAGCTGTACACGCGATGCAAGCCAGGCCGGTATCTCAGTGTTGCCCTGGCAGCTTGGACTTGGCTGGGCACGGGGACCTCTGCGAGGATATCACATCAACGTGAAGGTGTCCATGTTTTCGAAGGATGATATGAACTTCGTCCAGGGTCAGGTCGGATTCCATGGACACACTGAAGCAGGCCAGGGCTGGAAACGGCATGAAACGGAATCCTGCAATCCATTGCAATCCATTTCAATCCGTTGCAATCCATTGCAATCCTGCAACCCTTGCAACAACTTTGAGGGGGATCGATTGGTGGTGAAAAGGACTCGTTTTCTGTGGTGGACTCCACCACCACCAGGAGAGTTCTTGTTGAGCACTGATCCCGGGGTCGGAAGTGGTTTGGGGCATCAGTGATACCCCAAGGCCAATATAGTCCTGTCTCCAGGCTACGGGACATGAGCTACCAAGATCATCCATTGTCGCACACTGCGGCTGGACCTCAAACCCACGAGGAAAAAACACGGCCTAGAAAGTGCACCCGCGCGTCGCCTAAAAAAACTAGACCCGCACGTTCAAAGCCTGTATCCGAGTCTCAATACATCTCGACACATCTTCAGAAGTGATAATGTTGCTGAGAATGATGTGAGTGAAGCAAATGTCTCAACGCACGTATCTCAACGCATGTATCTCAAAGCATGTATCTCAACGTATGCATCTCAACAGTATGTTCAGAAAACAATGCTCTTGAATATGACGTGGGCGAAGAAATCTGATGATGATTCTGAATTAAGCATCATGATGATGGTGATGGTGTGGTGATGGTGATGGTGATGATGGTGATGGTGATGATGGTGATGGTGATGGTGATGATGATGATGATGATGATGATGATGATGATGATGATGATGATGATGATGATATTCCAAAAATTATGCTGGGAAGAGGATGTTGGCAGAAGCTCTTTGGAAAACCCTTTTCCCAGGAGCTTTTGGGAACTGGCATCAAGAAAGCACCAGAAACGTGTGTAGTAGGCTCTGATTTTGCGGATAGTTTGGGAAAGGCACCAGTAAAACTGTAAGATTCAAATGAAACAGAATCAAACTAATTGATTTGCAACTTTTGAACAAATGAACAGCGGTAAGATGCGTTAAGATTCAAATTCACCCACGAAGCTCACTTATGGTGGAGATCGTGCGGGTTTGCGCGAAAGTGTTTTAGCTCACGAGTGCTGTATAGTGTTTCGACGTGGGCTGGTGTTTTTGTTTGGTGTTTGACGCGGGAAGCTGTGTTTCTGTGCCTGTGTTGGTTCGCATGATGTTTGCTGCCTTTTTTATGGGCTCGTTTTTTTATTTTCTGTGCTTGTGATATTTCCTGCTGGAGTATTATATCCGTCAATTTTAATATTCCTCCAACGCTCTTTTCATCACTCTCATCAACGGCTTCCTTCTGGTTTTCCTTTCCCTCTTTCCTGCTTCCTTTCTGGCCACACTGTCGTCAAGTTTTCTTCCCTACGTCCTTTGGCATAGTTTCATTGCCCGTGCGAATGCCATTCAATTTGTGTTCCATTTGCTGACACAAATTGAATGCCTTGCACATCAACATCGCTTGCACGCCACGTTTTCTAAAGCCATTTGCAATTCCCGTTCCCGAGCTTCCACGGTCCTTGGGGTCGCTCCAGGTGAGGACTATTCTCATGCCAATTTGTTGCGGGGAACCGTGGACAGGATGAGGTCAGATCAAGAGTTCCTTGGAGCTTGAAAAATTTGGTGAATCGAAGATCTTTTTGAAATTTGCGGGTGAAATGATTCAAATATAGACGAGTCGCAGATTTTGAAACCTCATCGGGATTGTTGCTGATAGACGTTGATACCACTTTTTTACAATTCGGCCAAGCATGTTTTTTTCTTTTGGCGTGTCACTCCTCGACCAACTGGTTGCAGATTTCAAATCCGCCCCAAATTCTATGATTATTATGTTGCAAAAGTCACCACTTCATTAGTTGCAACCGAAGTAGGACCCCAACTATGATAACTACAATATGAGAACTTTTTCCAAGTTGCTTACTAAAAATTGTGATAACTGCTGGCGGGGTTCGGGGTTTCCAAACATCGCTAGTGATTCAGGTTCGTGACTTCCCAGTCGTGGACAGACTTGGGTGGTAGTGAAGCAGCCGCGACCTACCTGGACGAAGTGGACGATCAAGGACGCGGCCACGGCAATTATCTCGCTGTCCAAAACCTCGAGGTAGAGGTCACAAGCAAGGTAACTACATGTACCACATAGAAATACTTAGCAGACACCACGATATAACCACAATACTTTGGTGGCTAAACCAATTTTATAACCAGGAGGGTACCACTCTGTAGAGGATTGTAGCATTGGTTGACAACTAAGTATATACATTTTCGTGCAGAGTGTTGGATCCGACTATCACTTCAAGAACGGTCAAGTGCCCCCTAGGTCATCACCAGGTTGCAATGCTGAGCACAAGATCATTGAAATCTGCTGAAATTATTCGATGCTCAGAACTCAAAAGTATAAAGACTTTTCATGTCGGTTCCCAACCAGACATTTTTTTCACGCAAAATGTTCTTCGGATGCGAATGTCAAATTGCTCCTTCCAGAGCGTTCCGTTTTTAGCCCTAGATTGTGGGGCAAGAAATTGTTTCCTATGGCACCAGATTTTCTCCTCAGGTGTTTGTGATAGAATTGACGTGAGGAACGCAACTGAGAGGGTCATGCAATCTTTCGGCACAACGAGCCGTTAACCGAAAAATAGCCTTCAGCCTGAATAGTGGTTTTGGCGCAGGTATATAGCCAGTCTTTATCAAAAGCGCACAGGTGCACCCTTGATCCCGAATTCAGAAGAACTTTTCCGGCCCTGTGTCATCGATGGCAATTCCAGCTAAAACCATATTTGTTGCTTCAAAAGTTACACCAGAATGATAATCATGGAAGCGGCTAGCCAAATGGTCGCTTCACCAAGCTCTGCTAAGTTTTTTGGGTGGCCCACGACCTTCCATCAAGAATACTGCAGCAAATTAAAATCTTACCAAGCAGTGTGCAAAGCACCAAACAAATCTTAAAAAGAGAACACAAAACCAGCCATGTGCTCCCACTCAAAAAAGTTGTGTGGTCCAAAGGCCCAGACAACTCTCGACTCGATGCTGGTAATTCTGTGGCTTTTGTGACTTGTTCGTTTCAGGTCGCTGACATTGACGTTGGTTCGGTAGCAGGGCAAGTGTGTCCTAAATATATACACCTTCATAGTAGAGTGTGCTTGCGCCCAGATGCAACAGACACATTTTGACAAGTGTACGCTTGTGAACTTGTGAACGCCATGTTGAAACAGCCTGTCGGAGGTCACATGCATCACCACACCGTGCTCTTAGTTTCTCCCCAGAACTTTCATACTGTTGTCTTTTTGATTCCTCATAGAGAATCAAATTTGCCAGTGAGTTTCCAACATTCAACATGTCCGCGCCAGTGCTTCGCATGCCCGGGTCCTTTGGGGCCCCTGGGAAAGAAGAGATTGTTGATGGTGAAAGACCAGGCACATCCAGGAACCAAAATGAAAAACGCATGCATGCACAACAGAACAAAACAGCGGTTGGGAGTGATTTGATAAGCAAGCATTTGATGCTTCAATGTTGACGTTGACGGTACTTCGCGCTCTTGCATTTGGATTAGCGCATCCTCAACAGGAGAGTGACTATTTCTACTTTTCCTGTGGCAGAAGCTTTGCCAATGAGTTGGGAAAACAACGGACTAATTGTGGGCTCAGGAGACTCTAGGATAGTCAGGTTAAGGGGTTTCCTACGGGTTTTATTTTGCTACATTTTTTGAACATAGAAGTACCCTTACCCAGCCCGGGTAGGGTTCAATATCGTCACCCGCACCGGTTTTGAGGGCAGCTGTCGTGCAGGACCTGCTGTCCTCAAAGGATGTTCCCAAGATGAGCAAGACGAGGCAAGCGCAATGTGCAACGAGTACTTGGGTGCCTTGGCAAAGGCATTGATATCCTTGCCACTGCGAGCTGACGGGTACATGGATTGCTGGATCATTGTGGGTCAGCGATATTCGCAAAGCTGACAGGTTCCAAGTAGATTTGTTTATGTCATTCTCTGTGTAATATCCGTTTTGTTTGTCCAAATCAACTTGCATCAGCATGTCTTGACTCTACCCCATTGTTTTGTTCGTTGCCCAGATTGTTGACACAGATGTGTCGTGCAATCAACTCAGGCGAACCTCCAACAGACAAGGACAAACTTCAAAGCTTCCAAAATAACTTCCGGGACTGCGTCTTTGATGTGTGCAATGGAGCCTCGATTCAAGCTCAGGATGGGTTCAATGGCTATGAATGACCATTGAAGCTGTTGTGGTTCCCCCCATTATTGTGTGAAGACATTATTCTTAGGGTCTATTCCGCTAGCTCCTACTCTCTTTCTCTCCCTCCTCCTCCTCTCCCTCCTCCTGCTCCTGCTCCTCATCGTCGTCATCATCATCATCATCATCATCATCAAAACCATCATCACCATTATCATTTTCATCATCACATCATCGTTCCTTCGCTTCCGCCGCTTGATTTCTCCCCTGCTTTGTTACCTTTAACTTCAACCATGATTCTTTTCTCCCCATGGATGCACTTAGAGTGTTTTAACCTGTGGGGCTACGCTCGGAACATCACCATACCTTGTAGAGAACCCCCGAGAAACCATCAATATTTGATAGATCATCCATTGCTATGTTTGATTCCCGAAGGGTGTCCGGTCCTGAATGTCGGCCAGAGGTAAATTGAACTTGACTGACTGAGGTGGCGGAGAGGTTGCGGCACAGCTAGCAGGGGAGATTATCGAGGCTGAGTAAATCATGCGTTCGGCCACGTTTGCCAAGCTTTGCACTGACAATGACTTGATGAGAGTACAGAGTGGTACCCCCGTACCACTCTGTATTGGTTTCAATTGTTTCGAATTGCATCACTGTTGACCGCCTGAAGCTGGCGACAAAAAGAGTCCCGATCCTGTTGCAATTCAGTGGAGGGTCGTGACGTTGTTGGCTGGCCGTCAAAGTGGTTGCTCATGTCGGGTTGTCCAAAACCACGAAGAATTCTGTGTGATATTGTGAGTGTGTTCTTGTATTCAGGCTGTGCAGGGAAGGACCAACATTGAAGAGCTATGTTGGTGTCCTGCTTTGCGGACGCACCTATGGAAAATGTTGATGAACATGTGGGAATGGTAATAGCTGAGCCCTTGATGATTTCATTGAATCAGGAACACGGGATCATGCTTCTGAATGCTTTTGGGTGGGCAATTTCCATTACCGAAGTGACGATAGGTTTCCAACGTGATACTGTTCTCTGCCGGTGGTTTATGGCTGTGACAACGACTACTGGCCTCCTTTGAGGTTGGCTCGGCTTAGCTGTGGGGCTCCCCAGCTGGCCATTCTCAAGGCCGTTTTGGGGCCTTAAACAATGAGTTTTCCTGGTTGCACTAAATCACTACCACGCCCGCAACTGTATTCTTGCAAAGTGTGGCAATCAAACAAAAGGAGACCTGCCAATGTGTTTCTTCGAATGGAAGGTGGTTCGTTCTCGTCCACGTTTTAGCACAACATTGGCGTTTCATTTCTTGACATTTCTCAACTTAACTTGTCTCAAAAATGTCAAAACAACTGCCGACAGCTGCAACTCTTGCGTTGCGATTTGCTTGGCTGCTCAACCGTCCCAAAACGGTCTTTTTTAATACATCAACTTTTGTGAGCCACGAGTTATTAAAAACGGATACAGATTTCGTGCATGGCACGTTACCAAAATGGTGCCTTTTGAGATTTGAGAAGTGTCAGTTGCAGCGGAATCAACAAGAGTGAGGCTGCGTTCTGCGAGCATGCTGTCTTTGGATCAGTGGTCCCACGAGCGCCGATGAAAAGGGGCGGGTTGGAGTCACAAAATGCAGGCGTAGAATCAATGTCGTTTGGGCTCTAATGATTCGGGGAGAGTTTGTAAATTGGATTTGAATCATTTCTCCTGCCCCTGGAGGGGCAGACAGTGGTATGCTGATGCTTACGGTGGTTCATTGCGTTGTGTTGTGTGAAAGGCCTTGAGTTTGAGCTTCATCTCAGTGGGCGATTTTTAACGAAGCCGGAGCTGCGTATCAGGGGATCATCATCCGCATGTGCTGCAGCTCCAAGACATTTTGGGAACTCAAACATGTGAGTGGTTTTCTAGCTTTCCGATGTTGTGTCATACATGGTCAGTTAGGTATGGCAATGCTCAAGTTGATAGCATCAGCAAAGACACCAAGTTCACCGTGGTGGACAAAACAGTAGAAAACGTATATTGCAAGGTTCAAACTTCCAAAAACCTGGACCCTGCTTCAGCCAGACACAACATATTTGTCTTCAATACCGACCAAAGCTACCTATCCAGCCTACATTGACTGGTTTGCTTTTCGTGTCATGTGATCAGACTCTGCAATGGAACGCATCAAAAAAAACACTCATCATTTTGAATGGCGTGACTTCTCCCCTTGTCTTCTTGAGCTGGCAGATGCTGTCGAACACGTGCGGCGCGATGTGTCTCCAACGGACATCGTGGGTTGACAACTTGAGCAATGGCTTCCATGTTGAAAATTGTCGTGGCAATGACCTTCCAGATTTCCGTGAGTGCTACGATGATTATTTTCAACGCTTCGTTGTGACTGGGCAATGACGGAAGCGAAATGGCACAGAACTGACTTGTGGAATGAGCAGTGCGCATAGAGTTCTGGGCTGCAAATATGAAGCAGTTTATGGGCTTCCAATTGTTTCCATTTCTGTGGCCGGCTGTGGCCCTAGAGTTTCGCTACAAGTTTTATTTTTTGATGTGGTAAAAAACTGTCAAGATGTACGAACGGCCTTTGATTTTGGATGACTTTGGTATTTCACCATATTCACCCGAACCTTTGCACCTTCATATGTCATGTTGATTTTTTCAACATGAATTTTTCAACATACTAAACTGACTAAATTCCATAGTTTTTTTGAGTTCCTCACCACGGCTGAGACTTTGGCAAAGCACCACGGGGATTGGGGAACCCTCACCACGGCTTGGAGCTCGTCAGGCTACGAGTCTTCAGACATCCTGTGTGGCTGACCTTTTGGCATCAATCAGTCGCTCGGCCGCGGCCGAACTGCTCACCGCGTCCATGGGAAGCAAACTCAACTCGATCATGATCTCATCTAAATAGATTCATCTCACATCATCTCATTACCCAAGTCACCTAACATCATCCAAATTTATCTCACATTATCTCACACCATCTCACACCATCTAAGATCATCTCACATTACCCAAATCACCTACTCGTAACATCATTTAACATTATCTCAGATTATCCAAATCACCGAACATCATCTAACTTTATCTCACATTATCCAAATCACCGAACATCATCTAACTTTATCTCACATTACCCAAGTCACCGAACATCATCTAACATTTTCTCACATTATCCAAATCACCGAACATCATCTAACTTTATCTCACATTACCCAAGTCACCGAACATCATTTAACATTATCTCAGATTATCCAAATCACCTAACATCATCTAACTTTATCTCACATTATCCAAATCACCTAACATCATTTAACATTATCTCACATTGTCCAAGTCACCTTCTCACACCATCTAAGATTATCTCACATTACCCAAATCACCTAACATCATTTAACATTATCTCAGATTATCCAAATCACCTAACATCATCTAACTTTATCTCACATTATCCAAATCACCTAACATCATTTAACATTTTCTCACATTATCTCACACCATCTCACACCATCTAAGATTATCTCACATTACCCAAATCACCTAACATCATTTAACATTTTCTCAGATGATCCAAATCACCTAACATCATCTAACATTATCTCACAATATCCAAATCACCTGACATCATCTAACATTTTCTCACATTATCTCACACCATCTAAGATTATCTCACATTACCCAAATCACCTAACATCATTTAACATTGTCTCAGATTATCCAAATCACCTAACATCATCTAACATTTTCTCACATTATCCAAGTTACCTGACATCATTTAACATTTTCTCACATTATCTCACACCATCTAAGATTATCTCACATTCTCCAAATCACCTAACATCATTTAACATTATCTCAGATTATCCAAATCACCTAGCATCATCTAACATTTTCTCACATTACCCAAGTCACCTGACATCATTTAACATTTTCTCACATTATCTCACACCATCTCACACCATCTAAGATTATCTCACATTATCCAAATCACCTAATATCATTTAACATTATCCCAGATTACCCAAATCACCTAGCATCAGCTAACATTTTCTCACATTATCCAAGTCACCTGACATCATTTAACATTTTCTCACATTATCTCACACCATCTCACACCATCTAAGATTATCTCACATTACCCAAATCACCTAACATCATTTAATATTATCTCAGATGATCCAAATCACCTAACATCATCTAACATTTTCTCACATTATCCAAGTCACCTGACATCATTTAACATTTTCTCACATTATCTCACACCATCTCACACCATCTAAGATTATCTCACATTACCCAAATCACCTAACATCATTTAACATTTTCTCAGATCATCCAAATCACCTAACATCATCTAACATTATCTCACAATATCCAAATCATCTAACGTCATCTAACATTCTCTCACATTATCCAAATCACCTAACATCATCTAATCTAACAGTCTTTCACATCATCTCACACCATCTCACTCCATCTACTATTATCTCAAATTTTCCAAAGCACTCAACATCATCTAACATTATCTCACATTCTCCAAGTCATCTCACATCATCAAACATTATCTCAGATTATCCAAGTCATCTCACATCATCTAACATTATCTCACATTACCCAAATCACCTAACATCATCTAACATTATCTCACAATATCCAAATCACCTAACATCATCCCACATTCTCTCACATCATCTCACACCATCTCATAATTTTATCTCACATTATCCAAATCACCTAACATCATCTAACTTTATCTCACATTACCCAAGTCACCTAACATCATCTAACATTATCTCACATTACCCAAATCACCTAACATCATCTAACATTATCTCACATTATCCAAATCACCTAACATCACCTAACATTCTCTCACATCATCTCACACCATCTCATAACATTTTCTCACATTACCCAAGTCACCTGATATCATCTAACTTTATCTCACATTACCCAAGTCACCTAACATCATCTAACTTTATCTCACATTACCCAAATCACCTAACGTCATCTAACATTCTTTCACATCATCTCACAGCATCTCACACCATCTCATAATATTATCTCACATTATCCAAGTCATCTCACATCATCTAACATTATCTCACATTTTCCAAATCACCTCACATCATCTAGCTTTATCTCACATTACCCAAATTACCTAGCATCATTTAACATTATCTCAGATTATCCAAGTCATCTCACATCTAACTTTATCTCACATTACCCGAGTCACCTGACATCATCTAACTTTATCTCACATTATCCAAATCACCTAACATCATCTCACTTTTTCTCACATCATCCAAGTCACCTAACATCATCTAACATTATCTCACATTATCCAAATCACAAAACATCACCTAACATTCTTTCACATCATGTCTCACCATCTCACCCCATCTCACATTATCTCACATTTTCCAAATCACCTAACATCATCTTATACAACCGCACATTTTCCAAATCGCCTAACATCATCTCACATTATCTCAAATTTTCCAAATCACTCAACATCACCTAACACTATCTCACATTCTCCAAGTCATCTCACATCATCTAACATTATCTCACATTGTCCGAATCACCTCACATCATCTCACATTATCTCACATTATCCCAGTCACCTCACATCACCTAACTTTATCTCACATTGTCCAAATCACCTAACATCATCTCACATTATCTCACATTATCCAAATCACCTAACATCATCTAACATTTTCTCACATTACCCAAGTCATCTCACATCATCTACCATTATCTCACATTACCCAAATCACCTAACATCATCTGACATTATCTCACATTATCCAAATCACCTAACATCATCTAACTTTATCTCACACCATCTCACGCCATCTAACATTATCTCACAGTATCCAAATCACCTAACATCATTTAACATTATCTCAGATTGTCCAAGTCATCTCACATCATCTAACATTATCTCACATGATCCAAATCACCTAACATCATCAAACATTCTCCCAGATTATCCAAATCACCTAGCATCATCTAACATTTTCTCACATTATCTCACACCATCTAAGATTATCTCACATTACCCAAATCACCTAACATCATCAAACATTCTCCCAGATTATCCAAATCACCTAGCATCATCTAACATTTTCTCACATTATCTCACACCATCTCACACCATCTAAGATTATCTCACATTATCCAAAGCACCTAACATCATCTAACATTCTTTCACATCATCTCACACCATCTCACACCATCTAACATTATCTCACAGTATCCAAATCACCTCACTCCATCTAACATTATCTCACAGTATCCAAATCACCTAACATCATCTAACTTTATCTCACGTTTTCCAAATCACTCAGCATCATCTAACATTATCTCACATTGTCCAAGTCACCTTCCGTCATCTCAAATTTTCTTACATCATCTCAGGCCATCTCACATCATCTAGCATTATCTCAGAGTTTCCAAATCGCCTGACATCATCTAACTTTATCTCACATTGTCCGAATCACCTAACATCATCTCACATTATCTCACATTATCCAAATCACCGAACATCATCTAACTTTATCTCACATTATCCAAATCACCTAACATCATCTCACATTATCTCACATTGTCCAAATCACCTAACATCATCTCACATTATCTCACAGTATCCAATTAACCTAACATCACCTAACATTATCTCACATCATCTCACACCATCTCATAACATTTTCTCACATTATCCAAATCACCTAACATCATCTCACATTATCTCACATTATCCAAATCACCTAACATCATCTCACATTATCTCACATTATCCAAATCACCGAACATCATTTAACATGATCTCACATTATCCAAATCACCTAGCATCACCTAACATTATCTCACAGTATCCAAATCACCTAACATCATGTAACATTCTTTCACATCATCTCACAGCATCTCACACCATCAAACATTATCTCACAGTATCCAAATCACCTCACATCTACTAACATTATCTCACGGTATCCAAATCACCTCACATCATCTCATTTTCTCTGACATTATCCAAACCATCTCACACCATCTAACTTATCTCACAGTATCCAAATCACCTAACATGATCTAACATTCTCTCACTTCACATCATCTCACACCATCTCACCCCATCTAACATTATCTCAAATTTTCCAAATCACTCAACATCACCTAACGTTATCTCGCATTATCCAAGTCATCTCACATCACCTAACAGTTTCTCGCATTATCCAAATCACCCAACATCATTTTACATATTCTCACATTACCCAAATCACCTAACATCATTTAACATTATCTCAGATTACCCAAGTCATCTCACATCGTCTAACATTATCTCACATGATCCAAGTCACCTAACATCATGTAACATTCTCCCAGATCATCCAAATCACCTAACATCATCGCAGATTATCTAAGATTATCCAAGTCACCTAACATCATCTAACTTTATCTCACATTACCCAAGTCACCGAACATCATCTCATATTTTCTCACATTATCCAAATCACCTAGCATCATCTCACAATATTTCACATCATCTCACACCATCTCACACCATCTAAGATTATCTCAGATTATCCAAATCACCTCACATCACCTAACATTGTCAAAATCACCTAACATCATCTAACACCATCTGACATCATCCAATCAACATCACCCAACATCATTGAACATTATCTTGCATCATCAGCCAACATCACCTAACGCCATCTAACGTTATTTCACATCATCCAACATCACCAAACATCATTTAACACCATCTCACATCATCCAATCAACAGCATCTCACATCCTCGCACATTATCTCACGCCATCTCACATCATCTAGCATCATCTATCGTCATCTCACATTATCCAACGTCACCTAGCATCATGTAACATTTTCTCTCATAATCTCACACCATCTCACATCATCTCACACCATCTCACATCCTCTAGCATCATGTCACATCGTCAAACATCACCCCGCATCATCTAAAATCAGCCAACACCATCTCACATCCTCGCGCATCATCTCACACCATCTCACATTATCTAGCATCATCTCACA
This sequence comes from Symbiodinium kawagutii, assembly GCA_009767595.1. Taxonomy (NCBI): domain Eukaryota; class Dinophyceae; order Suessiales; family Symbiodiniaceae; genus Symbiodinium; species Symbiodinium kawagutii. Next base: position 158,824 of record VSDK01001472.1, read on the forward strand.
TCAGCTAACATCACCCAACATCAACCAAAATCATCCAACACCATCTCACATCATCTCACACCATCTCGCATCATCTAGCATCATCTCACATCATCTAACATTACCTAGCATCATCTAAAATCATCCAACACCATTTCACATCATCGCACATCATCTCACACCATCTCACATCATCGCACATCATCGCCTAACGTCATCCAACATCATCCAGCATCACCTAAAATCATGTAACCTCACCTAACATCCTCCAACATCATCTAACATCATTTCACGTAACCCTACACCATCTCACAGAACCGAACATTGTCCAACATCCCCTATGATCATTCGACATCATCTGGCCTTATCCAACATTTTCCAAAATCATCCAACATGAACTCACAACATCTAGCATCAACTAACACCTTCTCACATAGTCTCAATTCATCCCATATTATCTAGCATGATCTAACAACATTTCGCGTCATTTCACACCACTCATCATCGTTTTACATCTTGTGCCATCATCTAACACCACCTAGGTTTAAACATCACGTAGCAACATTGCTCAACATCTAGCAGCAACTAACATAATCTATTTACACTTATCAGCATCTAACATCATCTCACAACATCAAACATCACGTAACATCATCTCACACTATTTGGCAATGTCCAAGATCATCCAACATCATCCAACATTATTATCCATCATCTAACAGCATCGAACCGCATCTAGCAGCACCTAACATCTATGATCATCTTGGCATATCGCATCATTTAACAGCATCCAATACGTTCGCAAAAACATCAATGAACATTTTTACAGTATCTAGAATCTAGCAACAAATATGACGGTGTCTGACATCATCCAACATTGTCTAATATCATTAAACATCATCTATCATCAGCTCGCATAATCTAACATGATCTGACACGATCTAAAAACACCAGACATCATCTAACATCATCCAACATCGTCGAACATCATCTGGCATCAGCTCGCATCATCTAATACCACTCAACATCACCTTACATGATTTAACATGACGTAGCACCTACCAGCAACTGGCTAACCTACCATACATTTTTCAAGATCTGACAGCAACTAACATTATCTGACAGCACCTACCACTATCTAACATCATTTCGCAGCATCTAACATCATCTATCAATGTCAAGAAGGCTATCCTCAGTCTCCGAGTTGTCATGCGTGCTGAGGACCTTAGCAAGCGATTTGCACCCAGCCGACTAATCATGACAAGGAGAGGATGAAGACCCAGAATTTCAGCATGCTTCAGCAAAGGAATATATATAGGTACATCTTTTTCAACAAATTTTTATCTATCTATTTTTCAAGCTGTTGGGCTCTACCTCCCAGGGGTTCGGCTTGCGCTTCAAAGGCCCGTTCTGTGTTTTCGCCATGGTCTACTGGAAAGAAGAGCTCACGGTTGGAGATCGTATCTGCATCCGTGCTAGCAAAGTGGACCTTGAAAGTCAGCATGAAGGACACGTGGTTCTACATTCGACACAACGGTGGTTTCTCCATGTAGCTGCCGATGAGTTGGAGGTTTTGGGGGCTGGTCACATGTTTACCTTCTATGAGTTTGATGTGCACAACATTGAAGGTGATCATGTCATCATCTCCGCCAATCAATGGAGCATGGTGGTTGGCCACTTTCATGAGGCTGACTACTCCAGTGCTATCGAGCTGTGTTGTGGCCTGGGGGGCATGTCCACAGGTGCTGAGAGAGCTGGAATCAAGATTCGTGCTGTCTTGACATCTCACCATTGGCTGTACGGCATTTCAACCTGAACCACCAAGCATGTGCTGTTGAGGGCAGTGTTCACAGTGTGCTTCACATCATGCATCTTGCTGAGATGACAGGTCGTGCATCCGTGGGCCTGCTTATGGGATTTCCTTGCCCTCCCTTCTCGGCAATGGGGGACTTGAGAGGTTTTGAGGACCAGCGTGCGTGGACTTTTGTGGCTGGGCTTGATGCGGCTTACCTTCTCCACTCTGCGTTTGTCATCCTTGAGTGTACTCCTCTGGTGGAATCATTTCCACCTACTACCCAGTTCTTGGACTCCTTTGCTCGTGCTATGGGCTTTGGTTGGACTTCGAAGGTTCTGCACCTCCACAGTGCATGGCCATGTAGAAGAACACGATGGTGGTGTGTCCTTGCTCCAGTGGACATCATTGCCAAGCTGGAACTTGATGATTTGCCTCGAACGCATTAATTCAAAGAGTGGCTGACATCTTTGCTGATTGGCCCTTGTGGCCTGACTCTGAGGAGCAAAAGTTGCGTTTGACCGAGCAAGAACGTCAGTTTCATGCCAAGTTTGCCGAGATCTGTGACCTTGTTTTGGACCTCAATCGGGTTTGCCCCACACTGTTGCATAGTTTGGGGCATCTTGACCGTGCTTGTCCCTGTGGTTGTCGTTCACATGGCCTCTCGGAATTCCGTTTGTCTCGGGATGGAATTTCCACGGTCTTGGTTTGCTGCTCGCATGACTCTGCCCTTCGGTTCCTTCACCCTGCGGAGGCTGGCTTCCTTTGTACTATTCCCCCTGGTTTTGTCTTCGAGGATGTTCGGTCGGCATTGCCCTTAATTGGTCAGACTGCTGCCCCTATGCAGGCCCACTGGGTTGCTTCACTTTTCCTGAAGGCGGTTGCTACTGTCCTCCCTGCCTGTGTGGTGGAACCTTCTCCGCTGCTTGATCATGAACGGTTTCAGAGGCATCTTTTGGATTTGGCTCTCCATCTCTGGCCTACTGAGTCGATCTCGGTTCCTCGGATGGTCAGGCTTGGCTTTGGTGATGATTGCACGTTGGCAGTACAGGTCCAGCCCTTTGATACGGTTGAGAATCTTGTTCGACGGCAGGTTGATTTGGGAGCATGGGGTGACCATATTGCGGTCTTCTGCGCCGGAAAGCTGGTTCCCTTTGGGGCTTTTCTTCGTCCTGTCACCTACCGTCTTGTTGAAGTTGGCCCTACTGTCTGTACTGCTCTTTCCCCCTCCGGAGTGGTACTTACGTGGTCTCTCTTCAGGGAAGAACTTGGTTTGGATTGCTCTCGGAGGGCTCCACATTGGGTGACCTTGCTGCGTTGCTTGGACTTCATGGTGGTTGCAAATGTACTCTCTTGGCAGATGGACAATCCTTTGAATGGCATGATCGTGTTCCCACACCTTTGGTTGGTCAACTCATGCTTCCTGGTTTCATGGGAGCAGGGGCCGACGAAAGCAAAGGCCTGACCAATTATCAAGTTGACGCTGAAGCGGCCCGCCTGATCAGGAGCACACGGCCACCTTTGGGTTTCTGCTACCTTTCTGCTTTGGACTTGTCTCAGCTCCTTCTTCTCCCGGAATGTCTGGCAGAGGATGCCATTGCTGCCTTGGTTCCATCAGATGCCTCTTTGGTCTACGGTGTCTTTTGTTGGCAGGGTCACTGGGCTGCCTTCTCCTTTGACCGGTTTGCAGGTGTTGCCTATGTCCATGACGGCTTTCCTGGCATCTCTGAAGTCGCTCGTTTCCTCATCCGTGCTGTGTCACTGTGTTGGAATCAGGGCATTTATGTGGTCAGGACCCGCGCAGCCCTCACTCAGACGGGGAGCTCTCACTGTGGAATTATTGCTTTGATCAATTTGGGGGTCATTCTGGGATTGTGGACTTCTTTCTCGGAGGCAGATGCTTTGCAATGGTATCAACGTCTCATTGGTACCTCCTTTGTCGGTGCGGGAGCTATGGATCATGCCATGGCGCACGCTGCTTTGGTCAAAGAACTTCCCAAACATGGAGTTCCAGCGGCCAACGCTGATGCCAGGGCTACCCTAGCCATCAAGAAGCTTGGACTTTCGGCCATCATCAAAGCCCTGGAAAGCAAACAAGTTTGGGTCGCTCTCAAGTCGCTTGGCAATGCCCATGAACGACCATTTCAATGGGTCCAACATGATGAGCTTGAACAGCACATCAAGGAACGTGCTTTGAACAAGAAGGCTCCGATGAACAAGCCTCAGAAGAAACCTATGACCAAGCCTCGCGCAGTGTCTCTTTTACCTTCACAGGTTCATGCTGCCAGGGATGCCTTTTGTGATGAAGATGGGGAATCAGTTCAGCCTATCGCCTTCGAAGCCCTTGGGGCATCCGCTCGTGGGGTGGTTGTCGTTTCGGTGGACCAAGCTGCTCGATTTCTTGTTGAAGGAAAGAAGGTGTCGGTTGAGCCTTTGGCCTTAGTTACCCTTGCGGAACTTCAGCTGCCGCCTGACTGTAAGTTGGAATCCCAAAACCTGACTTGGCCTGGTCTCTTGGTGGACTCACAAGAACCTCTCTTGGTCCGTGGAACATGTGTTCAGATTGGGGATGGCGCTGTTTCCTTGAACCAGGGTATGGATACTTCTACTTCGGTTGACACCGACTTGTTGCGCATGTTTGTGTACAAAGATCAGTGGCCTCTCCAGTGGACTTCTTTGACTGCGGGTCCTCTCAAGGCCCTTATCGCTCGGTTTGCTCCCTTGCAGTTTTGTTCGGGTACCCAATGTCCTGCGGGTTGTCCCAAGTTCCATGCTGCGGTTGAAGAGCCTGGGGTCACTTTGGTCGTCTTGGATGCCTTTTCATGGAAATGGATGGATGCCACTGGCCGTCCTGCCACCCCTTCCAAAGCTTGTTCCTTTTCGATCATGATCAGGGTTCCCAAGTCTGGCACTTCTGCCCTCCTTGGACTTTCAGGCACAGATGGACTTTACACTGAACTTCGATCCGAGGACACCTCATCTCAGTATGCTGTTGTCTGGCTCAGGGCGGATTACGATGAGGCTCGCCATAAGCTGCTCTCATGTCCCAATGCTTTGCACCTTGTTCGTTTCCATGCCAAGTATGGTCTCAGATGTCACAAGAAACACGAGGAAAGCCTCCACAAGTTTCTTTTCCCTGACCGAACATTTGTGGACTGCGGCACGGCGCTACAGCATGAGATGGGACCTTGGCCACATGGCACAACAAAGGCCACCATCGCTGAATTTTTGACAGCATTCAAGTGGACTGCCAAACCCCTCAAACCAACCAGGGGAGGAGGCCAAGGCAGATACTGGTTGATTGGATCGACTGAGGAGCCGCCTGCGGTTTTTGCTGACTTTTCGGGTCAACTTTTGACAATCGCCAAAATTCGAGAGGTCAACCCCAAGAAGCCAGCCCCAGCTGTGGTTGCATCATTGAAAACACTGCAGAGGATTTCCAACAAGTCCGCAGAGGATCCTTGGCAACAAAAGGGAGGCACGGATCCATGGGCAGGATTTCAGCCTACAGGACCTAAACCGGCTGCGTCGGTTGCAGCTGCTTCTGCTTCCTCCAAGATTGATGAGTTGGAAGATCGCTTGTCCACACGTTTGGCGGAACAACTCCATGAACAAGTCAAGACTCTGCAGGAGGATGCTCCAGGTGCATCAAGTGACCGGGTCCAGCGATTGGAGTCCAACATGATGGAGCTGCAGGCACAGCAAACCAAGTTCACGTCGTGGTGCCATGATGCTGCAGACAAGATGACTCTTTTGACCCAACGAGTCGCCCAACAGGAGAACACCCTTGGACAGGTATCACAACAGGTGGCCACCAACATCGCCAACACTGAGCAACCTCTCCAAGCGTTTCAAGACTGAGTGACTTGTGAGGCAGCCCAGCAGTCTTGGCTGGGTGAGCCGCATCATCCTTTTTCTGTTTTGCTTCCTCATCCGTGTTGGTGAAGCATGCAACCTTTGGACTCCACTGGCAATTGTGTTATCGGAATCGCTAACCCATCAGGGGTTAATGGGAAAGCCTTGTCTTTTTTGGAGCTGCCAGGTGGAATCTGGAACATAGCAGAGACTCAGTGTACTGACGTTGGATTTCGGCACTTTGCTGGTGAAATCCGTGCCTTTCAACCTCCCTCCCGTAGACTTCGTCTTGCTCATGGTGCCTTTGCTCCACCACGGGTTGGTTCGCGTTCTGCTGGGAGTTGGACTGGTGTTGCTCAAATGGCTGACTTCCCATTGAGGCAGCTTGACGTTCCGTGGAGGGGACATGAGTGGACTTCGGGGCGTTCACTTTTCTCTTCATTTCAAGTTGGTCCTCATTGTGTGCTTGGTGCTGTTTTGTATGCTCCTCCAAAAGGGCCTACCTACTCCAACGCTCCTTCCCTTACAGCGGAGTTGTTGCAGACTGTGACGGAGGAACTGGTCTTGGGACAGTCTGGACCACGTTTTGTCGCAGGTGACTTTAACACTGACTCTCAAGGTCAAGCTGCGTTCCACCATTGGCGTTCTTTGGGGTGGGAAGAGTGTCAAGACTTGGCCTACTGGAGGTTTCAACGGCCTTACACGGCCACCTGCAAAGGAAGTACATATCCTGATCAACTTTGGCTCAGTCCGGAGTTGGCCCGTTGGCTCAGACAAGTGGACTGTTGGGATACCATTTTCGCTGACCATGCACTTCTCTTTGCCTCCTTTGACTTCCCTACTCATCCGGTTTGGCAGCATACTTGGTTTCAGCCTCCTGTCCTCCCTTGGGAAACCGTGGATTTTGACAAGCTGGAATTTGACTCACAGGAGGCCTTGCAATGGGGTTCGGATGACTTGACCTCCTCTTTCAAAAACTGGTCACAGCTTGCGGAAGGTGAACTTCACCGTGGGGTGCTGTTCCTGGGAGAGGTGCCACTACCCAAGTGCATAAGCGGCCCTCTACACTGGTTCCGGTTGCTCCTAGCCGTCTTGGCGATGTGAAGCCAAGATCTTCCCTGCTGGGCCGGCTTTGTCACCAATGGTTTCGTCAACTTCGACGCCTCCAGGCGTACTTGAGGCGAGCTCAATCGGGATCTACCAACCCGGCAGTCCAAGCTGACCAGTGCACTACGTGGCAGGCAGTGTTGCGTGCTCCGGGATTCAAACCTACGTTTGGTCAATGGTGGCGGTATCGTTCGGTGCAGTTGCATGGTTCACTACCTTGTTTCCTCGTCTGCCCCCTCCCCCGGATGTTGCCCAGAGGATCTTTATGGACTTTGAAGCTAACTATCGAGCTTTGGAGCGGTGGCACTTGACTCAACGTACCAAGGTCATCCAGGCCAAGCACCAGCATCACAATCGGCTGCTGTACCAGCAGTTGCGTTCGCAGAAGGCTGGCTCGGTCTCTCATTTGAAACATGTGGTGGACTTCCAGGTGGCTTTGGTTTTGGATTATGAACATGTGGAATTGGACACCCCGGTTCTTCCTTTACCTTCTCCTATGTGGACTCTTCAAGGCCCACTTGCCCATGTTGAAGTCACTGATACCCCTCAGGTTGTCAAGATTGAATCGGATCTGCTTTTGGCTGTCGGTCAGAAACTTACTGCCGCATGTTATCTCACTGACTTTGAGGACCTTGAACGTGAATTGCACTCCCTTTGGCACCCAATTTGGCAGAAGCATGCTGGGCTTGCTGCACAACACTGGGATCGCATCATCGCTTTTGGTCGTGCCTTTCTCCCTCCTGGAGATTGCTCGGGACCGATATGGACTTCGGGTCACTTTCGCTCTGTGAAAAGAAGACTTCGCGAGGACCGGACTCTTGGGATCGGTTGGATCTCCTTGCCTTGTCGGAGTGTCGGTTGCAAGATCTTTGCGGTATGTTTTCTTTGGTTGAGCAGGGTTCGGACTGGCCTGTTCAGCTTGTTACTGGATTTGTTTGTCCGGTTGCCAAGTGTTCCACCCCGGATCTCCCTACTCACTTTCGGCCAATCGTTCTTATCAGTCTTCTCTATAGGCTGTGGGCTTGCTCTTCTGCCAAACACTTCTTGCCTTATCTGTGTCAACGTATTTCCCCTCGGATTTTTGGCTTCGTGCAAGGTAGGAGAGCCTCTGACATGTGGGGGTTACTTCAACTCAGTTTGGAGGTGGCGCGTTTGTCCGACCAGCCCATGACAGGGTTTTGTGCCGACCTCGTCAAGTGCTTCAACTTGCTTGCGCGTGCTCCTCTGTTTGACCTTCTTGGATTTTTGGGTTTGTCCTCCTCCACTGTCCAAGCTTGGTCCTCTGCATTGGAGGGGCTTCTACGCCGCTTCAGGATTTTCCATGACATTGGTCCAGCCCATCTTTCAACTACGGGTTACCCCGAAGGTGATCCACTGAGCTGTGTGGCTATGTTGGCTTTCAATACCATCTTTGATGCGTATGTGCAGCAGTATGCCCCGTCTTGCTTTGCACTTGCCTACGTGGACAATGTTCAGCTCATATCGGATGTTGCTTCGAATCTTCAACAAGGTTGTCTTGTGATGGAAACCTTCATGGAGGCATGGGATCTTGCAATTGACCCGAAGAGTTACGCATGGTCCACAGATGCTGCGCAGCGTTCCATCCTTCGAATCTTTGGGCACCCGGTGCTGCTCCATAGCAAAGACTTGGGTTCTCAAATGCACTATGCGGGAAGGAATTCCCGTAAGGTCCTTTCTCAACGGTTGGCCTCTGTCTCTCACTACTGGTCCCTTCTGCGTGCTTCCACGGCACATTCCTGGTTCAAACAGCAGGCCATTCGTTCTGCGGTGTGGCCTAAAGTTCTCCATGCCTGTGAGTCACCCTGGGTCTGTGTGACTACCTTGGACTCTTTGCGTAGCCGTTGCGTGTTTGCTCTTCGTTGGGATCGTGCGGGAGCCAACCCGGTGGTCCGTTGGGCCCTCATGCTACCTTTGGGTTTTGATCCGTCCTTTGTCCAAGTCTGGATGGTGCTTTCCTCATTTTGGCGGCTCACTCGGATGTTTCCTCTGGTGTGTGACGTTTGGACTTCTTTTGGATTTCAACGGTCGGCTTCCCAGGGAATCTTACATTCCATCCATGCTGCCCTGGATTTGCTCTCCTGGACCCTTGATGAACTGTGGACTTTGCACCTCGGTCCGTTCTCGGTTCCTTGGTTCGACACTTCCCTTGAGGCTCTTCGATTGTTGGCTGGTCACTTTTGGCAGCAGGCCATGTGTCAGAAGATTGGTTCTCGGTTGGACTTTGCCTCGGTTAAGGACATCGATGTGGACCTCTCTTTTCGTTCCTATGTTGCCTCTGACTTTGCCACTTCTGAGCTTGTTGCCGCCATTCAGGACGGCGCTTTCTTTACTAGTCACATGAAAGCTAAATGGGATACCTCCAAGCAGGCCACCTGCCCAGTTTGTCACGTTGAAGACAACCTGCGTCACCGGTGCACGATTTGCCCTAGATATCAATCCCTTCGAGACCAGTTTCCCCAACAGGCACATCGGTGGAACCATGAAGAAAGGGCCTTCCTGGAACATGGAATCGTTCCAATGAATCCCTTCCTGTACCAGCACTGGCAATACCTTTGTGAACTTCCCAACAAGGTTGAATGTTTTTATTTGACTCCAATTCAGGGCCAACACTATGAGATCTTCACAGACGGAACCTGTAGCAATCCTACCTGCCGCCTTCGACGTTTGGCTGCATGGGCGGTAGTTGCTATGGACATGAACAGAGTGGTTGCTTCGGGCCCTGTGGTTGGGCTCATTCAGACCATCGACGTGGCGGAGCTGACGGCGGCCTTGTCGGCGCTCACTTGGGCGCAGCGCTTCAATGTCAGCGTTTGTATTCACAGTGACTCCCAATTCGTTGTGGATGGACTGCTGTTCATCCGCTCTCGAGGCTTTGTTCCGCGGTATTGGCGCCACCAGGCTCTCTGGGGTGAGTTGCTTGTGGTGTTGCAACAACTGGAGAAGTCCCAATGGTCGGTGCATCAGGTATACTCGCACGGGGATGTCACCACTGTGGTGTCCTGCCTTGATGAGTGGTGGACGGCTGGAAATGACAAAGCTGACTTTGCCGCACTGTGTGCCAATCGAGACCGTACGCCTGAGTTCTGGCGTAATTTCAAAGACCTCACCGAGTACAAGGACAGAACCTCTGAGCGAGTCCGCTCGCAGTTGCAATTTTTGGTGCAGCTTGCTCAACAAGACTTCAAGTCTGCTGACGCTGCCTCATTTGACACTGAAGATCTTCCATTGCACAGTTTGAAACTTCAGTGGTTCACAAACGATGCTCCTTTTCTTTCTGTGTTTGAGCCTAATTTTATTGATGAGCTCCCAGTAAGTAGCAGAAATGTCTTCCCGGTACAGTTTCTAAGGGAAGTACTGAATATGCTGTTTGCTTTTGACATTGAAGCAGAGAACGCCAGATATGTCACTGGCATAGAGTTGGTGGTGGCCTTCGTCCATTTGTACAAAGGCACTTTGCCTTTCCCACGTTCAATTGAGGGGGAAATCTTTTTTGAGTACCCCCAACGGGTGCGAGGTGGTGGATTGATGCGTTTGACCATTGCTCAAGCTTTGGACTTGTTTTGGAAAGCCATCCATCATCTTGCTGCCTCGGCTGGCGCACAGCTTTCCTACCAGCATTCTTCTAGGCCTGAACTTGGGTTGATAGTTCCCCAGAAGTCTGTTTTGGTTGGATGGCCCCTTTTTGTGGAACATTCTGTTAGTGGTGTTGTTGCTGGTATGTTTAGTTCTCGTCCTCATAGGAGAGCTTGTGATATTGCTCGCCCACTCCAAGTTCAGACCTAGTATCGCCCTGTGTGGGCTCTTTCTGTCGGACGTGGCCGTGCACAGCACCACCACGCCTTGAGCCGAGAGCTGGCGCTGAGTCTGAATAAAATATCTATCTATTTTTCAGCTACATATTGGACATATTTTTTAATTGCATGAATTTTGATATACATTGCAATGTCTTGCAGATTTAGCAGCAGATCTCAATCCCTTTCAGAAAGGAATGTTCGCGGGTTTTTACCCCTGAGCTTCGAAATCGAATTGCCAAAGAAAAATAGTCACGTCGGTCACATCAATTAGTGAGTAAGAGCCCATACCTTTTTCATTCTAATCTAGATTCGGCCGTGTACGCAACTTTCCGGTTGCGACAGAAAATGAAAAGAAATTGAAAGAAACATGAAAGGACATCAGGAGGTGAGCAATCGTGAGGGTCGTGAAATGCTGATTTCAAAAAAAGGGAACATGAAAAGATGCAGTAAACAATACATGATGTGCATGTATTGCCAATGCATTCAAAAACCAAGACACCAATACCCCAAAACACGACAATAGAAAATCAGAGGATATATGATCATAAGACAATCAAATCATTTGAAAGTAGATAATTTTCCGTAACGGTGAGCATGAAGAACCGACACGATGTGGAGCCGAAAAAATGGAACAGCCACGGATGAGTTTTAAGATGCAGAAATCCAAAAGAAACATCCATGGAACATCCCCAAATTGCGCACCGCATCAAGGTTAGCACGGCCTGTGTGCTGCTGCTGCGGTGCTTAAAGCCATCGTTGGTCACAACTGGAGATGAGGCGAGGTGATGCGCATTGGTCCTCCAGCAGAGCACTGATGGTTTGCTCTGCGATTCACAGCGAAGGGCTGGAATCCCGCTGTGTTGTTGGGTCTGTAAGGCAAATCACAGGCTTAAGCCAATGATTAAAGCGTGGCTTACACCAACCAAAGATCCCAGAGTCTTGGCGAATTGATTGCAGATTCGCTTAAGAATTAAGAACCGTTATAAGCTAGAAAGGAAAAAACAATCAGTCAAATCGTTATTTATTCAATTTAACATAGTAACCGTACCATTCTTGAGAAATTGTGATCGATTCCTCAAAAACATCTCCAAAAAGTGCGTGAAAATGATCCTAATTGACATAATTGACAAAGTAACTCTAGCATTTTATGACATTTTTATGACATTTTGAGCTATCAAAATCCATGATTTTGGTCATTTTTGCCATGAAAAAGGCTGAAAAACATCTCCAAAAATCGCGGCACCAGGCCGAAGGCCGTCCTCCCCTCACCTTGCTGGGGGCCTTACGCTTGGGAGCTCCCATCGCTGCCACGCAATGCCTTGGACTCATCGCGGGGACGCTTGGAAGGTGAATGTATGATGTTAACTGATGTCAACGAAAACAGTTTATGAAACTAGTGGATTATAAGCGAATATAGTGAAGCTATAGTGATTGATGATAGTTGATTGTAAGCGACATATAGTGAAGCTAGAGTGATTGATGATAGTTGATTGTAAGTGAAACATAGTGAAACTATACTGACTAATTATAGTTGATTGTGGTCATGGTCCATGGTGACTAATTGTAGTTGATTTGAAGGCCGATCAATGATGCAGCTACATGGTTACAGTACAGTTCCTATGGTTATAGTCATAGTGATTACACTTGATTGGACGTGACTAGAAGATATTAGGAGTGATTATAGTTGCTAGTGAAACAGTGAAACTATCAACTATGTTCAAATATAGTAAAAATTATATTCTTAAGGTTGGTAAATGATGCAACTTGCAGGATCATCAGTCAGTGAGACTATTACAGGCGAGTATAGTTGACAATGTTCACTTTGGTGATTCTAAGTGAAATGATCAACGAGATAATCAAGTTTAGTCATTGAAAGTCTTCAGCTTGGTGATGAACATTGATAAACAAAAAGTGAGAACCATTAAGTATAGTCAACTATAGTTCTTCATTGAAATAAGTAGTAAAGCTAGTCAGTTGATGATGATTGTTGATAAATAATCTGAACTCTCGTTATTGGATCCAATGTTGAAGACTGTTGAGATGACTGGTTACATCATAGAGATACTGTTTAACCTACAGTTGATACACTTTAAAGCGGTCAAGCTGTATCAACTATTATCAACTATAGTATCAACTACTCAACAATTATCAACCAACTATCATCATCGGCTAGCACATGCTAGCACTATCAACTGCCGTGCTCTCATTGTCAACTATCATAGCAACTAGCTATCAGCGATCATTGCAAACTATTCTTGGTCTTATCGTTGTTGGTCAGTACTAGTTTTGGCTTGTCCAGAAACATCACCATTCATATCAACCATTATTGTCGTCAATCATCATTATTGGCTGACATGCCTATCCATCGTTGAGAATGGCGAAGATTTGTGCCGCTGCATAGCTTTGCAAGTTGTTAGGGGAAGGAAGTTGCAAAGTCAAACGTCCGACCTGTAGAAAGTTACTGCAGGCAGTCAGAGAGAAGATCACGGAGTTGTGTGCGTGATAGGAATCACGAAGAATCCTGTGATTTTCCATAGGTTGTGCTCCCAGATGGGCGAAAACGCAGGCTTGTCAAGCGGTGGAAGATTACGCCTAGTCAAGATTCAGATTCAAGATTAAGACCATTTGCATCCAATTGTCAGCTTGCAGATCCTGCAGATTAATGTTCTCGAGCATCAGTATGCAAACAATGGAGACGGCATCATCTTTGTTTGCGGAGGACTGTTTGTCAAGCCCTGTCAGGCTTGTCAAGGGCCTTCACCATGTCAGTCCATGACCCACTTAGCCCACTCCAACCCAGTTTTTGCAAGCTCAGGAATACAGCAGTGATGCTTGGTCTGATGATTGCTTGAATCGGTGTTTCAACCCCAGTTTTACTTTCCGTTTCTCTTTTCTCGGAAGGTCGCACAATTTTCATGTGACTGTTTCTGTATACGGATTTTTGGAAGTTGTCGTGACATTTTTCAGGACGCCGTGGATTTTTTTGCAGATCCAAGAGTGGTTGTGGTCATGGTGCTCTTTTCTCGGTTTGATACTGGGGCCCATGTAGCTGTTCATTCGGCTGGAAGCTCGAAATCTTATGGGATAAGACGGCAGTCTTGATGTGGGAGACGGCACTCCAACGGGACGTCCAGTGACACTTGACAAGTCTTCCCACCATTTGGTCAGAACATTCTTGGTAGCTCCAAACCGCTCCCCCATTAGGAGGGTATAGGGATGCCCGTGGCTCCAAGCAGCTCCCTCCCAACCAACTGCCAGCTTCAGGATGTACCTTTCGGTGGGTTTCTGCCAGATGATCAAAGCCTGGACAGCTTCAGCAGTTGCCCAGCAATCTTCGTGGGACCTGGGAGCGGAGGTCCCTACCAGCTGTGTTGAACCTGTGTCACTCTGGGAATGTCATGAAATCCCCAACCAGTAAGGTAAAGATGTGGTGGTTTCTCAAAATAGGCGGTATTACCGTATTACTGTAAATGATTCATATTGGATGATCTGGGGGTATCCATATTTAAAGAAACACCCATGTAAAGTATCCGATTGCAGCAGAATGATGTGCTACAGTACACCTGCGGTCCTGAGTTTGTGCAGTGAAGATGACTGGAGCGGATTGCTAGGCGACATTCCCCAACCATTCCAATTCTTGATCATTCATGATCATTCCCAGTAGCGAAAACACCACATTCTTGGGAGGGCAGTTGTACCATGACGTTCGCGCAGATCTTGTGTTTCGATGCAATGCGTCATGTTTCGATCTGTTTCTCATCAGTACATTGCTGGCGTTGTTCCTGTCGTTGCTCAGGTTTATGCGGTTGGCTGCTTTTGTGGTCTGCAGAACTGGTCACTCGCGATAACAAAGACTCTCTGCGCCATTGGTCGTGACTTTTTCCAGCACTTTCAATCCGTTGATGTGTTTACCCCAGCCTCGAGCACTCGGGTTTATTTGGGTTTGTCCTTTGATTTTGCGTGATGTTTCTTAGCTTGGGGTTCAAAAGATCGCTTTTGTTGGAGTTTGTAGAAAGATCATGAAAGATGGTGCATTCAAAGTGTTGATGCATTGATTCATTGTTGTTCCCTGAACTTGACAGGGATTGCTCGAAGTTCTGTGGGGCCGCACACCAAGGACCTTGTTACTGATAACCTTTGGCCTCATGATCACCAGCGCCAACGAGGTGACATTTCATCTCTGGGGATTCCTCATGCAGGCGCTCGCGATCCGTGGCTGCAGTTCACTGAGATTTAAGATCAGGACTGGTGCAAGTGATCTGATTTTTTAGGAACCAAAATAAGTCAACACCATTCAAAACCAGAAATAAAAGCTGGGAAGTGAACAAAAATGCGGCCACACTCCATCTGGCCCATGCTAGTGTCAATGAGGTCTAATCAGTTTGTTTTTTCATCAAAGGCTTACCTAAGACTACCAAATTGACATATGTTTAAATCATCCTCCAAGTATGGGACCACGAATAGATCTGCCAGAGCGGTGGCGGCCTTCACGGCTTTCGGTGTGCAGGTAACGGCACTCTTTTCAGAGGCCTTTCGAATCAATTTGGTGGAAATCCGAAGCTCAGCAGCATCAATGTGCAAACGATTCGTTGAAATTCTTCTGTTTGGAATTGTTTCTTGTTGTTTCGCTTTATTTGGCTTCATTACTGTTCTTATCCGTTCTTTACACTTGTTTCTTGTTTCTTCTGTGGGGTATGTGGAGTGGGTTGAGATGGTTGAGCTTACAGTTACTGGAAAGTCTTGAAAGGTCTTGGTTCAGGCACCAGTCAAGTTAGAGTGGCAAGGGCAGTCAGACTTTGAAGGATTCCTACGATTACAATGCCACAGAACCCAATCCACCAATTGCGCACATGTGAGCGTATGTGTGTGTGTGTGTGTTTCCAAGACTTAACATCCCCAAAAGCAATCAGGGGGAGCTCATTCCTTTGCAGTGAAATGCAAGCAACTCCTGAATTCAGTCGGGATATCACGAGCTTTCATCTTGCTTAGCCACAATCTCGTATGCCACTTGTATTGGCTGACTGGTGTTCAAAGATGTAAGAATGGCAGTATTGCTGCTCAGTGCATCTCAGTCCGTTGAATCCTTCACATCCACATCCTACACAGAGGTGGTTGCGGGTCAAGCCTCTGGGAGCCCACATCCGTTGGTTTATTTCATAGATTTCCTTGAAATCAATGGCCATTCGGGGGATTTTGACCCATGGCCAGGTCTAAAATCGGCGGGTTTGAAGCTGACTCCTTTGAGCTCTGTGATGTTGACTGCACCAGTGGCATCAGTGCTGCTCCTTGGATCTATGATCAGCTGGGCGGCCATTCTGAGAGAGATCTGGTTGCGCTTCGCTAATGGTGAAGTAGTGCCATGTCTCAGCCAAATTTGATCAAATTTGGTTGATTCATGCTTTGATTTGTCAACCAAATTTGGAGTCTGATTCACATGCTGATTCACGCCTACGCCATGCAATCTTCATGAGTCTGATGAGTCTGACAATGCCCAACGAGGTGTGTGTTGGCGAGACTTCAAGAGCTGCAGAATTGTGACCGAACGGTTTCGCAGACCTTCGAAATATCGGGTAGCACAATCATTGGATCACAATTCACGATCAACAAGCAACCAGAAATGATCAGAAATGATAGATAGATCATATGATAGATCCATGAAAAGAAGCCACAGTGTGATCCAATGTGATCCATCAAACCCTACAAACATCAACAAACCATCTATGTTTGGAGGATTTTGGAGGTCTATTATTTTGAAAGGTACTCCATGAGGTGATTCCACAAGGTGTTCCCTGAGGCTTCTGGTGATCGGCCTGGTCGCCGATGGGGACGCAATCACCTGGGAAGTGATCGAGAGCATTGGCAAAGTCAAACTCTTGGCCAATGGCCTCGTTGCTTGGTAGAAATTGAGCCCACCTGCCACCATGTTTGGGCGGGTCCTCTTGTGGTATGATAGAAGAGCCCACTGATGGCGCCAACGAGGCTTTACCACTGTCAATTTGATGTTTTTTGATTGCCGGCAGGATCCACTGTTTGAGGTGGGGATCTATACAGCTGAGGGATGCTGAGGGTGGGTCAATGACAGGGTATGACAGGGGAAAAGATCCACTTCTGTTCAACTGAGGTCGCATTCCTTTTGAACGTGGCCATTTTCCTGGCGATCCAAGTCTGTTCTGGACTGATCTATTCCCTTGCGGGTATCATAAAGGAGCAGCATGCCTAGGTTCGCAGAGGCTGTTGCATGTTCCGTTTCCCATGTTCCATTTCCAGTGTTTTCGGACTATCCTCCAGCTGGGTTACAGCAGACCTGGGTAGGACATCGCCATCATCACTGGATCGGTCCTCATTTTGGGCAGTCACGTCTCGATGATGCAGATCTTAGGCTACAGCATAGCCTTGACAGGGCTCCAAATCTATGGCGTTGTGAGCCGGGAGCCGATGAAATTTGAAGGCGGGGTTGACATGTGGCCCTGGGTAGATCCATAGATATCCATAGATATCCATAGATCTAGCAGACTATAGATGGCAAATCACCAGCTTCCAGTTTAAACTGATGCTGGTTTTCTTTTGAGCTGGATCCATTATTTGTTACTCGTGGTAGCAGAGTATTGGTGACAGAGTCTGACACCGTGGCAGAATCCGGTCTTTGTCGTGGTCTCTACCAGCACATCTCTGCGCCCCGAGTGGTCTCTGTGGAACTGGCCACTGTTGAGGACTGCCGCAATTTTTTTTCGTGCCCAGCCACTAGGGACATGACTTGGTGTCTTGATGAGCTGAGTGGCAATTTTTCACAGCGTGCAAATCTATGAGTTTCATAGGCATTAAAAGGGTATGAAAGGTCAACCAGTGAATGGCGGTTGTGGAAAACAACAATTTCACATTCAGACTCCTTGTGAACACTGAAACCACTTGACACGATCAAATCAATCGTCGCAGGACAACGAAGACTTGGAGCGGGGCAAAATTGGTGCCTGCGGAAGTAGCGGAGGAAGTGGAGGCAGCAGCTTTTCGGGAGGCGACGACTATCGTGAAGGGATCGCTTCATTAGTCCCTTCGAAATCTGCCAAAGACCGTGATTGAGGAGCTTGAGCTTAAACCTAGAGTCCACATATGTCCACATCGCCCATTTGAGGAGCATGTGGAGCGTTTCTTGGGGCTTCACATGCGGAGCTTCAACCCGAAGAGGGCGCTGAAGTCCCAAGTGAAGTCCTTTGCTCACCTTGGAACAGGCCCAGTGATTTCATCGCTTGGAAAATGAACGCCGTGTTTGGAAGTCCCTTTCTCAACCACCCGTGATATTTGTGATTGTTTGATCATCCATGTTAGGACGTGGAAAAAATGGCTGAAGCCAGAGTCGGCGGAAGTTGAGTATGACTACTCAAGAGTAGCATAGAGTAGTGAGCAGGGACATTTCCCATGGCCAACGCTTCCACGCACCAAGAGGTTAGTGGTGGAATTCAATGGAATTCAAGAATCTTGGTGGGTGCTACCGGGTTCTACCTCTTCAATCTACAAAACTACACAGGAGGTGCTACTCCAAAGTTCTGATTCAGAGGGGTGCTAAGCAATTGTAACCCAAGTGGACAAACCATTTGTGGTTCACATCATGAAACGCTTTCAATGACCTGTTCTATGTGTTTGGGGTGCAATCCTACCTGTGGTCAGGATGGCTGTACAACGTTGGGAAGACAACCATCTACGAAATGAGCCAATCAGATCCAATCAGTATGAGGATCGTGGGATGTTTGAATGATTTGCTCGTTTTCATGGCAACAAAATGGATTGATGTGGATTGGGTTCCGCGGCCGGAAGTTGATTAAAACCACCAGGATAACTACTGTAGCTGATTCACGATACGCTTAAGTGATGTGAAGTTGAACCTAAAAGGAAGCCACATAGAACATCATAAAACCATGGATGGTTAAGGTGTTTACATTAACTTAACACAATTCTATGCTCATAGATTATTTTTGATGATCTGAATATGCAATTGTGAGGTATGTTGAATGTATATGAATAATGTATGTTTCAACTGCCTCCATTGTAATCAAGCTGAGCCACCAAACCTCTTGCAGTTTGAAGCCGATGCAGCTTGGCTCATGTTGAATCAACGCGGAAAGACTTGCAGTTCAATAGCGTCTGAGAGAGCGCCCTAAATGACTCAACTTGGCGTCGTTGGGTCATTTTTTTGTTCTCAGATTTCTTCATGCGTGGGGATCACGACAAAACCAGCATCAGGACACCAGCAATGAAGCTGTGAAAACTTCTCCGTGGGGTTGGTCACTCCTTCTTGTTTTTCGCGGCTTCAGCATGCCAAAGCGCCGAAGATCTCAGGCACAGTCCAAGCATGGGGATTCAGGTGAGAATCAGTTGATATACAGTAGTGACTTTGTCAGCCATGGTGGTACGTACTATCCGGCTGTTCATGGCCATTAGTACGGCAAAGCATCGCTATCACTTGAGGGTGCACCATGGCAAACTGGACAAAGCCACAGCGATATGATTTGGTGGTTCATCAGTTGACTTATGGGTATACTTATCAAAATGATCAACTACCGTATGCCACCCATATGACCCTTTCCTATCCCTGAAGGTGAGTTCGTTGGCAGCGTGAAGATGGTTTCAGCACTTGATTTTTGGATCATGGAGCTATTTGAAGAGCGGCCATGAAATCAATTGAAATCAACTACTTTTTGAGTGGCCTTTCAATTGAGAGATGTTGAGAGTATACAGTATATGAGCCAGAGACAAAATTATTGTCAATTGCGTTTGGCTTAAGCGTTACACGGAGACGTGTTTTGTCAATTTTTCCTCGAAAAACGATAGGGGACGGCCTAAAAACGATACCCCACAGGAGCACTCCAAAACTTGGAAAACGATAGAGGAGGTTCTAAAAAGTTCTGGAACACACCGTAAGCAAATAAACTTGACGTTGCCTCAAATACAGTATACAGATTTATACAGATTGAAAAGGGTACCCTCCACAGAGTTTACAGAGTAGCCTTTTTCAGCACAGGCAAGGAGGGTCATTCTAAGATATTTTGAGAAAGATGAGGAATGCATTAAACACTGGGCGTACATCTAGAGTTGCATCCTAGTCAGTGTACAAGAGTGATGATGAAAAATGATTAGGGAATGATGAGAGTCGTCGGTAACCCATTGATAGGGATTAGCCAATCATATTGTATGAACCTACCAGTGTTGGTGGATGACCTTGGAGCGTAGCAATGCTTCCAGGAAGGGTTTCGGAAGTGATGCGCGGTACAGCTGGGCTCTGCTAGGCTGAACAGGTCTGAGGAAACCATCAGGGGCATGGGGAGAAGAGCGGGGGCTAGGATGATATCTGTGAGCGAAGCGCGGACCTGACGTTTGGGGAGGGAAACGTGGCCTGCTAACCTACTTGGGGGAAACCTGTTTCCAGGTCGGGTGTGGCTTCGATTTTTCCCAGGTCTGGCTCCAGGGTCAGGGGGCTAGGTCTGACATGGCGTCGCACCACCATGCTAGCGCCCCATGGATGCCATGCGCAGCTTGCAATGCTTCAAATTCAGACAAGGCCGTTCTCAGATGGGAGAAACATGGAAAAACTATGAAAAACTCCCAGCACTTTTTGCCCGCGCTGGACACTTACCTACAATGGAACCATCCAAATTCCCTTGTTCAGCTCCACATCCTGCACCACCCTCCCACACCGTTCTCCCGCTGTGCATCTCTCCTCACCATCAAATGCTTGGGTAATCTTGGGTCCGCCCTGAAGCATTCTTGCCATCAGAAGTTCCCGCGCCACCCGCGCCTCCCGTGCACCCCCTCCCATGCGACATTCTCATTGAATGGTCTCTGAAGGCATCTCCTATGGTCCTAAGCTTCGAGGCCCCCCACAATCTTGGACACAGCCATTATGATTTTGCTACGGGTGTCGGCTCGGAATATCTTGAAAGACGTGCCAGCGACATGTGTCCAGCACCAACCTTGAAGTTCCAACGAAGAAGGGACCTGGTTTTTGTTTTTGGGTGGCGGGACGTGTTTCAGAGGGGCGACCACACGCTTGTACACCCGAAATTTCCCTCGCTTGTACACCCGAAATGTCCCTCGCTTGTACACCCGGTCACCTGCTTGTCATGGTTACAGAGAGGGGGTGGGAGATTCAAAATGTTCAGTAGTGCATGCAGAGGCCAGAGGGGGTGGGAGATTTGATATGTTCAGTAGTGCATGCAGAGGCCAGAGGGGTGGGAGATTTGATATGTTCAGTAGTGCATCCAGAGGCCAGAGGGGTGGGAGATTTGATATGTTCAGTAGTGCATGCAGAGGGGAGAGGGGGTCGGAGATTTGATATGTGAAGTCATACATGCAGAGGCCAGAGGGGGAGGGAGATTTGATATGTTCAGTAGCGCATGCAGAGGCCAGAGGGGGTGTGAGATTTGATATCATCACTCCGCCTGGTCCGTGATGATCTGAAAGTCTTTGGGTGCGCAAGTGAGTGAGATTGTGGGTGCGTAAGTGATTGCGTGCTTGGGTGCGCAAGTGAGTGAAATTTTGGGTGCGCAAGTGAGGGGTTTGCCTTTCAGAGTATCCCAATCCCAACCTTGTGGGCGGCTTCCAGGTGGGCGCCAAAAAGTCCGATGGAGGAGCCCCGCAGTGGGAGTTTTTAAGATCAGAGGCTTAAAATCTGCTGAAATCGCGGCACCACATTTGCCAAGTTTGAAAGATTCAGTTGTTGGACGGTTTCTTGAAGGGTTGGTTGCGGTAAGTTCTTTGTTCCGAGTTGTAGCGAAGCCTTTTTGGGTCACAGTTCGTGTAACAGACAGGGTAAGGAACCACCAATGCCACGGCTCAGAATTGACAGGTCGCTGTCCAGAGTGATGGTGTACCAGTTTACCCATTCCGCAAATGATCGTTTGGTGAAACAAGGTATCATTCTGGTACCCAAAGTATCCAAAGTAATGGATGAACCCAAAGTAATTGCTGGTGTTGATCTTTGTGAGACAATTTGGTGAAGTATCCGCCATCAGTTACCTGGGGAGTACACTAACAGCAGATGGGCTGATGGGTGTGCAGATTTGATGATTTTGATGCTTTGACATACCACCAACATATCAACATAGCCCCGTGCCGGCCACATGCCCCGAAGTTGGAAGAGTAGGGAAACGATCAACAGCTTTGGAGGGGCAAGTAGCCGACCAATTGTAAAAACCAGCAGGACAGCACTTCAATGGTCCAAAACCGGTCAATTCATTTATTTAATACTATTGGAACATATTGGAACGGAATCTTTACAATATGGACATCCATGGTACAATTTATAGAAGTAAGGGATGGTCAAGTTATGGAAGCGCTGATGCATATGGGTAGGTTTGGTGAGGCATGACATGGTACAGAACACAAGAGAGTCCGGAGAAAGAGACATTTTTGGAGGTTTGCAAGTAAACCAACGGATACGATTGATGTTGTGGGAAAGGTATTGCTGCCAGCTCGACATCAGTGTCAATTCTTTCTCAGATGGACCTCACGTCTCTTTCGGTTGAGCAAATGTTTTAGGATTTTGAAGTGTATCACTGTACCTGATGACAGCAATTATTGCTGCTTACTACCACCTTTTCATAAGCTCTTTGTTTCTTGATTGTCGGCAATGCTTTGACGATTTCAATGCCAACCATCGTAAACCTCCGTTGCCTCCAAAAGAAGAGTTGGACAGGTGGATGGCCCAGTCCATTCATGGTGGATCATTCTCCGTATACCATAGCTTGGTCGCATAGGTACCATGGTTTTGGCCGAGAAGTTCAACATTTGCCTTTCCTCCATCCATCTATGGACTTCAACTCAACTCCTGGCGGTCCTAGCGATTGCAGGTACAAAGAGACCTGGATTTGGACGCCAAATGACGCTCTTTGACGCCTTCAAAGCGGTTGCGCGGATGCGTTTCATTCTGGCGTTGGTCAATTGGTGTGAAATGGCTGCAGGTCAAAGCCCTGTTCTCCTGACATCCAAGACATGAAGTGAATAGTTTGGCTGTGTGGATGATTTTTTTGGGGAGGTGGATATGACTCAACCTCCAGATTTGTTGGAAGTCAAGCTTTGGTGGGGACTCTCCGTCTCCGTAACCATTATGTTTACAGACCAAATTCTCTTGAGTTCATGGCCATGGAATACCTCATGGCCAATTGTAGATACACTAGATTAGTACATCTCTGTCAATTTAGCCATGACTGACCACAATCTACCTGTACTTCTATAATGCAAAATATACAGATGAGGATGGGGAATGTGGATCTCCTTTTCATATATTCTATCAAACGTTGATGGTGGGTTGACAGCCATCGTTTCTGCTGGGTGCCGAGGCTGATAGTCGGCAGCATTTGTCGTTGCCTCAGATGAGCCGCAGGCCAAGCCACAACCTATCGCAAGCATCAACAAGCATCAGCCGGCTGAGTGGCAGTTTCTCTAGGGTTAGTAATGCTATGTTCACATGTTGACCATAGTTGGTGTTGGATAGTGATGTGATGTGATGCGATGCAAGACAATGGGCGATCAGAGAGTGTGATGTTGTGGGATGTGGTGTAATTGAATGCAATGTCGTGCAATGTCGTACAATGTCATGACCTGCAATGTGATGCAATGTAGTGTCATCGCAAGGCATCGGAACGCTACGCAATGCACTGTGCCATATTGTCATCGCATCTCATTCCACATCGTCAATGTAATGTCTGAATTATTTTGATGTGTCGCATGCCATTACGAACTGCGCTGTTGTACCATGCTCTTCAAGCTGATGGTCCTAATGCACTAGTTCCCCATGCTCTCCAGTAAGTGTAGCATATGCATCCAATTACATCCAATTGCATCCAATTGCATCCAATTGCATCCATATGTTATGATGGTTCTTCGTGTTCCTCCAAGGGGGCAACTGGGTGCTGCTTCCGAGGTCTCAACCAGATGCAGTTGAGAAGGTCCCTGGATGCGCCCGAAATCCTAACCGATCCAAGAAATTTTGAGTGTTGGCTGTCAAAATGAGGGATTTCCAATGGTTTCTGATTGCGGTTGGGATGGAGAACCTATGGCATCCTATGGGATCCTATTGAAATGCTTGAGTTACGGTCCTGGCTCCAGGGGCATTCAACTTGTGATGATAAATTTGGTGACAAGGAACTTCCGTTCCGTATAAGGAACAATCATCCGGGACACTATCGTGGTTTCTGAGAATAAGGGTGCACCCAAAATCATCTAATATTAGCCATTCATAGTAATAAATCCACCATTTGGGGTGTTCCCTATTTTGAGAAACCACCTTATGGGACAATCATCCACTATCGCAACTCTCATTAGCTATGTGAGAGCTCGAAGTTTTTAGCTTGGATTCGTATGCATGATGCAAGAAACCATGTAGACATGTCCAACTAATTTGTGATCTAAATCAAATCCAGAGGCATCACTTGATGGGGTTGAAAACAAAGTGATCCACGAAGAATGCATGCTCTGTTTGACGACTGTCTGCTGGCTGGTCAGTTGGGTGCTTTGTGAATACGGGCCAGTATGCGAGGGACTGCAGTCACCCGTGGGACCTGACAAATCATAGGACTGGAAGTGGAAAATCCACCATTCTAACGGGTCACCCCATAAGAACTGGTAGTTTCGAGCTTCCAGGTTAGTTTTCCAGAGAGTATCATGTATTTTGATGTAGTTAAATGGTGATAGTGATCTCATCGGAACCGCTATACCGTGGACCGACCGAGGAAGGGCCGACAGATGCTGAACTTTCGGAGTGGGATAGCTCAGGGTTTGGGAGGGAAGCTCGAGGCTGGGAGATGATCATTATCGTTGGCAGCTAAAGTAAGGGTTACTAATCATGATCAATTGATCAAGCTTCATTGATTATGGATGATTATGGTGGGTCATGCTTAATCATGGTGGGTCATGGTTATTGTCAAGAATGATAATGCGTAACAATAAATATAATAAATGCCAGTGGTTGCCCAGCTTAGTGTCATGGTTCGCCATAAAGGGTAATGGTTGATTATGATTTGAACGTTAGAAAAAAAACCTGTTCCGAATGGTGAAAAAGACAACATGTTTTGAATCAGAGCAAAAAACAACATGTCAAAACGATAAATTAAAAGCTGAATAATTCTGGCTACTTCTGGGTGACAGCTGGTTATGTTCTCAGCCACGGGACAGCAATCGCCGGATCGCCCCTCGGCCCTTGGCGCCGTTCGTTCAAGGCCTCCCTCCTGTGACGTCCCTTTCCTGGGAGAGGAGTCCTGTGACCGAGCGGAAGCTGTGGAGGCCCAACGCCCGAGAGGGTCAACAAGGGAATGATAGGGGCAAATGTGAGCAAATTATGATCAGTGTGATGGTTAATGATGGTGAATTGTCATCAATATGATGGTTAATGATAGGTGATCAATATCACTATATAATTTGTGAGTGATGCTTAATCATGATGGCTAATGTGACGGTTATTGGTTCATGACGGGTTCATGATGGTTTGTGGTGTTAATGATGGTCAGTCATGGTTGATCATGATTCATTACGATCAATATCAATTGCGGATGGTTGCAAGTGGTTCAAGGATAGGATATGATACTGTAGAATAATGAACCACTGATGACTACTGCTTAGCACTCAAAATGATTGGTGAGACAGTAACTACGGAATGTTTTTGAATCGTGATCTATATGGATCATAAACAGATTGCTGGTTAACACTCTCTGATGTTTGATTGGGTGTTCATCAGCCGATTGTGAGGGTCAAATGATGAGTTTGATGATGGGTAATAATTGCAGTAACTGCACAGAATGCGCCAATTGTTGGACTCGTTGTTTTGAAGCTTCGTTGGTTTTTTGGCGCAGTCATTCCCTTTTATGAGTTAAAGGGTGGAATTTTGTTTTTTGCACCTTTGTCCCTTGGTTGCGGCGGTTGCTTGTACTTGAATCCCTGTGCTTTACAGATGGTTGGTTAGTTGCATTTGCTTCCATTGGTGGTTGTCATTCTCATGTTTATTGATTGGTTGCTTGCAATGATTTTGTTCTCCCCCAGCGATGCCATTCCCATTCTTAAGTGTCATCCTCTTATTTCTCATTCTGGTCACTGTCATTTCTTGCGTATTACTTCCAGGTTTTATGAGGCCACCTGGCATTTCCTGTGCCCATGTATCCCGATTCTACTTCAAGGGTGTTCTGGGAGACCAATATCGGCCACTATCATCCCAAATAGCCTGTCAAAACCATTCACCAATGATTTTTGTTCACATTGAGAGGTTTATTGTGGATGATAGTAACTGATCCTGGTTCAATATGGTTCAACATGGTTCAATCTTCACCATGGTTCAAACCACTAAGCGCTAGGCTGAGGAAGGACTCATCGGAATGCCTGCGCAAAGGCTACCGTCCCAATAGCTTCCAGATCACCGGCTCCGCCCGCTCCGAGCTTGTGTGGTGCCCTTTGCTCAGCTTGTTGTGAGATCGCTTAGTCCGTTCCTTGGTTGATTACAATGAGATGTGACCTGATATAACAAGAATAGTTTGTTGGTTGGTTGGTTGCTTGATTGGTAAGTAGTTTTAACCAGCAACTAGATGCAAGGCAACATGCGGCAGTTGGTGCAGAACTCGTAGGGTAGATAAGAAATCGGCATAGTCCGAGCCTGTGTTTGATACGCTGGCTGTCCCATGCTGAGTCTAGGACACTATTCAATACTATTCAAGTAGAATGCCAATCAACTTGAAACGCACGTTTCTTCCACAACATGTGTTTAACATGATATAAGTAAGTGTTTTTGGGTTTTGGGGTGAAACGTCCATTGATTCTTGGCTGTTTGGGGTACAAAAGGTAGGTTGCTTGGAAACCAAAAACGAAGGCCCTCAAAGGTGTTTGTCACTAAACTATCGAGCTTGTGTTGGGGCTGCTAGGAGTTCCATCGCATGGGGTGTTCCTCCATGTCAGAGAACAGATTGGTAGGCTTGTTTTTTTTCGAGTCTGATAAAATCTAATCAGGTGGAACAGGCAACATCCCCCCCATTGAAACAAAGACATACAAAACCCCCCCACCATCGGAATAAAAATCTACCAACGAGGCCTGACTTTCGCATGATTCCCTGTTGAAACGACCATCTTCGAGGGGCTCGAAGAAGGGCTGTAGAATGAATGGGACACAGTATGAAGAAAGAATCCGCACTCAACAAAGTTTGTCAGGAAAATTGAATCAATCCACTTTAGAAGAATGCACTTTAGAAGAATCCACTTTCTAGGAATGTGTTTTTTCAAGCAATTGAAATCAAATCAAAGTATGTTGCTCTTCCAGCAAATGCGATTGAGCATTTGCAGCATGTGAGAGCGCTGAAGTGTTAGGACGATGGAGGAATGGCATGGACAAGAGATAAACGATCGTCAATCATTATCTCTCATTATTGACCATTTCCAATCATTATATCAATCATCAACATCAAGCAAACTGAAGCAACCACAATTGCAACCATGACCAGCATCGGATTGTGTTTCTTCAGCTGCAAAATGCCATGACAGAGTTGCGCGCCTGTGATGACGGGGGCCAAGAGACCAAAGTGACATGGCAGCAAGGGGTGCTGTTGTCATGTCACAAGAATGGCTTAGCAATGGTAATCCAACTGGGGTGTGCTTGGCAGCGGACTCGACACTGTGACCGGAACAGCAGCAGGGCGATGTCTATCAATGGAGCAGGGCATGTTTCTACATTGGTTGGTCTATCGGACAAAGCAATTGCCAATAGCACACTTTTCTCTGGATCCAGCGCCTATGAAGGTGGGCCAGGTCCATGTGACCGAAACATCGGGGCTGCGCTCCGCTGACCTGAAAGAGTCTTCGTAATTCGAAGCATTTAAGTGTAAACCAGTAGAGTTCTTGAAGCACTACATATACAAATGGAAACAAGTTGGGTAAAATTGCAATCCTTGTTGAATTTGTGCAATGCCTAGTGATGATTTACCTCAGGTGACTCATAATGGCAATCAAGAGTGCGGGTCAGATGGTGATTTCTCAAGATGGGGTTACCCCCAAATCATCCTTCAGCAACCATTTCGAGTAATAACCAACCATCACAACTTTCGGGCACCCCTATTCGGAGAAACAATATCATGCCTGCCAGTCATATCATCATTTGGCCGTGCCAAGTGATTTAGTACCCACCAGGCACTGGGGCTGTTGTGACCCAACAGGACCGCCCCATCACCACAGCGGCGGCGCGATGGAAACACCAAGAGATCGCCATGCGAAGGAGAGATTGGAGGTCTGGGGGGTCTGGGAGGGAGACTGGACGCTGCCCCAAGGGCTGATCCTTGTGAAATCACAATTGGCCTATGAAAAAAACATTAGAATGACTGCAGAAATTGGAAGTATTCCCTACATGTCGCTACTATTTCTCACGTCATGGTTTCGAAATAGAAACAAGAGCAGATGGGCATCAGAGGATCTCGGATCCAGAGCAAGCAGTGGCATGCAGTGGCCATTAAAACCATTGGTTGATCCTGAATAGGCTTCTACTTTTCTACAGCATATCACAGGATTCGAAATTCCAATTTTGAGCAACATGTTTTTCCAATACAGCAACTGACAGTGATAGCAGAGGCTGGAACCCATGAACTGGAAAGGATCCCTTCCCTGTCAGTACCAGATGTATTGGTATCTAGAAATCCAGGAACACATTAGGGATGGCAAGGGGGGGTAATGAAGGTTTATGTTTGGGGGAAGGCAGTGCCAAGATTGACAACTTCCAAGTGATCACCTCGTCCTCCGACTTCCAACAAGAACAGCACTTCCCGTGGATTGAATTGGTTTCTTCGGCCGGTTGCCTCGCTCTCCACCTATGCTACATGAGGAATCCAAAATGTTGGATCAACCAATTTGCAAGAGGCAATGTGTCCTTGCACGCGAAAAAGGGGGACCAGCATCACCAATGGCTTTATGTTCGTTCGTGGGTCCGAATTGGAAGCAATGACCCCAGTTGTAGCTTATGCTTGACATGGGCCAGCTGGTCTCTCATCCAAGTAAGGCTATCATGGCTTGTAATTATGAGCATGAGAGGTGTTCTTACCATGAAGGTTACGTCGTGTCGTGTCCTCTTGAACCCTTGATTATTTGTATTATCAGCTTTAGCGTATGCTAGTGTCATCGTTCAAACTTTATTATTGATCATTATCAACTGACAGTCAACCCATACTTTACTTAAAAATTGTCATTGTTTACTGATCATTATCAGCTGCTCTAGGAACAGTTAACCAATCGCTAAGTCATCGCTATTGTAAGTTAGCTGGATACGTAACCCGCTATAACTTCCCACTAGCTGTTGGTCGTTAAGCCCATATAGGTGTTTCTCAAGTCATAGGGGTACCCCCAAATCATCCAACATTTGTCATAGCAATAAACTCACCATTTTTGTGGCTACCCCTATTTAAAGACACCACCATATATCCCAGATGCTCCATGTTTTTGGCATATTTACCTACATGACTGGGTCATTTTATAGCTAAATGGAGCAGTAAATATGCCAGCCCCATGGAGCCACTGGGCATGTAACTTTGGAAGTAACCAGCTGATCAACGGTTGGGGTTGAGGACGCTCCTGTCGCTCAGGCAAGGCCGCGCGGCCCGCTTCCGCAGAGATGACGGGCAGTCGAACGGTGCAACGCCTAGTGTCGCTTGGGCGACTGCTGATATTGGTGGCGGGAATGATGGTAGAAAAAACATCGAAAAAACTATGATATACATTTACATAAACATATATTTATATTATACATACATTTATGTATAGAAATACATTTCATAGACATATATGGTAGCAATCACGTAGATATAAACATATATACATTTTTTCATATATATACATACATATAGTGAATACAGGGCTCCCGTTCTGAAATGCCGATTAGGGATTGTCATATTTTGTATTTGCATATGATATCGGTAAAACCGGGGGTCTCAGTAGAAGATATCTTCTTCTCATTGAATACTTGACCAACTTTGTGAGAGTCCCTTTTTTGATGTGCCACGGCGGTCAAATCTCCTCGCCAATTTTGGAAAGGCTCCTTTGCTTCTAGTGAGATGTAGGGTTGGTGGTTTGCAATATACGGGGAAAATGGTCTGGAAACTTTGCTTTCAGCAAACTGAACATGACTATGTCCAGGTACGTAGTTGTTGCTTCGGGTTTCTGTTTAAGCATGCAGGTCACTGCACTTGGTACGTATAGGCGGATGGATAGCCAGGCAGACAATTAGGCACTCAAAGGGGCACGCGTACGGATGGGAACTAATGCATGGAGAGGTTCATAGATCAATCAGCAAACAAGCACACTGCATGGGTGGGCAGATGGATACATTGCCGGATGGATGATGCTGCATGAATGTCAAGTTCGTTTTTTCATGTAGTTATATACACACGTTTGCATACCATCCCAACATAGTCACATGAATCAACATAGATATGTTTATTTGCCGATGTCTACAAATAAACGTTTGAACAGACATGGTCACTGTGTATATGTGCATGCACATATGCACAAGACAAGGACTGCTCACAGGCGGAGCTGTAGATACGTTTTTATTTTTTACAGGGCAGAAAGTGATACCCATATTCACATGTAAAGATAATGTAAATATAATCGATGGAGTCTTGTATATACATCTATATTATATTCTATATGATATATACATTCATGTTTCTATTTATATTTTCATACACATACACTTAAATATATATACTGATATATTTATCATGCTATACATTTCGTGAATACAGTTTACTGCAGACATAGCCATGAATCGGTGCCGTTGAAATGACAGAGCTCGGGGCTCGCCTCACAGCCAAGGTCCAGACATCTGTCCTCCTTGCTGACGGCTCGACACCTTCATCACTCGCCTGAACGCCGCCATGACTTGGCTGAAACCACACCAGAGGCTGCCAGACACCGCATCGTTCCTCCAAGATTGGGGCAGTTTTTGTTTGAACGCTGGTGGTCAAAATGTGGTCAAGTCGTCAACCAGAAAGGTTACGTTGAAATGTTCGAACGCTGAATCAGGTGCTCATACTCTCGGCTTCTGTTGTGAACCGCTGTTGCCCTTGTGAGTGTCCAGGAGGTTCTACCCATCCCTCGGATTGGCAACACTTTGGTGCCCTACAGAGCCTTGGTGGGCACTTCAGAATCGTTGTGTGGATGGTTGGAACATGATGGAACATGTTGGAACCCTGTCAACGAGTAATATTTCATATCCCAACAAGTTTGTGAAAGAACAGTCACAACATGTCACAACATGACTAACATGATTACAATTGGCGTCTAGTTTGCCTGCCGTAAACCCACTTGTTGCACCTCATGTCATTCCATGTCAGCAAATCACAGCGAGTTTGGCTGGTCAAAGCCATGAAGCCAGTGAATTGGACCTGTTACGATTGAGCCCAAGCACCTTCCTAAAGCCCTTAACGCCAAAGCTTTCGAGTCAATTTCCAGGGTTGTGACAAAGCTCTCCACATGTCTACTGTTGTATATGAAGTTAAGCGATGCAAATATGTTTTGCTTCCCTGAGCAGAAGCAACTTTTTCAGGGGGCTTGTCGATGGTGCATTCGCAGATCCAGAAATGTGGGGTCAGCACATGTCGACAGGTTACGGAGGACAGCTCCATAGGGTCCACGCAAACAGGAATTCATGAACCTGCCGCACATGCTCAACGTTTGTCTCAGCTGTGCTATGATGCTCGGAGGAACAGGCGTAGGCAATACCTTGGCGCTGCTAATCTAAGAGTCTTAATTAGACTCAATTGATTTATTTGATTTGTCATGGCTATTCATGGCTAGTAGGTTGATTTATTGTGTCAAGACATCTTTAGCAATTGGCAAGGCCAGATCACAGCAGATATCAGCAGATGGTTTCATGTTGTTGTTGTTGTTGTTGTTGTTGTTGTTGTTGTTGTTGTTGTTGTTGTTGTGGTTGTGGTTGTGGTTGTTGTTGTTGTTGTTGTTGTTGTTGTTGTTGCTGTTGCTGTTGCTGTTGCTGTTGGTGTTGTTGTTGTTGTTGTTGTTGTGGTTGTGGTTGTTGTTGTTGTTGTTGTTGTTGTTGTTGTTGTTGTTGTTGTGGTTGTGGTTGTTGTTGTTGTTGTTGTTGTTGTTGTTGTTGTTGTTGTTGTTGTTGTTGTTGTTGTGGTTGTGGTTGTGGTTGTTGTTGTTGTTGTTGTTGTTGTTGTTGTTGTTGTGGTTGTTGTTGTGATATCACACATTATCACTCATGACTGACCACTATGAGCCATCTCAAGACTTGGAAGTGGCTCAATTGTATGCCTGCAAACCGCAGTTCCAGGACTCCATAGATCTCCATAGGCATGGCTCAAAGGTTACCATGCAGTTTGTCCCAAGGTGTGAGCAGTAAAAACACCAAATCACCTCATTAAACACGTCATGTTTATGCCATCTCTTGGGTTGTAGCTACTGTAATCAGCACAGCGAAGTGGCCCAGACTGAAGCGCCGTCCCAGGAGAGATACAAAAAGAACGAAGACGCCATGGAAGCTGGTCTCGCAGCCAGGTGCGGCAGCAGGAAGGGAGGGCATGGGAGGTACCAAGGCAATCCGAGGTACCTGTCAATGGTCACAGGGTACCTGTCAGCGGTCCTTAAACAGTGGATCTGAGAGACCTTTCATTGACAGCGAAGACATGACACGACCATTTCTTTGGAGCAGAAGGAGCAGAGTCACAAGGCTTAAAGCAACATGGGCCTCCAACCTTGGCGCCACCAGTGTCCAGAACGGTGCATCCAACCATCCAAAGATGATGCATTCAAGCTGAGAAATCAAAAAACATCATGAGAAAGAACTTCAGAGATCTGGACCTAATCGTTGATTCTTCCGTATTTTTCTGGCTAAATCTCCATCCAATATATCCAATCATCTTCATTGAAAATCTGGATCCAGGACCATCTTCGCCACGCGCGCAGGATGGCGCACGAGCTGAATCCCGTGTCCAAAACGCACCGCATCGTCGAGGCCGATGCCTTTCATTTGTTGCCCAACGCGTGGCGTCCCACTTGGAAGGCGGGGGAACTCCACGGATGGAACCCAGGGCTGAAGGGAGATGAAGGATGAGATTTTGTTGTCAAATAGATGTTTTAGGTAAGTGAAATTTGATATTTTGATATGTGTTTTGATATGTTCATTTATTGAATGAATA
The DNA here is from genome assembly GCA_009767595.1 of Symbiodinium kawagutii. NCBI lineage: Eukaryota > Dinophyceae > Suessiales > Symbiodiniaceae > Symbiodinium > Symbiodinium kawagutii. The sequence goes on from VSDK01001472.1 coordinate 191,538, forward strand.
CACATACTAATTCTGTTTAGTGAATGAATACACATTTGGTTTCTTTGAAAAGATCCCTAGATTTGCACATTCAACTCGCGATACTCGCTAAGATATATTGACATTCACTATAGCTGTAGTGAATTAACTCTTGGATTTCTCATTCCCAAGATTTTTCCTTAACTTGATTTCTTCCCCCAGAGGAGCAGCTTGTCCCATGCCTTGGCAGAAGCTCTTTTTTCCAACCCCAAACGTGCATCGAAAGAAAAGAACTGATAATGTTTGAGAATCAGCTCTGCTGAAATCCAACATGTAAAACCAAAAGGTCGTGCTTTCTCAGCTTTGGTGTGCTGATGAAACTCCGATCTCTGATGAATTCACTGTCGCTTCTCAGTTCGAAGTCCGGGTCTCTCATTGTTTTTCGATTTTTGTTGGGTCAATTCACCCAATGAACTTCTGATGAACTCACAGAATTCTGTGAAACCCAATGGATTCGGATGCTCGTGGCACTGTGGTGGATGCACTCCCAAGCTCAGCACTTGGACCGAGCTTTCCAGTTTTTTGAAGGGGGACCTGCCAGTGCCGAGCCCAGGAGGTGTCTGCCGAAGCGATCGCCAACAAGTCGAGCCTTGGCCCAAGGGAGGGCGCACGGTTGCACGGTGAACTCCTGAGGGTTTGGCCCAAAACCGTCAGATGCTGAATTCATCAGGTGGTCCATGCCAGGACCACAAAATTGCATAAGCCAATTCTGAAGTGTGGTCCTAGTATGTCCTAGTCATGTCACAGTCGCTAATTCCAGTAACATTTGTAACTTGTTGAAACTATCGAGGACGGTCATTACCATTTCCGAAGCCCGGTGCAGCTCAGGAGTTTTCCCTTGGCGGCTGCCTCTGTGATTGCTGGACGGACTGTGGCAAGTGCTTTGCAACCCCGTAGTGTATGGCCTGAGGAATGCGAGTGGCCTGGCTTGCCAATTTTGCCAGCGTGTGGTGGTTTCTCAAAATGGGGGACCCCTCAAATCATGAAATCATTCAGTTTATAATCATTTCTAGTAATAAACCAAACATTTGTTTGGGTTCCCTATTCTGAGAAACCACCATGTCAGTCGTGTTGGGGCATGTCGAGAGATGTTGTTTGATCGTCATATTTGCAGCGCGTGAATTGTAGGATGGAGACTTCAGATCAGATCTTCAGTTTTTGCATCTCGCTGAAATGCCTAAAACTGACAGCACTCAGTGCTGACGTATTTGAAACGTTTGCAAAGTTTAAGCTTCAAAACACTGAGTGCTGAAATGTTGAGAACTGAAGTGCTTATATAATTTGCTAGGCTGATGGCTGAGTTCTTCCATTCACTGTCGGGGTGCTTCCAAACAAATTCATGTTAGAGTTTCAATGTGTTGAACATATGAAATTACCTGATATTTCACAATATATTTGCACATGTTCAATACATATCATATACAGCGCAAAGGGACTCTGAAAGCTACAAAGCAATGCATTTTAGATCATCTACACCAGAGCATGCTTCAGATGGAACCAATGTCAATATATGATGTCGACACATGTTTGACCAGATCTCAAAGTAAAGATCGGTTTCGACTGTTAGGACAGAGTTGTTGCTTGGTTTGTTTCCAGGTCTTAAGGTTGATCAATGGGTGCTACAGAAGTCAATTTGGACCAACACATTGAAGTGGTCAATCGATGTGTCAGAATACAACGTTTGTCATGAGCCATGTCATATTGTGGTTTCTCAAAACAGGCTCTTTTCCCCCCCCCCAAAAAAAAAAAGGATCAAACATGGATGGTGCATTACTAAAATGGTTATCGGTGGGTGATTTGAGGGTACTCCCATTCCAGGAAACCACCATATTGTCAAAAGACGGCGTGCAAAGATCATGTTGGTTCAGCGTGCACATCAAGAATGCATGTCAAGTGAACCTTCAGAATAGATGCCAAGCAGATGTCCGCATGACAGTGTACGCATGGGACAATGTTCAAATCATGTCAGAGAAATTGTGAGAATGTACTGGCTATATGAGTCACAAGCTTTGAACACGTGCCAGCTTCATAAGTCGTCAGAAGGCGTGTGAGCGAACATGTCGAAGTCACATCTCACACTGGGGATCACACCAAGGTGATATTTGTCTACATTTACGATGTGTGCACACCTGCACATGTTCGAATTGCCTACCTACATCATGCATGCATACATGATATAGAACATATATATCAACGTACATTCATACAGAATGCTAGTGCCTACATACATGCATACATACATAAGCAGACACACACATGCATACACATGTAGACATCGACACAAATTCAATGTCCGCATGACAAGTATCCACCTACAATATTTGTAAACACATTTAAGAGTTCCACACATGTGCAGCTACATTTGCAAGCGTATACATTGTATGATCCAGTCATGGTATACTTTTCCACATGTTGGTTTCTCAAAATGGGGAGCCCCCCAAATCATCCTGTAGCTATTTATAGTAAACCAACCAACCAATCATCCCCTTGGGGGTACCCCCCGTCATCACTTGAGAAAGCACCACATGGTGCTTGCTTTCCCATGGAGCCGGCGAGATGCCCGGCCCCTGGGAGGTTGCAGAAACTCTGCGAAGCCCTGGAGACTGGACCTTTGCTCGACTTGAAGGCGCGTGGAAGGAGTTCAAGCTGGCGTACAGATGTGGTTTCTCAGCTAATCATAGGGTTACAACTTGTTAGAACGATCAATAAGATTGTTAATCAACCATTAAGAATGTTTAATGAGAGGTTGATAATGGTTTATAATGGTTGATAATGGGTAATGAGAGAGTTAGGAACCATCAAGTAGATGGGGATTTTCCGACTATATCCCGGTTTCTCAAGTCATAGTGGTACATTTTGCGAAACCATCGTGAGAGCGGATGGAAGAAAACCAGTATCTCATTGAACTATTGTGAGAAGCCAATGGATGGATTGTTGGCCATCAATGTGTGCATCACAGAACATGACGAATTGGGGCTAGTCACGGCTGGTTGTGCCTCGGTGGGCACTGTTGGTTCCCACCATGTCTCGCAAGTCATGGGGAAGCCATGTGACACATCATGGGTTGGAAGCAACTTTTTGGCATTTTCAAAATGCCTTCGACACCAGGTGACACGAACATGTCTGCTCAAGTCGAGCACCCAAATCTGTTGATGCTCGGGAGAATCAACTCACAAAATGGCGACCCATCTGCCTAGTTCGGGGGTGTTGGCAATCCCTCATCCACCGACCAACCTGAAGTGGGGGATGGGAGTAGCTGTGAGCTGCGAGCAGCTGCGTACCCCCGACACTCACCTTGAGGCATGGGTCCGTCTTGCAAACTCCAGTTCCGGCCGTGCAACAAAGCTGCAGGGGCTGCTGGATAGGCAAGACCAACCAGAAGGTTGACCTGATTTTTATATGCATATGGTGGTTTCTCAAAATAGGGAACCCACGGAAAATGGTTGGCTTACTTATGTTTATTTATTGCTGTAAATTGTTAAATTTGGATGATTTGGTGGGTCACCTATTTTGAGAAACCACCATTCAAGTAACGTGTGCATATAATTGCATATATTGCAGATTCGAAATTGATCCATTCATGATACCAGAATCCTGACTAATTTTCCAGAGAAAGGGACCCATGTTTTCCACTTTTCATCCACGAAACCTGGTACACTATAGATGGGAGATTGTGCAGTGCTCATGCAACTTGCTGTTGCTGTTCCGATCATTCACTAGGTCAACCGAACTTGATGAACATTTGAAAACCACAATGTCGGGGTCACCACATCACAATCTACCAACTGAATATGTTGCCAGAAATTGTCGCAACTGATTATTCATGATTCATGGTAACGACAATGGTTGAATGTGGTTGGTTACCGGTATTTGCAGCTGAATATAAGTATAACTGGTTCAAGTATTCTTGAATCATGGTTCATTGTGCTTGATGGTGAATGAGTCGATTCAGAAGGCTTTGCTAAGTCTGTTCCAGATGTGGAATCAAGGCATTGCCAGCATTTTTCTGGATTGGATGAAACCACAGCTGTTTGTTGCTTGGAGGGCTAGGACATGTTATGACCAGGTTTTTCTCCTTGGAAGTTTCTGAAGTCCACCGCTGCCGAGGGCGCCCGGACCCAAGACATGGCTTCGCTGCCCAGCATTCTACCCATGCCTGAGAAGGTGCTGGCCTCACGTTGTCATGGTGGCCTGATCAAATGTCAAGCAGTTGGCGGTTGTTTTTTTGTTTGGACAGCGGCGTTAAGATCATGTTAAGATAAGTGTTTTAAGTGTTTTTTTTAAGATTATGTTACGTAATCAAGAGCTTACATGAGTTGTTGCTATTGGCATGGAAAACGTTTGATTGGAGACGTGAATGGTATACTCACGACAATGATGGATTTTGTGGATTATTTGATACCTGCATGACCTCAATATGACGATGTGCAAGGTATGAAGTACTCAGAGTCTCTTGAAGTGCTTGAAGTGTCTCGCAGGTTCTCGCTGTGATCTTTCTGCTGCACGACATCAGCGCACTTTGGGCGCACAAACAAAACGAGACAGACCCAACATGTGCACACGCAAACAAAAACAAACAAAACACCTGGACAGATCTGCGCCTGTGCCAAGTTTTGCATCAATCAAGCTGCGCAGTTTGCCATGACTGGCTTTATCATCCTGGTTTTATCAGCTGGTTGGGGAGGGAGTCCATGTTTGGCTTCAAAACTTCTTGGGGACAAGTCTTTACCGAAGAGGATCCAGTTGAAATCTGCGGGCCTAAACCTGTTGTTTCATATGAATTGGTTTCGTTTCGAAGAATCCAATGCATCACCCCGCATCAACGCATCAGGGTACCTCCACCCGTGGGAAGTCATTGGAAGTCTGAGGCGATCTCGCAGATGGACCTGAGCGGCATGGGCTTGGAGGAAGTTCCCGCATCCCTGCGGGCCTTTCAAGGCGGGGGATCGATGGATCGATGGATCGATGAAGTGAGTTGATGACTGGTGAACTGTGCCAAGCCATGATGGGTAACCAATGGGCCCCACCAAACAATGATCAATTTATGGTTGCAAACCATGGGAAACCATGGGTTTTGGGAGTACCAATAGTTTGGCGCATACCCATATCAGTTGTGAACCAGTTGCCCAAGCGGGGGATGCTCCTGGATGTTGATGGATGTTGCTTTGTCATGACTGTCATGATGCATTCTTTTACTTGTCACCTTGCTGATGGAGCATGAACTTGGCATTACCCAAAACGCCTTTTGGTTCTGGATTTGGTACCATGATCCAACAGCGCCACGTGTTGGTAAATTGTATATACATAGTCTCATCCATGCGAATCCCGGTACGGATGGCCATTATCAACATATGATGGACATTCTCAACATGATTTGTCCCATAGACTAGCACTTAATTTGTTATTGATGATTGAACTTGCCGTTCTGCTGACTATTCGTATCTATAGCCATCCAACCACACATTCTTGCGTGCCGTACGTATGTGTGTGTGTGTGTGTGAGACCACGAATCCTCTTTGTAGCTTCTCACTATCCAGTTGCAGATGGCTTCATGGTACATGGCCGCGTGACGTGGCACCAAGGACGTGAAAACCAGAGCCTCAATTGGCGAAGTACTAGGAATCCGTAGGTTTTAGAGCCCTTTTTGGGGGGCCCAGGATGTTGAACAAACCTTACAGAGAAAGCGCCCTAAGGGCCCAGCGTCATCCCCTGTCAGGACTACGAAGCATTGATCTGAGCCTCAACAGGAGCTCCGCTAGGTTGCTCAACCAGCCGGGGCCAACCAGGACATGGCCGTCAATCATATCATGGCCGACAAGCAACCAAAACCAACCAGCAATTCTTGCCGTTGATTCATGGCCATTTTGTCGCCAAACCAACAAACCTTTCATATTTCCAAAATTCTTAGTTGAGTTATGGTTTAATGATGTTTAATGGATCATATAAACCTTTCATAAATCCACATAAACATAATCTTGGTTGTTGTGATCAACGTGTGGCTATTGATTTGTTTCCATTGGATGGCGGGGCGCGAGTTGTCGGGAACGTCTCTGTGGCCACCAGGAACTTGGTGAGTTTGAGCGCCCTGGCGGGGTTGTCGGCCTTAGAAGCTGTACGACTCTGCGGATGTTTGGAAGCCCAGAATTTCTCAGAGTCCGTGGTGCCATGTGTGGCCATCATATTGTTTTATCGGTTTTCTTGATCTTTCAAAATTTGTTTGTTTTTTGTGGTTTCAAATTGATACATATATTAATTATCATTCGTTTAGAAGGTATAGATTCATAAACATTATACATGCGCATGTTTTTGCATGTGTGTTGTTGAAAATTGATTCTTATGATCAAACAGTTGGTTTCATTTAAATGTTGATTCGGGGGATTGTTTGGGCTACGCTGTGGACATGGCGGTGCCTTTCTGCGATTTCAATGAAGTGCTCCATTGAAAACATGCAGCATATGCTAGCAAGTGCGAAGATGCACAAATCACAGAAACGTGTTTCCTCCTCTGAATGAAATTTCAGGAGTTGTTCTTCAACAAGTGCGGGAAGCAGAAAAAATGTATTGTTCTACATCAACATCTCTTGTGTGCATGCATTGCAGTGCACTGCCTTTCCCTGTGTGATGCATGTCTTCACACCTCTATTCTATACTTGCAGATCCATACACAATCAAATAACCATCAATCCACCATCACTTCACCATCAATTAGCCATCAATTAACTATCCATTAACTATCACTTAACCATCAATTAATCATCACTTTACCATCAATTCACCATCAATTCACCATCAATTAACAACTATTGGCAGCTCCCAACAGATGAATTTGCTGCACGGCTGCAGGTCAGAAGCTCTGCTGCGTGAAACCGCTGGCGTCGTTGCTGCGCCTTTGCGCGGTGGATTTCACGGGCTGCGACGCCTTGCACGACGTGACGTCCTTGCTGGGCGGAGGTGCTGTAGACCGAAGTGGGCGGCTGATGATTTCAACCGTGAGAAGATGCTAGAAGTTGATGTATGGATATAGTATGGATATAGTATGATATAATATAGTGATTTCTATGGAAAGATATTGGAAGTCGATTTGATCATGATTCATCTACGGATAAAGTGACGGGAAGTGATTCGAACCGTAGCACAAGTGATATTCAGAAGCCATTTCCCTCGAAAAAACGATGAGGGGCGGCCCAGACGATACCCCCCAAAACCATGGCACAAATGCATGTCCCAGCACAAGTGGCCTCCGAAATGGAAACTGTATACCAACCATTACCAACCATTGATTTTGATCGCCGCTCATGTGCAGATATTGGGGGAGCTCGGTGCATGTGTTATTCGTTGCTGATGGACACTGGAAACATCAACCATCATCTCCAGCCTGGCTTAGGATATGATCCACCGGCCGATTCCTTGGCCGGTATGTGGCTGGGCCCAAGCTGGAGCCGGATTTTTCCAAGATGACTGATGGGCGGGAGCCAAAGGTGGTGCTTAAGGAAGCTGTAGGCACTGGGTTACAACCAGCCAGTCTTGACCTAGTGATTGGAAAGAGAGTTGAAAGCCTTCAGGAACCATCAGATCATCACCCATCATCATTTAATCGCCAATCCTTAATGAGATGAGCCAGACATCTATCCTCTATCATTATGAACCGCCACGAAAGGCAATAGATCACCCCTGAAAATCCTGAAATCACCCGCTGGAAGTCCAACCAGGTTCTGCAAATGGAGGGTGAACTTATCTTGCTCAAAACCGGTGGATCCTTTCATGGGAAACGCGGACCTGGGAAAATCTTATGGATGTTGGACATCTGACGGTGTTTGGAATCGTTACGGGAATCGTTGTCGTACTGTTAGCATGAACAGTCCGCTGACGGGTCCTTGATGGGCCAGCTCATAACTTCACCTTCAGTCGACATGATCCTGTGAATCCTGTGCTGGAGCAGTGTGGCAGTACAGGGTTGCAGCATTTTCCATTGCACATCTTACAACAGGTTGAATCAATCATAGCCCAAACTGGTCATTTGCAATGGATGGATAATCTGCTGGGTTCCCAATTATTTGAGTTGTTCTTGGTTCCATTTGTATGATAGTTGACTGCGGTTGGATAGCATCAGCAAGTAGATAGTGGCATGACTTCCTAGTGGGACCAGCTAGATTGGCATGGTGTGCAGTGCTAGCTGCTGTTCAGAATCACCCAGGACAAGGGCAGACCCTTAACCAGCGATCATGGGATGGGATGGCCATGGATTTCTGAGGATTTCGGTCCGCAGCCCTTGGCCCAGTCGCGTAGGTGGCCTGGAGAACTCGTAAGCCATGGGATGGGGGGCCTGGAGTGACGACTGATGGGTTTTTCATGATTTTTCCCTATGGGAAAAGAAGATTCCAACCTTAAGATTTTGAATGGAAACTCCCTACCTTAAGATTCATGTTTTGAGAAGAATCTCCCCAACCAATCACATGAATGAAATTGAAGGCTTTTCATTTAGAATCTTGTGGTCAAGGAAGGGTCCACATTGGCTTGTTATGACATCGTTTCAGGTGTTCTCAACCCCAAATGACGCGCTTGAGACTGCTTTATTGACACCTTGTATTCAGTTCTTTTTGAGCTCAAGCACTTTGCCACAATAGAGGTGTGGTCCGCAAGCTGCTTGGGGGCCCCTCTGGAGCTGGTGCGTACTGCCGGACGGTTGCTACCAGCGCTTGGTAGCCTTGTGAAACAGTTTCCAGATCACTGATTCATGAGAGCCTGGTTCATTTGAATAGGTTTTCTCCGTGATCAACCAGGATCAAACTCATTATCACTAGCTCTTTGCTACATTTAGCTGATTATGAGTAAAAGCTAGCCATTTGATTCTACTGGATGCTGCTTGTAGTTTCTGTACACACATCAATGAAAACCCGTGGGAGCGCGCATAAATCATAGGGAGGATTCCAATGGATTCGCACCGTTGAGGCGGCAGAGATAGCCCCAGAGCAGCAGAGGTGGGCTGCCCGGGCGAGGCCATTCTTGTGGAGATGAAATTTGAAGATGCCATGGACCTTGATAGAATTTCTATGAGGTTGATTGAAGTTCTATATTGTTTCTATGTTTTTTGAATACCAATATATACATATATATGAATATACGCAGATTTCTTTGAATTCAAGAATCAACATTCTCTATATGATTTACGTTCTTTTTTGGGATGTGTCCCCAAAAAATACAGAGCTCTGGCTGGCGGTCAGGCCACCAATAGCTAATAAAGCGTAGCTTTTATTGCTGGTAACAGCTCCATTGCACTTGCTTTAGCAAGTGCAGTGCATGCGAAACATTTTCCTATGCCAGGTGGCTCCCGAGGCGGAAGATGACATGCTGCTGAAGTGTCGAAAGCGAGAAGAGCTGGGCGATCAAAACCTTTGGCCGTCGCCTGTGAGGCACTGGTTGAATCATTCCGCATGGGGGTTGGATGTTGGGATCCTTCGAAATGTGTTTCCAAAATCGAATGATCTAACCTCCACGTAGTTTGTTTCGTTTCTTATTAAGTTTCTCATTTGTCTTCAAATGTGAGAGGAGGGAAGGTGTAGGAAGGAGCCGCAAGGACAGCTCCATGATCGAACCTTTAAAAAGACATTTGATTTATGTCGTCTTGGAACGAGGGCATCAAGATGCCCCAGGTACGGAAAGAAATGGCGTAACTTTTCACCATTAGGTTTCAGCGAACGGCGCCAGCGCGATATTTTGACCCTGCTCAATTGCCCGGCACACTTGTATCAATCCTGCCCGTACATGAACAAATTTTGTTGGAGTGGTTTGTCATTTTGCATGCTTTCCATGTTCGCATCCATTGTCTTTTGAAAAGCCAACCAATTATTCTGCATTGTTTCGCATGATTTTGGATGTATTGATGCATGTGACTCTCCCGATCCCTTGGGCTGATCCTTGGTCACATGTTGCCTATCGAAGTCATTGATTTTGCCTATGTCAATGCCCCTGCTCTCTCTTTGTGTCATTTTGTGTGTCTTCCAACATGTGATGGTGACACAAGAACGCGCCCTTTTTCCCGGCGCAGGTAACCAACAAGCCAATGCTCCCTTACCCAGTCTCCTCTCCCGGTCTCCAAAAACCATCCGGCTTGCAGGCTGCTGGGTCACCCATCATTGAGAGACTTGGCTGAAGTAGCTAACAATGGAGATCTAAGCAATAACAGTGTTGGTAATAGTTATTGTTGGCTAGTGGTTATAGCTTGGTGATAGCAAGAAGCACCGTTGTTTGTTGGTTATTGTTGGCTAGTGTCTATTGTATATATATTTGTCATAGCTAGATTGTTGGCTGTTGAGCTACAACATGCTGAAGCGCCAAGCATACTGGGTACATTTGAGTACTACATGGTAGTACCAACCCGCAGGTGGCTTCAGCCGCCATGGGCACCAAGCGACAGGTGGCATCATGGACGCCCCAAGCAGCCGCATCCCCAGGATGGTTGAACTTCAACGGTTGCAAGTCGCTTCGTGCGGGTCTGGACTACTTGCCTCGATGCCTCGAACTTCGCTATGTCGCCACCAGACTTTGCGAGATTGGAACGACTTGGGAGGTCACACATGTCACAACCAACCACCCAAAAGCCATCCCTGTGCTTCCTGTTACCATGAAATAGTAGGTAACCGGCCCCAAACAATACCGGTAGAAACCAACTGGTTACTAATTACAATGGGAACCGGAAGGGTAGGGCATGACGTATCCACAGCCATATAGGGGGGGACCTGAAATGTGGAATGTTTATCAACCAAGTCAATATCATGGTATATCAACAATGCATGGTCCTTGTATTTCCATCTGCGATCAGTAACGTGGTAGGTGAGGCTGGAAATGATTTTACATAGTTCTGGTATGTTTGCCTAGTTTTGCATGGCAACATATGGCAACTATCCCTCAGAATTCTTGACTCTCGAAAATCCTGCTGCATCCCACCGTTCGATGGTAGGATCGATGGTTGTTGCAGGGGCTGTGACTCCATCCGGGGGACCGGTGGAGAGTCACGGTGGATACAGTCAAGTTTTCCATGTTTTTTGTCCGCGACCTACTGGAGATTCACACACTTGAGCGATTATTGGCGGTGGTGGTCTTGGGATTTGGAGCTAGTGGAGGGCCTGGGGTGACCCTGAAGGAGTTGAAAGATTGGTTTCCAATTGGATCCAATTGGGATATCTTCTTCAGACTCTTACAATGCTAGATGGTTTCCAGGAGGTGTTCAGATGTTTTCTGTCATCCCACACCAATAAGTTGTACCCATTTGTGCCGGATGCCTGCTTCGAAACATTTCGTAACCAATTCTATGTATCTGAAGACGCTACTTTTTGAAAGTAGTATCTCGCTCGGCTGGACTTGAAGACGGGGCATAACATATGCTTGGTAAACCATTTGGGTGGAACAGAAAGACCTGATCAGGCATCCGCCAAGCTCAGCACGCGAACCCCCAGATTGCTTTGCACAATTAATCCGTAGAAAGCTTAAGCAGATCGTTCTTTGGAGGGGTCCACCGGGTGGTTGATGGGGAATATCCTTCACATTCGTCCACCAATGCTAGTGTGCCTTGGGCACCGACATTCGTACCATTGGGACCCACCGCTTTTTTGTGGACCAATCCAATTTTCAAAACATCAGTTGGTGCTTTCTCAAGTAGGGGACCCCTCATCATCGAATACTTGATGGTGATAAACCAAGCATAGCTTTGAAGTTCCCCATGGCTTGAGGGTTCCTAGTGCTGCTGCTGCAGCAGCAGTGGCACACAGCAGTTCTCTGACAGCTTCCCAGGATCTTTTTGGGTGCGACAACGCGGATGGTTTCAGCTGTTTCGTTGCAAGTACAGCTCCCAAGGCCAGGGGCGACATGCCGTTCTCAGATGAACGGCAAAGAAAGGGACGTCGTCCCAGGGGATGTGGACAGCTTTTCTTAGCGATGCTTCAGGTTTTTCAGTTGTGATTCTAGGTCAAGTGATGTCAAGAAGGCTGTTGATAGTCAATGATTGACAGATTCGACAGCACTGTTCATTTTCTGGATGGCCAGCCATACCAGGGTCTTATGCCAGAAGCGCTTGAAAAATCAACGCACTTTCAATCTGGCAGAATCCTGGTTTGTGGCTCTTGTGGTCGTTGAGGGATGTTGAGTATAGTTTTAATCACGTTCCTTGCAGTGGTGTTGGTGGTGGCGAAGCTTACCTCTCCCTGTTTGCCTCGCAATTGGCTTCTGGGTTGGGTCATGGTCAATTGTCGTACTGTCTCAACAGCCGCTACTTTTGGATGGATTTCGGACCAGCCGTTGGTGGTGCGTTGCATTGTCAGTACGAACCACCCAAGCACTTACTGGGTTGCACTTGTTGTTCATGCTGCTGCTGTTGCTGTCATGCTGTTGTTGTTTCCAAGCATAGTTCTTGTTTGTTATTGGTGAGATTCACGGCTTGCCCCACACCACTCTCATTTGGGATAGCTGTGGCAATTCTCTCCCAATTCAGATGGAGCACTTCATTTGGCCAAGCCTCGAGCAACTGATGAACTTTGTCCAACGGGCTGCACTGCCGGACGACAGGAGCGTTGCTGCAAGAGGGATTGCAGTTGCAAGCCCCGTACATTTTAAGTAGGACACCATGAGTCCCAAACAAATATCCGGACAGTTGCTTTGCCTTTTAAACTGCTTCGTTTTTACCAGATCTTTGTTCAAAAGATTGAAGAATTTGGAAATATCGACAGAGTTGATCTCCAAGACAGGGCATTAGTTGTGGATGAAGCACAGCCGGTCTCCTTGTGGTTGTTGAATTCGCACAATGCAGGGTTTTGTCACAAGATCCTCCTGCATGGTGCATTTTTGCATGATTTTTGCTCACTCAAAATTGCTTCGTAAGCATGGCCTTGCCATGCCTTGCCTTTGTTCTTGTTGGCTCTTGCTGGAGCCGCCACGGCCAGCCCAAGGTGTTGATTTCTTCCCCAACGCGGCCAGGACATGGGAAGTGATGCATGCTGCAGTCACCTCAGTGGAGGAGAAGAAACGCATCGCCGAGAACTCCGGGAACCGCGAGGCACCATGGTTCATCTGCTGGGTGATTGCAACCAGGGTTATGACGAGGGTTATGCTAAGGTTGGGTATGATCCTGGTCATGAACATGCTAGGCTATAACTTATTCCACATTCAACCCTGCTTATACTGGTGGTCATGAGTTATTAGGTGGTTGTAGCCAGGGTTATACCATTGACAAAAGGCTTCTTAACTGAGAAATGGTAGGAGCCTTAGTCTTAACTTGCTTAGTAACTACCCTTTTAGTGGTTTATACCATTGACTTCAATAGGTTGCTGACCATGATTACCTTCACCAGTTACTCAGTGGGATGATCATCCAAGTAGGGCCAGGTGCGTCGGCAATCTGAGTGGCCTCCTGGTGTTCAGCCTGGTGATGCTGGTGTCAGTTTCTTGGATGTTGACCCGATCCGAAAGAGTTGCCATTGGCACAGCAACAAAACCAATCACAACAGTCTGTGACTTTGCTGTTTCCTGGATGATGAGCATGCTGCCAGCATCCATTCCGCGTTCTCATTGTCACCAGTGCGCATTCCTTGACCAACCCCTCACATGTTGATGGAACGCGTTGTCTTTTTGCATGGTCAATATCAATCGAGTTTTTTCTTAACCAAGGGTGTGATGCAACACTAGGAATAGTTTTACCCTTCCTTGGACGGCTCAAAGTTGGTGGCACTGTTAGCAAACCCTTCGAATTTCTTGCCGGCTATATTGATCTATATTGTACAATATTGTACATATGAGGACTCTTTGGATGTTCTTGGCAGATGTTGGTTCTGAAAAATCGAAGGTTTACCATTCATCGCTGATTAGCAACACCAGCCATGTCCAGTGCGCAGGGACCAGAAGCCTTGTTGCTTCCCATGCAGAAGCTGGTTCGCAATGGTGCGCGGGAGGCGCTGTGGGAGGGGGCGCGAACAGGAGTCAGGCGTATCCATACCCTTTTAATGGATTTTAATGGCGGAGCGAGGACAGAAGTTACTAGGAGTGGCCAGTATATAATCAAATCACACTTTAACGATGTGAAATGAACAAGTCTGAGTGCCAGTCATCATTAATCAATATGTTAACCATTGACTCATTTTGACTAGGAATCGCTGAATTCAAATGAGCATTGCTCAAATTAGGCCCAAAATTTGACGGTTTCCCACCAGCAATTATCATTTTTTGTTTGGTCGCTTTGGTTTGCATTGTATCATGTAATTACTTGAAACATCTTGAAAAGTACCCAAAGGAACCTGCCATGGCTAGCCGAGCAAGGAACTTCTGTGTGACTTCGGCCTTCCAAGCTGAAGAGCAGCATTCCCCAACACCGAAATGGCCACCAACGAAACAAAAATCAAGCAGGACCCAGAGGACCCATGATTTTCGGACCGTGGAAATCGGTTCTGTGGAGATACATGGAGCTTCTGTCGGCTTCTCATCCCAGGCCTTCAACCGTAGACCTGTCCGCAGCCGTAGACATCCCCGGAGCTTGCGCAGGCCGCAGCGAAAGCCTCAGAAGACGTGGGGCTGCGAGAGGTTCATCTGCCCAAGCCGCCCAAGTCCAGATTTCCAGAGGCGCTGGGGATCGGCAGCTTCTGAAATGGCACAGGTTGTGGGGTGTGACACCAGGGGAGGGCAATGGACAGTCACAGCTCCACAATGTTCATGATTGGCTTGGAAAAGTGCTTGGAAAGTATCCATCGTTTGCCGACTCACGGGGGAGATTGAAAAATCTTTCATATGGCTTTCTGACTTGGACCACAGCAGAGTTTTGATATGTTTTGATCATTTGCAGTTACCAACCATCGGTTTCCAACGTGTCGGATGATGTTCTTTGGGAATGTCTTCTTGGTCACCAAAACGGATCCTCATCAGGTGATTCCAGAAAGGTCATTGCGAGTTTTGCCAATGAACGAACCTCGGGTCAGAAACTAATGATTCGCCATCACAAACTATGCATCTAAGCATATCTCAGCTGTAGAAGCAAAGATCAAAGCACGTGCAACAAAAAGGCCAATAGGCGAAAATGCAAACTTTGACCTTGGAAGCTAAAAGATGCACGTCAGAAACTGAATGCCCGACAGCAGACACAAACAAAGAATGTCCAAAAACACAATATAAACACCTGTATGTCATGTTGATACTGATGGTTGATAGTACCACTGAACAATCATCCGGCTTTCCCCGTTTTTTCTCATTCGCGGCAGCTGTGTGCTACTTACGTCGTGTGTGCAGGAAGCCTGTCGCGGTCTATTGACCCCCCACCAGAGCTGGTTTTCAATGGTGGTTGTTCGATGACTTTTCAAGGTTTTGCTCTTGGCTTCGGATGTTCCATTTGAGCAATGCAGCACTGGCTATCACTGCTGCATTGAATATATTGTTCCGGAAGGTGACGCCAAGATATGTTTTGTTGCTGTGATTTCTAGCCGGGTTGTTTGCAGCCGTATTCCACAACAACAGCCTCAAAGGTATAGACACTTTCCGTATTCAAAATAGTGTTTTTCGTTGATGATTATCAATCGTGCACTTGCAGTCCTTTTCCTTTGCAGTGGCTCTTTTAGGGAGATCTGAAACTGCAGCCCTACCATTGAAGACTCAGCAAGGTGACTCCGGAGACAGACGACGAAGCGGGTTCGGCAAAGTCAGAGGGGTGCTCTGACCCAGACTGGGAAATTCTTGGAAAGTGTGGGAAAGGCATGTCGGCCTGTCATGTATGTTCATAAGGAGCTCATGAAATAGGGCTAGAAGCACGGTGTGATCAATCGCTGTCAGCCCCTCCTGCACCTGGAAAGGCTAATAGGATCGCTGGAGGCAGTTCACTGTGCCATGAGGTGTCGTTTCTCGAAGTGGCTTTCGCTTCGAACGCCTAACCTACGAAACTTCATAGCTACCTGAGATTGTGTGAAGCGACCATCGAGAAACCGGGAGATCTCCTAGGGGATCAGGGAAGATATCAGAGCCTCCAATAGCAGGTACAGAGAAAACATGTCTTTGCTTCGTCGAAACCATCCAGTCCTGTAGATTAATCAGAGATATACTGCATGAATCTACACGGTTCATAGATCCATATTCCGAGAGTCTAGCTGATTCCATCACTATGGTTGTTAGTGAATTGCCGCATGCACCGTTTTGGTCGGCACTGGAACATGCTAAGTCACCTGCTTCACAAAGGCCACGTCAGGAGTTCGGTCTCGTCCCAAGGTGAACCTGTTGCGCCCTGTTGCTTCCAATCCTCTTCACGATGGAAACATTTGAGCCCAGCTCACTTTTTTGTTCCAGGATGAGTCATAGTTAACAAATTTGCCGGACATATGGCATGTTTAAGCACCATTTTTGCACCCATTGAGAGAATGTGATTAAGGAACCACCATGTAGTTAAGCAAGAGCTGAGACTGGTTTAGCGACCATTAATCAACCATTTCATAGACACATGTCAAGCCATGTTCAGCCTTGTATATAGTTGGGCATTTTTTGGAATCACCACATTGGTCAACTGAACCACCAGCCCATGGTGAACCAGCCCCAGCTTTCCGCATTAGGTCTGAGCCCGAGCTGGAAACCCGTGGCAGTATCGAGGAGCAGCTCGGCGTTGACGTGGAACCCGGGCTATGGAACTTCGAGGTTCAGCAAACAGAGACTGGTGACCAAAGGAAACGGCTGGAACTTCCCCACAAAAAACATCAAAAAACGTGTTTTTGTTTCCATGTTTTTTTCCATACTTGTAAGAAATTGAGCTCCTTGGCGGTTTCTGAGAATCCATCATCCATGATGATAACACACACTTTCCATTGACCAATGGACATCTCCAACCTTGACACTTGTCACTAGAACAGGGAAGCTTGCGTCCATGGCACTGTAGCCTCGGTTATTTCTGGCTGCCGCCTGTCCTTGGTGGTTCCACGGGTCGAAGTTCCACAGCAAGTTGTTAGGTTGGCACCCTGCAGGAAGCCACCGAAGCGCCCACTTTTCGATTCTTCCATGGACGACACAGTGGTTGCTATACCGACAAAGTGGTTGGGTGATCCGCGTCACAGTTGGACCGCCTGGTAGGGTCCCGTAAACATGTATCCAGATATATACGTATATATAGTGTGTGTGTATGCATGCATTATGTCTAATCCCATATTTCAATACGGTGGTTTCTCAAGTCATACGGGTGCCCCCGAATCATCCAACGTTAACTATTTACAGCATTGAAGCAACCATAGCTTTGGGGGTTCCCATGAATGAATCATTGAGGACTCGTTACACTCACTACTTACTCAGACTTGGGGGATGACTTCTCAGGACTCCTGATGAATGAGTCATGACTTCTCAGACTCATCATGACCCCTCGCCATGTCCTTGGGGCCCCAGGTGCATTCGACCCTTCGCCTTCGTTCGCAAGTTGAAGGCTGACGGATTTCGCCCTGGCACTGCGGTGCAAGGCGAGGATGGGAGGACACCCACCAGGAGCGAGCACCAGGAGAGATAGATCCGATATGATCCGATCCTATGGAAAATCACTGGAAGATGGTGATCCTGTGGAAGATTCCTGCACCTTTATCAGAAATGAAGCCATTGAAGCCATGGTAAGGCCTGAGTAGATCAGTAGCTGCAGCGAAATCTCTGAATCTCTCTAAACCTGGCAGTGCAACCCAGCCAACCTTAGGGACTCATCCGTTCCCATTGGTTGAGAAGTGGTGGAAAGTGTACACACAGCGCCTCTTTCAGATCAGTACTGTGACGATTTAGGTGAATGAAAGTTGATGACGGTGGTAGTTTGTATCACTCAGCTGTTGGTGATGGTTGCATCATGTTGCATCAGTTGTGGTTATGCAGCTATGCCTGAGGTTCTAAGCCATCCAGTTTGGGATGGTAGCACAGAAAAAAGCTTGTTGCTGTGGAAAGCTTTGGGTGTGGAATTTGGGTGAGTGGGTTTCAAGGAGTTCATGGGGTGACCCAAGGAATGGGCGGTCCTCACAACATGTTTGCGGACTGACTCGGTCGCTGTGAAGGTACTCGGCTCTTCGCAATCTTGGACCGAGTGCCTGTGCTGAAAGGATTGCCATATTTGGGGAGCCACCAACACCACTGGATCCTAAGGCGAAGTTAGTTGCACAATCTATCCTTATTGTACCCAACAGAATCTATGACACAAAAAGAAGAGGGCAGGGTTTCAAATGAGGATTCTTTGGGCTGTGGAGGAGCATTGCGACCTTCAGGTAGCGCTTGTTTTGTCCACGCATTGCTGCCGATCTGTTTAGGCTTCCAAAATTTCACTGCCCAGTCCTCAACTCCCATCACTGCCTGATTTGAATCTTGGTACATGTGAATGCTTGGCATCTTTATCCCATTCCTCGTCATGTTGGTATACCAACGTGGTTCCTCCGCTAACAGGAACAGCCCTGTTGATCAACTAGATCTTTTATCGACCGTTGAGAAGTTTGTGAACTGCCAAAGCAAAGACAGAAAAGATGGGCAAATGATGGGGCAAATTGAGATTCAAACTGAGGTTCAACCCCCACTGGCTAGTTTCGAGATGTTTCGAGATAACAGACGTATTCATGTAGAGTGCGGGCAAGTCAACGTTGCACTCATGCAAGCTAGCTATCAGTAAGAACTCACCGAAGGATAGAACAAACCTAAGCAAAACCAGTGGAGCTTCAGAATACGATGAAACCCAAGTAAAGCCCTATGTTATCATTGTTTAATTATTATAGATGTTTTTCGAGTTGCCGGTTGTGAAGAAGCAAAACATCAACCATTTCGAACAAATCCTGAGCACCAGAATACTCCAAGAGCATTGGATTTCACAATCATCAACTCCTGTCATCGCCGTTTCCTCTTTCAAGACGCGCCTGGGTCAAAGGATCGAGATGGCGTCCTCTCACAGAAGGACTGCTCGAGTACTGAGGCCCCCAGAGAACTTAGCATAACTCAACCAAGAATGGTTGGATACAAACCAACCAAGCAAGAACAGCTGGATTTGGCTGACCAACAAGGTGGGTGCCACAAGATACATATCACCAAATCCTGTGGATATTTGGATATTCGTTCAAGAATCATCATGAATGGTTGCTAACCAGCAGGACTGAACAGGCCATACATATGCACAGACAGAAGCATGAACCACTTGGTATTAGTGATTAAACAAGATGAAGCACAACTCAGCACAACAAACAGCCACTGCGCACTCTTAAACACTGTTCGCCACTCTCAACCACAACTGACAACAGCCATCATCATCAAAGGTCAGCAAGCCAGGAATATCCAACAACATCTCTGTCAACCACAATGAAACACCATCAGAGTGAACCACAACTCAGCAAGACTGAGGCCACAACCTGACCTTATGCCTTGTCAGGACTTTTCCTTGCTCCTCCTGGACTTCGCAGGCACAGCGCGCCAGTAGCGGTTGATCCCTGGCAGATGGAGTAAGCATGAGTAAGCCCCAAGGGCTTGCTGAGCTGAGATGTTCTGAGTATGACAAAGTAATCATATGATACTGAGCTCAGATGTACTGAGATACTTAGATGTTCTGAGCTTGTGAATGCTTGTGATGTTATGCTTGGTTGAAGTTTTTGTCATGGACCAGGTAAGCCTTGGTGAATCATCGCCGATGAGGGATTTTGCTTCGGATCTCGACGGTTGCTTGTGTTTGTATTGATCCATAGGTAGGAATTTGATTGGAACATCCAACAACCAGAAACGATTGTCTTGCTTCTAGCTGGCGTTTTAATCTCTACAACAATACCCACCAATAACCAGTCCAATCTCTATTGTATTGTAGGATGCTTAATCTCCAACAAAAAACACCAAGTTTTTCAACGAGTTTGCCAGGACCAAATGAGGTGAACGATGCCGTTGGACGTTTGCTCCAAAGACATGACATGGTTTATGACGTCGTGGCGCGAGAGACTTGGTGGCAGAAATCGCCAATACAGACTGGCCACCACCGATCTCGCGCAAAATGCCTGGGATGCTCTCAGACATTCTGAATGAAACCGAGAATCCAGTTTTCGTTATAGCAGGTAGTCAATCCCAGTCACAGCTAGCTGGTGGAGCTGCGATTTCATGGCAATTGGAAGCACAGGGGAACACTTCATGACAATTTGGCACATTTTTTTCATGGAGACCCACTACTGCCCTGCCTTCTCTCCCAGTCATACATTACAGATCTTGCATCATTATGCTTTCTGATCCCTAAAGCATCCCAAAGCAATGCTGGCAGTTGGGAAAACACTGGACAAGGCCGGGGAGGACACTGTGGGTCTAAGGATTTGGCAGGAAATAGCAACAAGCTGGACAAGAAGCGCTTGGTGGAATGCATGGCAACTTGGAATAACTTGGACCCGTCTAAGGAGGTGACCAACTGTTTGCAGTTTCCATCTTCAGGAGGAGGGCGGATTTCGCCATCACTGCTCTCACTGCCTGGTGGATATGCAAATGGCACCCGAAATCCATGGTTTCTCATGGATTCCCATGTCGAGATCAGTGACAATCACGGAGATCAACACGGCAAACGTCAACGAAAACAGAATTGTTTCCTGTGCTGAGGCCGATAATCCAAGCTGTTGAGGGTTCGGAATACAAAGCTCCTCTCAAGAAGCTTCTAGCTTCGATGTGAGGCCAGAAATGAATCAGAAAAACCAAGCCGCTGTATCTAGAGAACCCCATATACAGGATAAAACACCGTAGCTGCTACAGTATTTGGGGGTTTCTCAAAATAGGGGTACCCCAAAGTCATACAGCTGATGAATCCTTTACAGCAGTAAACAAACAGTCTTGACAAGCCCCCATTTGGGGCTGAGTCTTGAACTACGCAGCTGGAGCATGATGTTCGCACGATGTTTGCGATGAGGTCATTGCAGGTGTTGATGAAGAGCTTCTTGGCAGCCCAACGGGACGCACGTACAATGCGTGGGTCGTACGAGCCATAGACAGTGTCTAGTAGCTGCAAACATGGGGTGGTCATAGAAAGGTTTCTAAGGATTCGAATCTGAAATTTCTGAATCTGGAAATCTTTTGTCCTAAACAGAGTATAGCAGCTGTTGACCATGTATACATTGCCATCAAAACCAGCCGTTCAATGAGGCCACCGTCCCATGAAGAGTATTCTGTGCCACCCTTTGTTTTGTCCCAGCCATGAAGCTGCAATCCCCTGCAGCTGGAAGAAGGGGGGTGAGACAAATACGGAGAAGTGCTCTTTGCTCCATCATCGTGGTTGGCAAATGTCTCACTTCCCTAAACAACTGGTTCACCATGATTCACGTGTTCAGTTTAGTAGTTCGTAGCTGGTACGTTTTGGGATTCAACTCTGACCAGAAGCTCTAGTATTGAAAGCTAACAAGCATTGTATGATGATTCATGGAGATGGATTGTGGATGCTTGTGATGCATTTGGCTCATGACTCTGACTTCTTGGTGGCGTGGCCTAAGCCGGCTGTTGGTCACATTGTTGGGGTGCTGGGGCCACTCCACAAGGTGGCCTGGAGTGGATGGTAACTCTCTAACAGGAACAAACCTAGAAGATTCTAGCAATTTCTGATGCTCCCGGTGATTCTACATTGGCAGGTTAATCTACCATTTTCGGTAAGTAGATCGTGGTGGATTTAAGAATTGAGCAATATAAAAATCCTTGTTGGATGGTTATAGGGGGATCATGCTACGCAAAGCTGGAGGCTTGCGTAAGGTTTGACACTTGATCGCCGCAGCAGGAACGATAACACCAACCACAGCAGCAACAACTCCGCGTCCCCGTAATCATCCCCATCACAACCCGCACGATCACAGCACCACCACCACCACCAGCAACAACAACAACAACAACAACAACAACAACTACTACTACTACTACTACTACTACTACTTCTACTACTAGCACTACTGCTACTACTGCTACTACTGCCAATACTAATACCAATGCTAATACTAATGCTAATGCTACTACTAATGCAAATGCTGCAACAGCAACAGCAACAGTTCAAAAAACTGCAGCACTTGGCTTGAGCGCCTTGCACTCAGGGTCGCTGGCAACGTGGCACGATGTTTGCTGCACTGCGCGCGGTCCATTTTCCGCCGCGTCTTGGGAAGACCGGATGCCTGCAAGGTGCGGGTGGTTCGTTGTGGTACCTGTTCCGGCTCTCGTCAGTATCTCGGGTACCAGTCGTGTCAGATATTTGTTTTGTTGTTGGTACGTTAATTCAGCTGTCAGTTTGGTACAATTAGTCCGGAAAATTAGAAGATGCTAGAACATGTTAGAACAATAGATATCGAAAGCCTGGTGCTCTGAACAAATCAAGGACTACCCAACAATTAACGTATTTAACCTTGAGTTCACAAATCTTGCTTCAATGTAGTTGTCTAGCTTGGCTGAGCTAATGGCTGTGCAACCACAGGTGTCTTGAAAGGCAGACCACTTTGCACATGTTTGCACATGTTTGCACATGTTTGCACTTGCACCAGTGCACCACTAGACTCACCAGGTGGCTATTCAACACAGCCTGGGCGCCAGCGTGGTCGTCTACACCGTGCAGCTTCTTTCAAGCTGCCAGGATGCACCAGCTGGATGGACTTGGAAGGTCTTCGAGAAGACGACAAAGGCTGATGCTGTCGCAAGTTGAGGTCAATGGATCTGTGGAAATTGACCTAATCTAAAAACATGTTTATCATTGACCTATCAAATCCATGAACCTCAAAGGATTTACTGTCAATTGTAAAATATATTGCAATATAATATCAAAATAACTATGCCATATATTATGAATGGAAACTTCTGTATACATGTGCAAGGTCATATACTGCTATGTAGTGGCATATATAGTATCAGCATTTGTTTGTCATGATGTACTGTACATAAACTGGTTTCCTATTCAGTTTCTACGGTTGATTGGTTTGTTCTTGTCTCTTCATTTTGTTGTAGATCTGTCAGGGCTCAGCAACAGCCCAAAGGCAGTTTGAGGTTGACCCCGGTGCCGGCAATAGGGAAGAGCAGCTCTAGCAAAGCATGCAACACTTCACTGCCTACCTGGGCCTACCCTGTAACCAACATCAACCCGAAAGGGCCCCTAGCTGCGATCGAGCGAGCCTTGTATGATACCCACTGACGTCAGCCCAACACAGCAAATTGACCAACTGCATAGGCCTCGGAGTCGTTGCAGTTCATCCAGTCTATCCACAACGCCCACCGGGGTTTCAAACGGGTCTCACTGAGGTTTGCACAAGTTTCTGGAGGCTGGAACCACAAGTCGTCTTGCCCGGCCTTCAAGATGAACCAACATGAACCAACCGATTGCAACAGATTGCAGGAACGAATCGTCAATGGTATCTGCACCAGCCGTCCGGACAATGGAGGGACATGCCATTGAGGAATCCATACATCTCCCACCACATTTCTAGTGGATGAGGAATCACCCACTTGATCTTTTTTCCTCCCTGCTTTTTGGATCTTTTTGGCGGCTTCTCACAGGCGTGACTCCGACAAAAGACACCAATTCACAGCCCCAGAAACAGGTTTTTCCCCATGAAACTCGGACAGGAGAAGTGCAAAAGCATCAAGAAAGCCTTCCAAAGCATGGATGTCACGCAACGCCGACGTCTGACCTTTGAGGACAGCAGTGCGTTGTGAGCTGGTCCGGCGATGCCGTGGCGCCAAGGTCACCTTTTGTGAGAATATGTTGGGTACCTTGACCTCACCCCATAGAGATCAGTGAAAAATAATGGGTAACGTTTTGGAAATCGGGGTTAATAAACCAAATACACCTCTGATTGGTTGAACGGGGATATCCCCAAAAGCCTTGATCTCCCAAAAACAGCAAGTAATGGACGGTCAAGGGCCTTGATAACTTTGTGATATTATTCTAATGGAAGTACATGATATTTGGTGGTCCTGTGAACGCTTTTGCGTTCCAGCAGCTCTGGATGTGAAGTGGAAGATGTTGCAAGGCTTGAAAAGATTAGCAGCAGAGGGCGCGTTGTCTATCCTGCAACATGCAGCACTACAGTACGTAACAAAAGTGTTCACAAACTCAATGCGGGGTTTGGATTGTTTTTGAGTGTATTGGATCTTTGGATTTTGAGTTAATTCAATTTGTTCACACCAGATTTCATTGACTTGTAGAACCACCAGAACCACCTTCAATGTGCTGCAGATGAGCTGAGGACGTGCTAAAGAGATCCAAAGCGACACATGACTACTTCAGTCGATATTATTTGGAGGTGGCCTGAACTATTTGTTCCTGTTAATGCGGACAGTTTTGCCAAAATGTTTCGGTGCATTGTTTGATCCTTATCAGTTTTGAAATGAGTGGATTTCATATCCTCGATTGCATGTCAAAATGTTGTTCATCTACATTTCACTCATTACTATGTGACATTAACCATGGGGGTTTCTCAAAACAAGGGTACCCCCAAATCATCCCATATGAGTCGTTGTTAATTGATCAACCAACCATTTGGGGGGGTCCTCTATTTCGAGAAACCGCTCTATGATGCGTGTCTTGTGTATCCTCCAGGACCTGGAATCTGGCCTCATGCGTCTAGAGTGGCCTGAAGCTTCAAAGAATGGGGTTCTCGAGGCGGGACGAAAGCGACGAAAGCGTTCGGGGCCTTCCAAGCCGCTTCCGTTGGACTCCCGAGGTGATCTTTCGCATTTTGGATCGGGATGGCACCGGAGCATGTTTGGAGAAGGCCCCGGGGATCGTTGGGCGATCATTGAACTGTGATGATTACCAATTGTGACATGTGGAACCGGGGCGAGTCCTACAAAGCACGCTTGACACAGCTGTTTTTTTTTCAGAGGCTGGGATTTACGCTCTGGTACTGTAGACTAAGCTAAAAATATCCAGTTCACTGTAGGTAAAACCGCTATAAATGGTAGATTTTCCACGCCACCCTGCTCAGGACTTTGCCGCCTTCCAAGACTTTGATCAAGACAAGATGCCTGGCGAAACCAGGTCGTCCCGACACCCCATGGCCCGAATCAAAGCAGGCCACCGTGTCGTGGTGGTTAGTCATGGTGGTTCGTAGTGGTTACGTGGTTGGTTGTGCCCAAAAAATGGTGATTTTCATGGTGATTCGTAGACCAGCACGGTTGGACGCCGGCTGAGGATGTTGGAGTCCATGGTTCGGGTGGGTCGATCCTTGGTGAAGTTCCCCAAAGAATGTCTGGGAACTCAGCGATGCCAGCGGTCCACCGCTTCTGGAAAGGTTATGAATCAACTGTGAACGCTTTGAAACTTGGATTTTGCAGTGGTACACCTACATAGGGGAGCGTTGCAACTTCATCTCTCTTCATCTCACGAAAGGGAATTCCAGTGAATGAACTTGAGTGGTGCATGGTGGCGGAACCCTTCTCAAATGGGGAAGGGTCATAGCCAAGCTGTATAACATTTGGAGTGGTGAGACAACCACCTTGGGAAATTTTGAAACAGCTGAGGCCATAGCTATGTCGTATCCACCAGGGGGACGGTTTTGAGACAGGGGAGAGGATGGCAGCTCATCAAGCCGCACCTTCAGGTCCAAAGCATTTTGTTGAGGTGCGCAAGGGAGGGAGGCCATTCGGAGCTTTCGACCAGAGCCTAGCTGCTGTTTTGGAAGGAAGAAAGATATAGAAAGATTAGATAGAACCATCATCTAACCAAAAACCATCATCATTTATCAACCATCATTCACACTTATACTTTGCCTATTAATAGTGGTTATTTTGATTGGACAAACCCAACTAAACAAATCTGCGAGCCTCTGTGAGCCCGCTGTTTGAAGCAACATTTGCGCCTGAGCTCTTACGGTGATGTCTTCGTTTGCTGTTCGCTGATGACGCTGATGTAGCGCAATGTACATGCGATTGCATGATGGTTGCATCATGTTGTGTTGTATCCACCCAACATGAATTTAGAATAGTAGCAGTCAACAATGGCGTAAGGAACGCAAACCAGCCATTGTTTCATTCTGCTGTTTGATATATGATGGTTTGCGGGATGGTTCTACAACAATGGTTGATCAGCTTAGTGGCTAAACATTGAATTCTCAAAAGCAAGTCCGAGTCCCAACCTGATTTCTAGATTGTAGGGAA
>VSDK01001472.1:224502-259912 GCA_009767595.1 Symbiodinium kawagutii
CCGCTCTTAACAAATTAGAATGCAAGTAGACGAACCGCAATGCCTCAACACCCTCTCATCAAGTGTGTTTGCAGCCTGACCAACTAGCAGTGAAGGAAGGTCAATCTATCAATCCTTGATGTTTCCAGGATGGAACATTGAAAATCTTCCGCGGATAGAAACAGTCAGAGCCAACATGAGCCAACTATTGAAGCCTAAGCTTACCAAGATTTACGAAGCCAACTATTGAAGCCCACATGGTGAATCCCGGGCTCCCACGAAGTACTTCGAACTTGGGAGCGGTGCTTTGCCGATGCCATGCCCTCGACAACTCTCCGAGGGAGTACCGACAGTACCGAGCACCGCATCCGGCAACGCAGGTGGGACCATGTGGGACCCGGGTAATGGCTGTTGATGGATTCTCCAACGTGTTGGGTTCTGATTGGTCATGAATGACCTTTGTGTCCAAGACTATCGTGGATTTCCACTTCTATCCATGGATCGAACCGTTTCGAACTCGCGGAATCCTTCTTCAACAGACATAGGAGTCATAGGCGTCTCCAAGGCGAAGAATTGGCTTGCGGCGCTTCAACGAATAGCCAGTTAGTAAGTAGGGTCAAGCATTTGGTTGATGGTGTAGAGAGTATCAAGGGGCCATGAAGCAAACCAGGTTTTCGAAGCGACTCCTGGCAACTGACCTTGTTTCGGTGTTCTGATTCTGGTCGGTTGTCGGTAGGTCTGCGTAGATTTTTGGTATATAGGTTTTGATAAATTGTTCCGGGATTTTCAGTAGGTTTTCTTGATATTTTTTTGTTAAGTGGCTAGTATTTTTTGTTAAGTGGCTCGTGTGAAGGATGTCAAGCCGTCCTGTTCCCTCGATCGACGGAGGTTCCGAGAACTCTGCGAAGCAAACCTTCAAAGAGCAGGTCGAGACCCAGAAATCCTGTGGTTGTGGGGCTAGGTCCATACGGCGTCATACGGCCATGGGTCAATATTAAGCCACCAATGATGGGGTATATTAACCAACAACTTTATAGGAAAAACAATGGTTGATGATAGGGGAACCAGGGGTACATAGGGGTACAGGGTTTTGACCCACAACCATACATCCTGAACCCCACAGTCATAGCCAAATCATGTTTATCCTCGTTCCAGTTTTTGGGATTCTAATTGCACAATCATACTCCCACAAGGGAAAGGGGTCAAAGGTAACCGATGACTACATGACCAACAAACTGAAAACATGTTGGTTGGCATACCCTTTGCTGCGGATGATCCACAGCAATTCGCATTAACCGAGCTGTATTTTGGTGGATGCTTCCGATGTGATTTTAACGTCTCTAGCGGCTTGGGTGGCCACATCCTGAATTTATTTGGTATGGCACGTAGATACCGGTAGGGTCAGTTTACCCAATGGCACCTTTCGTGCACATCTCAAAGTGAGGAGCACAGGATGCCAGCAGGGTGCGATGTAAACTTGCCATCTTGAGAATTTCTGGGGGTGATCCCGTCCAACCCCACGGTCTTAGCATCGCTTTCATCATGTCCCACATCTTCGGCGAACCGACCAAGTCATGGTTGTATCAGGTTGCCACGTGTACCAGGGTCCAGGATCCTTGGTTTTTTGTGACCAATGTTTGGTTGAATATGGGTATGGCCTTGTCACAAAATTCCATGATGTTACAAATACCGTAATCTTTCTTTAAATTCTACCTAGTTGAATTATTGGAGAGAAATTAATTATGGAGATCTATCTCTTGTAAATTGAACTATTCGAGAGAAAAGATGGGCCCCACAATGGACATCTCCTTGGAAAGCCAGACCGACCATCTATACGAATTCTAAAACAGAACACGCCAATTATGCGTCATTACCCAAGCTGTTCTCAAGTTCAAAATTGCAAACAGAATGATTTCCTCCCGTTGGACTATTCAACCCATCTTGGTTTTCTTTTGATTCTCAGCGGTTGTCTACAAGGTTTGAATCACCGTTATTTATCAACGTCATGGACCAACAAATAATTATCAAACCAATCCTAGGAGACTGAACCGACATTGTAGATCTGGAATTTGATAGCCAAAGTTAAGAATCATACATCAAAGTTGTTAGGAAAAATCCGTCAACAATAGATATAATTAATCAGCCAATAGTGCCCGCTAATTCTGACCATTTCTCACCACTTCTCCAATCAATGGGTTAACTGTCAAGCATGAATCAATCGCAATTGTAACGGTTTAGTTCAGCCATTCTGATAATTAACCAGTCATCAACACTATGGGCTTAGAGTATTGATGACCACTATTATCATCAATGATCACGATGAATATAATCACTATATCATTCATCAATACTAATTGATATGCTAATTCTATGGGTTTACAACATTGGCGACCACCAGCCAGCATCTCCGCACCTCTATCACCTTCAACGTGCAGATGCCACCAGCGGCAGCCGTGGCATCCGGAGCTGACGTTGCTGCGACTCTTCGCTCGGTGCGACACCTTGGGGGTGGGAGACTATGGCGGGATACGAGGGCAGCTATGGATGCCGTGGCCATGGAAGTGCTGATCCAACCGGCCTCAAAGGAAGCCATGATGGGCCACTGTTATCCCAAAGCCGGAGGGTCTCCTGAATTTAGCGTAGTTGACATTTCGCAGTGATCTTCGGTGACTATGGCTATGACTGGCGCGCCTATTTGAGGTACATGTTTGCTTTACAAGCGTATCCAAGGTGTTGGTTGATGCCCAGGTGTTCAAGGTTGGTTTAGATTTGGTATGTGGCTATGGGTCAAAACCCTGTACCCCTGGTTCCCCCATCATTAGCCAGCTCATTTTCCCACTACTGTTGGTTAGTATCCCCCATGATTGTTGATTAGTGTTGACCCATAGTTTTGTTAGAATTTGCCAGAGCCATATTGGATACTACCTAACACTGACTACATCTAATTATAATATCATATCCCCCATTGTTTTCCCACTATTAGTGTTGACCCATAGCCATGTCAGTGGGTGATTCGTTGACATGTGCTGTTGGCTAAGGTGGCCACCCCACTGCGCGCTCGGAGACTGCACGCCGAAGTGCATCCAACGCGGTCGGATCCTGTGCGGTGCTCGGGCTGTGCTGGTTGTGTTGCACTGGAGATCCAGGGAACAACGAGATTCCCTCAGCGGGATACCGGGAGAAATATGGTAGATAAGGTAGTGGATAATCATATCAGATGATACCAACAATCAATGATAGGAATAACGATGGTGCATGATCCAGTTGAGAATGGTTCAGATTTACAATGTTGGTCAGTTGTTTGTTTGCAATTTCGATTGTTTGCCGCTTGTGACACAGGATACCAACAAGAACCATCAGTTGATCATCATTGGTTAAAACATAGTGGTTTCTCAAAAAGGGGATGCCCGCAAATCATTATTCTTGATTCACCATCTATAGTACTAAACCAACCATTTGGTGGTCCTCCTATTTTGAGAAAGCCACACTGTAATCATTCACAAATGGTTGGTTGACTAATGTTCTTCATGAATGTGCTTCAACCACCAACCAGACGAAATATGAGGACATGATATGAAGGCTGAATTTGGGGGACATGGATTCGGCTGCACGCTTTCATGCGACAACGAGGTACCGAGGAGGCCAAACCTGAGAGTGATACATGTTGAAAGGGTTGTTTCTCAAGCCAGTTTGGGAACCCCCGAGTTGCGGTTGCTCTATGACCAAAAAAGTTGAAACAAGGATGATGATTGTGGGTATCCCGTCATGACTTGAGAAACGACATCTTAAATGAAGTGCTGCATGACCACAATTTGTCCCTGACCCTGGCCCTTGAGGTCGAGACGAGTCCTTCCATTGCGGAAGGACCACGTTTGATCGCGGAAGGATCTCGGCACGCCCAGCCTCCAGGGCCAGGGCACCTGAAGCAGAGCTGAATGGGTTGGTGCCAGGGGGTCGCACATGTTGGTAGTCTATGGTAGTCTACCCATATATCTGGCAGTTTATCTGGCAGTTTTTGGTAGTCACAGAGCTTTCAATTAAAGATGAATCGCCCGCAATCCCTGGAACAGAGAAAATCGCGAGGGTTTGGAAAGACCAAAGATGTCAAGATCAAGACCATATAGACACCTTTTTCATGGACAAAACCACGTGATATACCAGCGTGTGAGTTTTTCCTACAACGGCTGTGACTTGGGATAGAAGAGTTTGGCCATGCTCAATTTTTGCAAAAAATTGTCTAGTCCGCTTGCAAGATTTTACCTTCAGGATGGGTTTGAGTCCAAACTTGCAAATTGGAAGCCACAAGGCACTCAACACACTGCACATGATTTTGATTTCTGTCCAACGAATTTTGTCCACGTCTTAAAGGCTGGAATCGCTGCCACTGGTGCCCATCGCTCAACTGAGCTTGCCGTGAACCCAGCGGAAGGAAAAACAGTACCAGGAGCTAGAACGTGGCATGCAAAATCACCGGACATGAGCTTCTAAATGCAGGTGAGGGTAACTACCAGTCCATTGAACCTATTATGCGTTGGCAAGTGGCAGCCCACATTTTGGAATAGTTATTGTGAGTGTCATGGCTCGCACTTGGGCCCTGTTTTGAAGGTCCAAGAATCTTTGCATTTCGTGTCCCCTCGCCATTATGTCAAAGGGAAAGATGAACACAACTTTGGTATCGTTGCAACACTGGTTG
This sequence comes from Symbiodinium kawagutii, assembly GCA_009767595.1. Taxonomy (NCBI): domain Eukaryota; class Dinophyceae; order Suessiales; family Symbiodiniaceae; genus Symbiodinium; species Symbiodinium kawagutii. The sequence continues at coordinate 229,175 of VSDK01001472.1, forward strand.
GTCAGCCAGTGTCGTGATCCTGCAGTGGCTGCTTGGTCGGGGATCAGAACTTGTCAGAACAGAAATACCAAGGGAACAACCCATAGAACCATAATATCGAACCTACCAATGAACAATGAATAGAACCTATCCTCTGCAGGTCTTGAAAAACTGTTGACTTACTGTAATGACCCCCCTTGACTTGCTGTCTCAGTTTGCAACTCCCACGTATGCATGCTGAGGTTTATGCCACGTTGCCGAATCCGTGCAAGAGTTGTGAGCAAGTCAGGCTCGCCGGCCCTAAACAGGGCATCAGGATATAAGCCCGAGTGCGTGACATTTTGATACCTGCCAGCTTCAATAATTGGAACGGCATGATTCTCCAACAATTTTTGAAGCATGTTGAACCTATGATTGAAGAATTCAATGAACGGCATGATTCTGAACCTATGAAGTGTTCTCAACAGGTGAAGCGCAGGAGGATCTTTTCAAATAGTGATGCTGCGGAGCTTTCCTCCACCAGCTTCACCTCGTGATGCGCAGGCTGCCGAACCTTTACGAACGCCAGAGGCTGGCAGCCTGTGCTGGACATGGTGACCCAAGGAATAAGTCGTATCTAATGGGTACTGGAATATATACATGAATGTTACATGAATATACCGCCGTATACCGCAAGAATGAATATACCGTATACCCCAGGGGGTTCGCAAGTCATGACGGGATACCCCCAGGCCAATCATCCAGTTTATTGAGCATTTTTTGTAATAAACCAACCATAATTTGGGGGTTCCCTATTTTGAGACACCACACATATGTTTAACAAACTAGCAAGACACGATTTAAACAACTGAAGCCTCTGCGGCACTGGCGATATAAAGAGGAATTCGAACAGTTGGTTGGATTCCTCTCGTTCTACTAGGTTACTAGGTTTGCGATCTCAAAATGATGGTCATTTTCTTATTTTCCCAGCTACCAGGTTTGAGTCATTTGTCATGTTGGGAAGCCACCAATGGGCGCAATGAGTACATGTGAATGGCTCTGAATCGTTGAGTGAAGGCACCCCGTTGATCGTGGCGAGAATCATGAGCCCCAGAGGAATTGATGCTGACCCAAGATTCATAAAGCATAGGAATGATACGGTGCTGACAGGGATCATTTGGATAGTTTAGTGAAATGATTATGAATCAATGATTAGATGAGCCTAGTTGCTCCAACTGATGTTTCGGTGAAATTTTGGAGTTGTTCAAGTTGAATAACCACTCCTGCGCCCATCCTCGTCACCGTGTATTCGAAACTGCGGAGTCGGTTGGGCGCACAGCACGTGGATTGCAGCGCAGGGACGAGCAAGTTGTTCTCCATGGATCTCATGGACGCTGAAGGGGCCATTTGACAGCACTGCAGCGCCCCGGAAATCCAAAGGCAACACCTTGAATTTCTCAACGGGATTAAGGAGGATGAGACTGAGGTGTAAAAGGAGACGCTTTACGACACTTCAAAGAGTAGCTGGGGATTGTTTCTGTATGGTGATGGGAGGCAACGAAAGGTTGAAGGGAGTACTCCACTGATTCAGTGCATGGACATGTACAGCTGAAGTTACAGAATAGAAGGATGTAGGCTCGGCTCCATTTTGCTTTTAGGTTGCCGACCCCATCAAACCGCTACTCCAGATTGAGACTGGGAGCCACCAGCAGCAAGGGCTTGTATTACCTAATCATTAGCGAACCGTCAACTAAGCATAAATGAAAGATCAACTAGCCATTGATTGATTAGCCATTGCTTGATGTTTGACTTATCATTAGATACTCCATAACCAATTAAACGCTTCTAATTGGACACCAGGTCACTACAGCAAGGTTGCTAGGATTGTTGAGGGTACGGGACACAGGGAAGGTTTGACAATCCTGGAGGATTGCCCTGGAACATGGAACGATTTTGCTGCTGGGCTCAAGAGTTCCAGAGGGTTCAGGATTGGTGCTCTGAGGGCTGCGATGCAGGCTGACATGGCTCGCGACGTGGGTAGATCCATTGCAGCCTTGGGCTTGGAACCACCTCGGAAGGTCCTTCTTGAGAAGATTGCATCCTACACCAGTGGGCAACCAGTGGGACAGGCAGTTGGACAAGGAGAAGTAGTAGAGGGACAACCAGTACCTCGCCCTGTCCAGAAGCCAACTCAGGAAGCAGAGAGAAGTGCAGTGGCATCAGGTTGCACCAATTAGCACAGCCAGTCAGTTCCCTGGAGATGCGTTCGAGCGAACGATTGAAGTCTTGAACCTGAGCAATAGATGATGACCTTTATCAACTATAGTCTTGAAATGCACGGCAAAACTTGTTGGCCACCAATTGTTTAGCTCTTTTGGATGCTGTCATATGCTATGTTATTTGTTTATTTCCTGTCGATCAATGGTTAAAGGGGTCAGGATAAGCATAGCGCTTTGGTCCCTTCTTGGGCTCCATGCAAGATGCAGCGCTGGACGAGTAGAACACTCTGAAAGTAGCACTGGAAGTAGCACCGGGAGGTGCAAAAGTTTGCATGTTCATCCGTTCTAACTTCGTAGATACAACGGAATGGATCAAACAACATCAAAGAACACTTTCGTCACACTTCTACATGACAAATGATCTTGTCAACGCAACAGTACGCAATAGAATAGAATAGAAGGGGTCAACAAACGATAAGAACATGTACCCAAGATATATGATTATGTTTGATTGTGCAAAAGAAGCAAGCAGTGGGTGATAGGAACGTTTCCCCAGCAACTGTATAAAACGGCGAGTTTTTGCTTCGTGATTCCTGGTGTCAATTGAGAGAGATAGAGATTACGGGTGAATGGTCAGAGTCTAGGCCTTCTGAAGTTTGCCACAAGATTTGCCATGATTCGCTTATATTTCCTGAGCAGCCGAAATCAGTCGGCACTAAATGTTTCCAGCTCTTTGAGTACATAGTAGCTTTCCAAGTTTTTTCGAAGGTTGCAGGACAGCAGCACATACAAAATGTGCGTGGTAGATGCGGGGAAAATTGCATCCTTTGACACACCCGTTGTGAGACCTTTTAGATGCTCCAACATATGGGCTTTGAAAAACAAACACCCGAAGCAGTGCCCACGCAGCACTGTCTACGTGTCTGGCTGCGCCCGTGATACTTGCCGCCATGGCACCTCCTACCGTTTTAACCTTGTTTGAAGTTTATATGCTTGCAGGGTGTACATCAGAACCAAGCCTTCCTGCAGGAATCACATTTGGCATCTGAGAATCCTTTGAAAAAAAAACTCGTAAGTAGTTTCAAAATGCATGGTGAAAATGTGCAGCGTTCATGGAGTAGGAGAATGACAGAGTATCCTTTGCCTCCTTTACCACTTCGCTTTTCTCAACACCAAAATTGTCAATTCAACACAGCAAAAAGTTGAATTTCCAGGATGCAGCAGGGCGATTGTGTGATTTGCTTCACAACCATAAAGAAAGCTTTGTGGGCCTGCGGGGGTGAAAGAGCTCTGTCGTTCGAAAGGAAAACTTTTCAGATGCTGAAACTCATGGGCTTTGCACAGCCTGCTTGCGAAAGACTCCCCAAGCAGTGCCCAAGCAGTGCCCAAGCAGCACTGTGTACTTGGCCGCACGTGCTGCCTTGTTTGAAGTCACAGGTAGTCACATCTTTCTGAGTCACGCCTTGCATCTGAGAATTCGGTACAGAAAAAAAGCGCCCCGAGAGTTTCGAAACGGGTGGTCCCAAAGTTCAAGAAATCCAGGATTCAGACGGGCCATTGCGTGAAAAAATTGTTTGCCAATGCCTATGCTTCGACTTTATTGGTGAAGCAATTCAGCTGCTTGAATCTCAACAAACCATGTGACTAGCAGTGACTAGCATTTACAGCAGATCCATTTGGATTGTTTAATCGTGCCTGTTTTGTACTCGTGACGGCATTGTATGCGCATGGCTGAAATATCCAAGCGAAAACACCCTGCTTCAAGTGCTGACTGATAACACATCTGCATAATGGCTCATGGTTTAAAGAGTGCGCTGTTGGCTACTGGGCATCGCATCCAATTCCACTCATGCTCAGAGCTTGTCCAATTCTATTAACCTATCATAATCTGTCCTTATTCGGATTAGTTTAAGGGTCATTTTGGACCCTGCCATGACGCCTTAAAAACCACGTCAGGTGGACGTGGTTCTCGGATGCCGTGTCTCCAGCGGGTGCGGTTAGCCCGTGACCGGCCCAAGGCTTACACGCGTGCGGCCTGTTTCGGTGCAGCAGTGGACAGGCTTCTTGGTGCCAGGGAGCTCTTGGACATTCTTGGACACATGTCCGTGGACAATCGTCATTTCTACTGGTTTTCACCCCTTGATTAATATAGGTCCCCAAATGGGTCGGTTTCCTGATAAAACGGTAGACCCCTACATGGTGCCGTGGAATTCCCCTGCAGGGTGCCGTGGAACTCCTGCTTGACTCACAAACCCATGGTGGCGACAATGTCAGCCATGCCCCACTTTGCCTCCAGCTAAAGCTGGTTCACAGTGGTGAATGGTTGATTTGTATTAACTGGCCCTAGTGTACCACACTGGTGAATATTCTCAACGTCATTGATAACCATTGGCATTAGCCATCACATACCATTGCTTCAATTGTAAATAGTGACTTAGTGAATTGCCATGCTCAACTTTACAAAGCACAGCATGTTTTTGGTTTTCCCATGTCCTTCCTAGTTTCGCAATACCATTTGGATGATTTCGTATGTAATGTATGCAATTGGGTATGGTTTGGTATGGCTCAAAATTATTGACACCGGACTTGAATACAAATCATCCTGAACAAGAATATTTTCGATGTGGTCCCTTACATCTGAATGATCTTGTTCGTATTCATGCATGTTTAGCCAAGGCCCTATGATAGGGTAGTTGCTCACCAGTTCTCAGGTTTTTCGGCGTCATTACTGTGAAGAAAACCTACGAGATCAATGGAGCTTCTGTGAAACAAGCCAATCCAAGGCCGCAGCTCGATGCATCTGTAACAATGACCACGCCACGAGTTCGCAAGTAAAGTTCAACCGGGGGAATGCAATGGAATGCGTTAATGCGTTGAAATAAATCCTGAACGTGTAAAAATATTGAAGAGGGTTGGAAGTACGCAGAAAGGATTTTACGCATTTGTAAATGCGAGTGCTTGCAAAAGCGCGGCTACGCAAGTCAAATCATACCTGTTCCCTCACCAATTGCACATATTGAGCTGGTGCCATGAGTCACTGGAGAAGAAGGTGTCAAGAATCATCCCTGAGGCCTGCCTGTATCATTTTGAGATATTTTGAGGGCTCAGACCGGCAATGATGTCATCCGAATGCTTGGAGCTACACAACTCCTATGCTGAATTTATCCATTGATGGGCCCACTAGTTGCGCTGAAACACTTCCAATGCCTAGCCAGTGGACAAAATGAATGAAGCAAAGTGTGAAGTATTAAACATGATTAATAGGTTCAGAGTCCAGAGTTCTCTGATTGCTGTTTTGTCACAGATTAAGCAGAAGCTAATCGCTATCCATCATTGATCATTATTGACGCTATGACCGGAATCGCTACTGTTGATGGACGAAATCCTGCCATGCACAATCTGAGATGTACTTATCAATTATCGATCTACAGGATGGCCTGCCATTCTCAGTCAATGTGGATAAACCATTTGCATACTCTGTCAGAAACAGGTTTCTTTGGTCCAACCCAGGCATAAAGGCTTTGCAATCGCGGAAACGAGTCAGCTATTGCAAGTTTTTTTGTGACCCTACCCTCATTTGCATAGTTAATTCATCCTTCTTTTTCAAGTCCTCTATTCCGGACCATCATCATCATCATCATCATCATCATCGTCATCATCATCATCATCAGCATCAGCATCATCATCATCATCATCATCATCATCATCATCATCATCATCATTATCATCATCATCATCATCATCATCATCATCATTATCATCATCATCATCATCATCATCATCATCGTCACCCTTCATTGCCGTAATTAGGTATCTACCCATGATGTTTGATTACTTGCTTTGGTTCAAAAGCACCAGTTCTTGGTTGATCGCCTGGTTCTCCGTTGGAGGTTCTGCCGCTATCCCATGGAGCTCACCTTGGACGATCGGTGGACCTCGATCACACAGCTTCCAGAGGCCAGCGGCTAACCATTGCTGCAAGCATCGTCGATGATCATCATGGCTACTAAGGTCTACTATTATAACTATAGCCAATGGAGCTAGTTATAACTTTATAACATGTTATAACTATGGCCTATTAGTTAGAATTGTAAAACTGTAGTTAATCTACTAGATAACTAATGGCTACTTAACAATTCTTATTAATGGATTCTTCTTTTCCTGTTCCTGAGGGGCCCCAAGCCGGGTGATTCTTACTCATGGCTCATAATGGTGATGAAATAATGGGCCACTTAGTCAGTATAGGGCTAATAACCACTCTTAAGTAAGTTTATTGACCCATGACTAGCCATCATTAGCCACCATTTACCCTGATCAATTTCGAGAAACACACCTCTTCCAATTTGCGGCCTGATCCTTCTGGCTGGGATCAGGATGGATCAATTCCATCGATTCCTTACAAGTTTGTGGCCATTGCTGAGCTCAGCTGGGGCCCCAAGTTGCCGAACTTGGAGATGGGAACAATTGGACTGGTGTGGGATGAACTTCATGCATCCCTTGTAATAAGATGTGGTGGTTTCTCAAGCCATAGGCGTACCCCCAGTTATCATCCAGTTTATTCACCATTTGTAGTGCTAAACCATCCATTTTGGGAGGTTTTTGGGGTTCCCAATGGCTTGGGAAACCACTATGTATTGCGAACGCCGAACTTCCAAGCTGGTAAAATGCCCAGGTCAAGCGGCGATCGGCAACTGCTACGATGTCATGGCCATGGTTCAGTCTATGGATGAACCGGTGGGCTCAGCAGCCGGCAGTGACATGGTGTGACATTGCTTGGGAGTTTATGCATATGTTTCTATGATGGGTCGCCTCAAATAAGAGATTCATAGCGATGGTTTCTTGTTTTCTTGTCAAGTGCTTGGACTTACCCAAAGACGTCTCAACTGCATCTTGCGCAGACTTGACCACCACTACCACCACCACGTCATGATCGTCGTCGTCATTCATCTCCACCAGAGGTCAGCGTGACAACCCGCACGGGCGCTTTGCGTATGAAGCGGCAGGTGCGTTGCTGTGTCGGTGGTGAATTCTGTGCGTCGTGAGTTGACCCAACCGCTGTGTGCTGTTCTGCTTGTTGATGTTGATGTGGTTTTTGATGATGTTCTTGTGGTTGTTTTGTTGCCACAGTCATTCTTGTTGTCCTTTTCCTTTTCGTCCGAGCTGGCACTGTTTGAGTCCCTGTGGTGGCTTTCGGATTTTGCTGGTGTTGGCGTTGCTGCATGTAGCTACTCTTTCTCTTGTCGTTCTTGTTCTTCTTTCTTGCTGAGGCAAGTAGCAACAGCCCTGAAGGTTTCTTTGTTGATGATTCAGGGGTTCAACCAAGAGAATTGGATGAAATTGCCAGGTATAATCGGCCATAGAGATTACTTATATATAACTGATATTGTACGAGCCAGCCATCTTTTGTGGCATAATCAAGCAAGTAATACCAGGGATGTATCATGTGACATTCCAGCCAAACACACTTGGAATCATTATCATCGTTGTGAAAAGGATTCATCCACAAGTATTTGATTACCAGGATTTGCTGATTGTTTATTTTTGACTAACCAACCGTCAACGTGGCCAACTGTTGATCGGTCACAACGACGCAGCAAAGGCATTTCCTCCATCATCATCATCATCATCATCATCATCATCACCATGAGTAAACAAGTCAAGTATCATTAAGCTCCTGGATGCCACAGTTTGCTCGGATCAAAACCATGTGGATTTATTTGAAGGCAAACAGCTCGCTGAAGTTCGGGAGAGCTGAGTTACGGATACCAACCAGATCGATACCAACCAGCCAACCAGCAGCATGCAAGCGACATCAAGCGACCAAGTAAGAAATAAACCAACCAAGGAACCAAAATGAACCAAACCAGCCTGCAACAATGTTTGGATAACATTCGAAGCAACAGCTGTGCTGGGGTTGTTTGGATCCGTCCCAGAGGCTTTCCTCGGAGGAATGCCATGGCAGCCCCCACACTTTGGGCCTCCATTCAATGCAGCCTCCACACTTGGGGCACATCCTTTCCAATCAACTAAATGATCTAAATGGATGTTTCTAAGAATAGGGGTACCCAAACAGCTGGTTGGTTTATGACTTTAAGTGATTATTTATTGATATTATTATGGATGATTTGGGGCCCGGAACTACCCCTATCTTGAGAAACACCCAAGTAGTGGTCACCATCAGCAGTCTATCATCAAAATTGATTCAACATACCAGTCAAGTAAGTTTTGGATGAGTCAACTGGTAATTCTTTGATCGCAAATCGAGCTTTTGGAATGATGAACCAATTGTTTGGGGCGGTTCTTTGATGAGTTGATGTGGTGGGAGCCCACGTAGTGCCTCTGAGAGCCAACCTCGTGGAGGTGATGCTCATGGATGATTCCAGCGCATCCATTGCCGCCCAGCTGCAACAGCTGACATTTTGCGACCGGGTTTGCTGAGTCCGATGCGACGTCGCCAACTGACCATTGCCAGGTGCACTCCAGGGGAATCCCATTTGGTGGTTTTTCAAGCCATAAGGGTACCCTAAAATGTCTGGTTTAATACTAGACGTGAGTAAAAAGGGATGATTTGAGGGGGGGGTCCCATGTTCCGAGAAACACCCATTTTGCCGCCGTTGTTTTGGATGTGAATCGGCTGTAAACCAAGTAGTAAAAGCTATAAGGTGGTTTCTGAAAATAGGAATAGCCCCACGTCATCCAATATTAGATTAGTCATCCAACCATTTTGGGGCACCTCCATTTTGAGAAACGAATTCATGGAGCTGTTGCTGTTGCCACTAATGAGTTGCAGACCACTAGGTTGCAGATTGCTCATTGCTCAAAGGACTACTGTGACCATTGACCCATGGCGTTTCGGGTTTGAATGATTCCGCATAGGGGTCACAACAGGTTGGAGTCACATTTGGGGAACAGCTTCACTTATAGCTGGGTCAAGGGTTTTTGCGAAGGATGATTTTTGGGCGGGCTTAGCTTTTCAGCGCGGCTAAAAAGCTGCCATTGTTTTAATCGAATTTCTCGCCAGCCAACCATGATGAGAATTCCTCCCAAAGCTGTTCGACTATACAAATGTAGAATCATCGGATTTCTTGAGCAAATGCCAAATCCGATTCTATTTTTTGGGTCACACCATAGATTTGACTTGATCTAAGCATAGATGAAGCAGTTCATCAAACAAGACTCATCCCATGTGACTTTGTAACTATACTTTGTCACTTTTTCGTATTGGTACAGCCAACCAGTCGTTCAGCACTCCGAAACGGTCGAGGCCATGAACCTCTGGGGCGAGAAAGCGGAGATGGAACTGGCAGCTCCTTGGCGGCGTTGGTTGGGAGCTCTGAGCTACGCCTAGGGTGTCCTGCTCAGCCCTTTAGAAGGGGAGCCAGGCCAGCGGCCCCCAGGAAAATCTCCAGGTTGCGGCGGTTTCCTGGGTCCTTTTTCTGTAAACTAATGGGTTGATTTAATGGTCAACCATCAATATTAGCCATAACCAACTGGTGAATCTATGGTTATAACATGGGCGTAAACTAAGTGGTTGAGAACATGGTGATAGGGAAACATTTATGGTGTGATCATCTTTGAAGAGGTCAAGAAGAAGCAACAAGTCACAGGTTGAGTTTCACCGTTCGGATGGTTCGACCATGGCATCATTCAACTGGTCAAGACTAGGATTGTAGCAATGATTAGCCTTCAACAGCGGTTAAATAATCGAAGCCAAATGGCGTCCTAGCTATAAGAAACTCATGTTCCGACCACTACTTGGTAGAATCAAGCATGATCAAGCTGCTACTTTAGGTTCCACTAGGGTGTTTAATGAGATTCATCGAGTCATCGACTGACCGCACATTGACCTTGGTTCCCTTGGCTCAGTCAACGTAACTCATCACTCTTAACATCAGGGTCACCATGGTAATCCAGCTGGCCACAAGGCTCGGCAAGCAGAATCTTCAACCAGGCTATTAGCTATGACTCTGACCAATGACCTGTGATATCCTATGGTAATCATGGCTAGTACATGCTATTACTAGCTTGATGTATGGTTGACCTGTTGATTACAGGGAAATGGTTGGCTTATCCCATGAGGAGATCAGGATTGCTGAGGTCGACAATGGTCAGACCGATTTTGCAGTTTGGAACCTGTTTCTTTGAGCATCTCGGGTAGGAAATGACGGCACACTACTGATGCAGACTCAAATCCCTAGCACATGCTTACAGGTGCATGATACAGATATGATAATATGAAGTTTGTACGTGTATGATATTCATACACATGGAACTATCCCACACTTGGCATCGTCATCCTGATTCTTTATCATCAACTTGACATCCTCGCCACCTCAAGCATGTCCGACTCATGCAGCGCCCGGCCAGCGCTTCCAAGCCCACTTCGGTGGGCTGTGCTTCCACACTTGAGGTGGGCTGCATCGTTTTTCTTCGCCAAGCTCGTCTCAGTGACTACATGGGCCGCTCACTGGACTTGAATGAGGACCGGAGCCCCGGGGGTACGCAAGATGGTGACCAGGCAGCTCAGGTAGACCTTAGTAGACTCGGAGTTGCATCATGTTGAATAGTTCAATGAGACACTTTTTTGTGAAGACAGCAGCAGGTTTTCGGTCAAACAAACCACCAAAAAGCGAAGTGCAGCAGTGGGTAGGACCTCCTGTGAGGCAGAAGAGTCAGACTTGGCATTCCCTACATTTTCTCACAATTGTGTACTTCAAAGTGGACGGTGATTTGAAGGGCACCTTTGCCACGGCATTCAAACAAGACACCGACACAACATTTCCTGGCTTCCATGGTTTGATCATGGAGAGAGAGAGCTTTTTTTTTTCTGTTTACCTGTGCATCCCTGTCAGTCATAACATAACCATTAAACCATCATTATTGGTGCTTGGTTGATATCTCTCTTGAGGGCTATATTTGCACCAGTAAATTGTGCTCTTATATCAATGAGGACCCTTTTCTATGTCCACACGTTCTTATATCTTTGTTGGAACCTTTCAAGGTCATGTTTTTTGCTCATGGCCCATGACTTTGCAATCTTGGGCATCACACGTTTTCCGGCTGCGCGCAAGCTGATGCCCCGGTTTAGGTTTATCAATTACTTGATCGTGGGACTATAGCTTTATCTACTAAGATAGAATCGATCCGGTATCCTACAAGTATAGTTTTGATTCAGTTATGATACATTCCAATACGGATCATTTGAACAAGTAAGTCTTGGTAGGTTTTTGCTTCGTATCTCCTTATAACCAGCTCAGCGAGCAGCCAACAAAGTGGGGTAACCAAAATTAAAGGCCGGAATCAAAGAACTGATGACAGTGGTGTGTGATTTGCAGGTTGGTCCCAACCCCTACCCTTAGGATCATTCACCACTTCTCCTGGATGAGTCACCTCGCAGGGCAGCTTTTTGGAAGCCAATCCTGACGATCCTCGTGCGTTCTGGGGCCCAGTTGGGGACGCCGAATTTGTATGGACAACTGCGACTTGTTGCAGGGATTCTTCACATAGCTGCATACCAGTTACCAATGATGCTGCATATCATATCAATGGAAAGACAAGCAGCTGAATTGCCACGAATGGAAAAGTGTCAGAAATTATCCAAAATTCATTTGTTCAGCAATTGGGATGGAAACAAATTGATTGAACAAATGGAGGCCCCAAAATCCATTAGTTCAACATAGTTCAACATAGTTCAACGATCGATTTGTTGTAACTGGATGCTGGCAAGCTAGCCAACTGGTGACCTCACCTAACACGACCTTCGCTGAGCTCTTGGGAGGCTTCCCAGCATGGCTTCCCTAAAACATCCGTTTGGACAGCCGTGCCAGATGATTTGTCATCCAAAGTCCAGCCTCCCATGCCATGAACAGACTCACAGGCCCTTTGGCAGGCTCTTTGATGAAGGTAGATCACAAAATCAATGTAGTGTTCGGCCATTGCCTTGAAACCTGAAAGAATCCCATGACCGTGTGCTGCCAAGGTTCAAACTACAAGCGTGGTATCAAAAGGGTGGTCGCGACACACCTGTCCGTGCTTAAGCCCAGGGCACATTTCGTTGCTGGATTCACCTTCCGGCTGTTGTGGTTGGTGTTGGTGGTGCTTACGTTCTCTAGTTAATTGTCATTGGCCATCATTAATTGTTCACTAAGCCGTGATTACTTACCACCCCCTTTGATGGCCCTGCCTTCCACAAGCTGATGCGTAAATTCTCGAGGTTCGGCTGAGGTTTCTGGGCTGATGATTTGGGGAGGGGATCTCAGTTGCAATTCTTGTCGGTAGCCTTCCTTTTCTACAGCTAGCCGCATCTCTTGGTTGCCATCTCAAACAGTTTTCGTTCACAAGCACTATGATTTATCAACAGCCAACTCCAATGATTCTTGGTATGCCGATCTAGCAGGACGACTATTCATTACCACTATCTCGGTGGTCGCCGTATCATACTCGGGGAAGGCGGGTTTCAGGCCGCTCCACAAGGTGGGTTCCGCCAAACTGGTTGTTGTGAAGTGGAAAAATACCATGTTGACCAACTTATTTGAGAGTTGATTATATCTCTGGATTCGTCAGATATATCCGTAGCTTTCTCTCCGTCAAACCGTCACTAGCCATCAATATCCATGGCACCTTCACGATTAACCACTCTATCAACTATTGGGTAAACCTTTTAATAGGGTGAACTGTTGGAGCCATCATGAACCACGTTTCGAACATGATCGCAATCACTATGAACCATTGTTGGGCCGTTCTTAACCACCATTATGAAGCTTTTTTTTGGTGAATGCTCCCCCTATTTGCCGTTACGGGTTCCCACCCTTGTGGGCTGCCACACGCAGTCGTCTTGCCTCCCAGGTCAGTTGCTGTCGGCCGTGGGTGCGCAAGCTGCGCGGGGCAGAAAGCGCAACCTGGCTGAGGCGATGGCTGAGGACACGGAGCCTATGGGATTCCCATGGCTTCGACTCGCGAGCTTCGAAATGACTGATTTGGCATTCAGGTAGGAAGTACCGAATGGTTTGCCACAGAGCAAGCGGTCGTGTATCACATGAAAATTTGTGTTCAGGGCTTTCTCAAGGTCAAATAAAAGCAACCTCGTCATTTGGATGACATGAAATCATATTAACCAAGCATAACCAAGTAGGTAACCAGGCCCAATCACAACTGGTGGAACCATGAACTGGTTACCTCTTGGGGCTGGGGAACTGGTAGCAGGGACTCCGGCCGGTGCCGCGCGTTTCTCCAGGACACGTTGCTCGCTGGAGCCCCTGGAGATCGATCTCGCGCTGTTGGGAGTCCCAGGGATTTCTGAGTCCCAACGCTGCCACGCAAACTCCGAACGGGAAAGTCACGGAAAAGTCACCGCGAAGTCGAACGCAATCCTTGGTAAATCATGGGAAATTACAGAAAATTATGCAGATCGACTTAGAATATGTATTGCATTTACATTCTTAAACATTCTTGGGGCTATGCGAAACGGTGTTTCTTTGCGAAGTCAAATGACCTTGGAAGACCACCGCGCTGGCTTCGGTTTGGACTGTCGTGTGAACATCCAGCTGTAGTTCTCAGCGGCTTGGTTGTTTGACTGGTTGATGATTGAGAAGCATTCAGAATCGTACAGAACCAATAGTAGGTGCAGGAAACAGCGAGATTTGCAATATAATGCAATGTACATCATCTCCAGTTGTGCCACATGTTGGTGGCCTGGATGGTCGATCATGGCTACCACGAAGATCCCAAGACACGGGGGGTGGCGACAAGCCCGCCATGTGTTCATTCGTTGGGGACGGCCAGATATCAATTTTGAAGTGCTAGCTTCGATGTAAGACGAAGACACGGCTCCTTTCATCCAACATGGCTCTGCCAGATGCCTGTGATCCAACCGCCTGAACGTGTGATCATTTTTAGGATCCCTGTGGTCCAAACATGTCCAAACTGAGTCTGGAGATTTTCCTCACGTTCCTTTTAGGAAGGTCTGAGGTTTTTGGCCGCACGGAGTTCTGCATAAGTAGCTGATTGCTTTTGGTAGGGCGTCAACACCATCAAAAGGTCACCAGTGTGGGGATCATTTTGATCCCAAAGCGGTGGAAGCTCACGTCCCTGTGCGCCTGTGGAGCGAGGTGAACTTCCATCAAGTTTCGGCTCGGCGGCCTGGAATTGTCGCAGCAACCGCAGCCTATCCATCCAGTTACCAACCCCAGTCACAAGTAGTTGGTAGAAACCAGCTGGTTGCCTCTAATGGGCTGGTAACTGGAAGGGAAGAGACAGCCAAGAGTAGGTATGACAACAAGATGTCAAAGGGGACGCAACACGCTTGCATCATTGTAACGCTTCATCCTGGATTACCAGGTAGCGGTGGTACCTTTGCCATCATGGCTTACCAACACTCGACAATGTTACGGGCTCCAGTGGAAACCCCCCAGCAGCAATAGATGGCTGATCCACAGCGGCATGTTCAGGAGCCTGTGGTTTCCCTTTCGTTCATGGACAACCTATCTTTGTGGTAAGCATGTTCAACCACTGTCAACCATGCTTGAGAATGCTCGATACCATTTTTAGCCACTAAGAGCACTTGTTTAAGACTTGCATTCAAACATATTGACATCAGCATTCTTAGGAAAACTGTATGGACCCTGTTCCTATAGCAATTGTGAACCCACTAGCGACACTTATTACAATATTGGTGTTTCTCAAGTCATAGTGGTACCCCCAGTTATCATCCTGTTTATGAACCACTTCTAGTAATAAAATGTAACAATATAAACTGGTACCATGAAGTAATAAGATGTAATAAACCATCCATAGCTTTGGGGTACCCCAGTCACTGGCTTGAGAACCCGCAGCATAGTTGGCCAAGGATTAGGGCCGTGACGCCGCGAAGCTGAGGCCACAGTGGTCGCCATCAAGAACGAGCGCGCAGCACCTTTCTACTGGGTTTGGCACCCCAGGGCGTGGCACCAGCGGGGATTTTTCGGGGAAAGTGCCAGCATTATAGGGTGGCTTCTGAAAAATGGGGAAGCCTCAAAGTGATGGATGGCTTATGACTAATGATTATTGGTGAATGATTTGGGGAGTCCCCTTTTTTGAGAAGCACCCACATGGGCCATGGGGCAAAAAAAGTGCCAGTTGGTGAACATTTGGAGCAAATGAACCAATGTTGAGACAATGTTGACCCCTTACATTCAGTGTTGGTTCGTATGTTTGATTAGCCAACACACTGCTTGTGCGCTCACTGGCGTGTCATCATCTAGTGACTGTTTGTTAGGTCATCCCATACAGGCAGAGAGTCTGAACATGAAGTATTCCGTCAATGAGGTCGCCATCATGGCTTTTGCTGTCCGCCATTCGGGAACCATCGAATTTTGTCATTTCAAAATTGCTGTTGAGGTTTGTAGTTGGTATATCCCCATAGTATTGCGTATGATTCCTTTCTTGATAACGAACCAATTAGAAGATATTGCAACCAATTCCTTTCTCAATAAGAAACCAATTGGAAGATATGACAACCAATTCCTTTTTTAATTTCTTATTATTCCCTTCTTAACAACCAACCAAATCTGATTAAATCCAACCAGTCTGATCAAGAAATGAATTCGTCTCTCACTTCATTTGAACCAAGCCTTCACCTTTGCCTTCAACACCCAGGGCTGCACCACAGAAGTTCAGGGCTTCGACAAGCCTCGGCTGTGCAACAAGAAGGTGTGCCATGGATGTCGGACATCAACTGGGTGCCGACAGAAGTGATTTTGATGTGTTGTCGTATGGTTATGTTACATTATATGATATATATCATCATCATATGATGTGTAGGGTTATCTTATATCAACTTACATTATATGATATGTATATATATATATATCATCATATGATTTGTTAATTCTAGGGGGTAATTATAGGGATATTCACCAACAATGATGGTTGAAGCACTACTAGTTTTATTTGTTGTGATCAGCCACTTTTGTATATCATATACTTGGTGGTTGCTCAAAATAGGGAACAACAAAGCTATGGTTGGTTTGTTACTATAAATGTGTTCAACATAAAGGAGAACAACTGGGGTACCCCTATTTTGAGAAACGCCCATGGGTGCAAAAAACGCCAGCAACAATATGGCGGAGATCACCGACAAGAAAAAGGTCCATTAACCTGGGGCTCAACAATGATAGAGGTATGACAGGTATGAACAATGAAATGCGCAGACTTTGACTACAGAAAATGCTTCGACCAACCAACACAGCTGTGTATCTCTAGCCTGAAAAGCGGACCGTCCAATTGGTGGAGTCACCCAGTTGTTGGTTCCGTTTCGCCACCAGTTTTGTACCAGTACCAGCTCCAGTGGTCATATTTTTCTTTGATTCGTTATATAGTGCCTACAATGGTTATTATGGCTATGCTGGTTACAAGGTTTGTATTATTAATTATAAAGGAAACGAGCGTCCAATAGCAGGGGATGATACATGATGATACCATACACGAATGTTTCAGTTAAATAACGGTGAGCTATTCATCACCCGCTGTCCTTCAAAGAGCACCGGTCGCCGGTCAGTCGAAGCTGGGAGGTGGAAAATGGGCAATGTGCAGCTGGGCATATCTGTCCTGAACCCGTCGCGCGCTTCAACCTCTTGCTGCAGGCGAGGTGGCACCGCGAGTTGACCGATTCCAGCGATTGCCCTTGAAGCGATCAAACCAGCTGCTACAGCCAGATACTTCATTTAAGTTGTAGAAATGTTCCTTCACAACTGGGTCATTTTACAGATAAATGTTAGGAAATATATCATAATGGGAGTGTTTTGGATGGGTTTAGGTGTTATATGGTGTTATTCCTGTAATAGATGAATTGCACTGATAGTGGATTCTCATCATGATCCATAAGATAGCAACGCCTGCCAGGAAAGGGAAAGGCAGCACTGCACTCTGGTAAACAAAGAGCGCAATGGAAAATCACCATTTTTTATCCTGGGAAAACAGCTGTAAATGGTGGATTTTCCATTGCAGACTACCAGAAGGTGAATAATCATTGCAAGTGATTGACGAATAGATTTTTCAAGTAGGTTGCTTGGCCAAAGTTCGACATTGCGCAAGCAGAACTATAGTTCAAGGGGTACCAGACCGGCAGAAAGATTCTAGATCATTCGCAATGGTATTCGCTTGCAAGCATCGAAAATTGATCACTTTTGTTGGCAACTTCTGGTGTCCATTTCTATGGACGACAAAAGTCCAGTGTGTTGCGGAGCGTCTTTTAGGGGATTACAATACCTCAGAGCCTTGAAATGACCTTGAATTTGTCCAGTTCAGAGTCCTGAAATATGATGAAATATCACTTGAATGCGAACATGCTCGAAGTGGTGATTGATTTTCGTCACCAGGGATGCCATGTGCCAGCCAGCTCCACTGGTTGCCGGTTGCGCTGCTGTCACTTTCCCGATGCACGGAGGTGGCGGATGCATTTGCCACTGCAGCTTGGTGGCGGAGTGGGTCCATAGGTCATCCACTGCAACTGATGGACGCTAAAACTGTTGCTTTCAAACTTCATTTGCTTGCTGCTTCCAAGCATGTATCGGCATTTGTTTGCTACTTATCATTAATAATGTTCATGAATGATATGGTTTATGAATCTATGTATTAATTGATTGGCTCATTTATTGCTTAACGTTAATTGTTCAACTTAAAATCAAGCGGCATTGTGTGAATGCTTCCTCGTCAGGTCCAGTGTCGCGCTTTCGGGGCCGAGGACCGGGGACGGTGACAAGGTGGCGTCGTTGGTTCACTGATAATTGCATAGGGGTTGAAACCACCAACCAGATATGTTTCAATTTTTGAGACATCTTTGAATTGTCACAAGTAGCGAAGAAGTCAACGATCCATTTAGTGATCATGTAGTGATCACTACATATTGGAAACGGATAATCACCATAATTTTTTTGTTGAGTGAGAGTGGTTTGGAAGTTCCGTGGCCACAACTAGGGCATGTTTGCGAAGCAGTTGCTAGGTGTGATGAGCATCCTAGAGTGGATTCCGGGGGATGGTGTGCAAATGCGTTTCGCACCACACCCATCTCCATGTATCCAACTCTCCGACGGGTGGAGCAGACGTGTCGCAGGTATTTGAATGCAGAGAATAAAGAAGGATTTTCGGCGGATAAATATGCTGGATCAATCAACTCCTGTGCTTTTTGGGTCGCTTTCATGATTTCTGAAGTCTGACGTGACGTAGTACTCTGAGAGTATTGCTGAGAACAGCGGGTTTCAACCTTGGTTCCTAGATTTTCCAAGCCACGGGGTCTTTGAACACTGAAAAGGTAAGAAGTCAGAAGGGTCTACTGCTGCAATAGGATGGAATGATTATCATAGCCGGTTCTGCCATTTGATCGATCGGGAAGTCGCCATTCAGCATGGGATTGCTGCTTTTAGCCCTTGGCCTCTGAACTTGGACTGCCATGGAGTGGTACCCGCCATTGCCTTGGTGGGCCATGTAGCTGAGAACCACTTAAGTCTACCACGAGGATCATATCATGCTTCGAACAGTGGGGCGATCACAACCCATACTTATCACATCTTATCACTACTATTTACTGGCGGTTAAGAAGGTTGGTTTATGACAAACAATGATCAATATTGGGTGATAACTGGCGGTACCCCGATGACTTGAGAAATCACCACTATACTTAGCAGTATAGTGTCTACCAGTGCACAAACTTATCATCGCAGCTATCACCACTGCATGCTTACTATATAGTAATCACTTCACCGTGGTGGTTATTGCTTTTGTTTGCCATAGTTATCACAAACCATATTACGTCTACTATATTAGATTTACCATATGACATATACTTACCAAGTTATATATTAGATTTATCATATGACATATACTTACCATAGTTATAATAGTTATTCACTTCATCATATTACTTGATGAAGTAGTTATTCACTATAACCATAGTTTTTCACCATACAAATGGTCTCTACTACCTGGACGGAGGCTGAACTTCTGGCGGATGTGCCTGCAGCAGAAGTGGCCGTCCTGGACGACGAGCGTATGGCCGGCAATATGCAGGTCAGCTGCGGCTGGGATCCGCTGGTGTGAGGGAGCCAAGGTACCAGGAGTGGCCGATCCGCTTCTTGGTAGCTAAGGAGCTGGTAGGACAACCTATGCTTGGGAGGGAGCTAAGGAAGCCAAGGAGCTAGGGTTGGGAGTGCAAGATATTTTTTCTATGGCCTGAATATGCCTGAGTCATCTACCGCATTTCATGTGACTTGGCACCAATTTGAAGCTTGCCTTGGTGGCATTTGCCGTATGCGACAAGCCGAAGAGATCAATGGCTCAAAACTTTTGCAGCACCAACCTGTATTACTTCTGCCGAACAAAATTCTGCACTCCGGGAGATGGTGGAAGAAGCAACAGATGATCCAGAGCTAAAGCTCCGTATGTAAAATGTTGAAAATGATGAGAGATTCACGGATTCCGTTCCAACGTGTAGTGATTGGTTTGTTGCTCAAAAGTCGTATCACACATGCTGTTGGAGGAGCTTGCTTGATATTCACTTCTATCAATTAGTGTGAAGCAACACTAAACAGCGTTGACAAATTTTATGGCAAAGCATCAATCAACAGATTGCTTGTGGTTCATGAAGAACTGTTGATCATCATGATGAACGTCGGTTTCACCTATGAATATTCAAACCCGCTGTTGGTTGGGAGGGAGCAGGAGCCAGGGGACTCGCCGGTAAAGGGCGAGACCAACTGGTAGCGAAGATATTCAAAGTATCCCCTGGGATTCCAACAACATCGTTTCAATGGTTTTTACCATAAAAAACATTGTCTTCTCCAAGGATTTTAACCACCAAAAGGGGTCAACGATTGTTTGAATGGTGGCGGAATCCCAGGGAGTACTGATGTGATCATGAGCTGATCCAGCATCATGAATCTATGGCATGGGCGTCAATCATTAATGATCCAGGCCACGACTGCGTGGTTGATTTGTTATCTATCAAAACCCTTTACTGTTTACTATTAATGATTAGATTCTTAATCTATGAAGTACTGAAGCTCTATGGAAAACCTGTACTGTTTAGCACTCTGACTTCATGATGTTTGAACGCGACAGAGTTAATGATCATTAATACTGGCAGCATGATCTTCAGGCTGAGAAGACCTACTCTCGAATCTTCCGTCTCTTGGCATTTGCGGCCTGGATTTTCGGGTCAACCCCCGAGTGCGACGAGTTATGCCAACCGGGCCAACCTGTCAGTTCTCCAAGCACGGACGTTGCATGGTGCTCAATAACAACATGTGCATGTTGTCACTGGGTTAGAGTCGATGTGGTTGCAAATCTAATGATAGCTCCGCTTCTGATCACTATATTGCTAGCCCTGGACCTGGACGCGAGGTAACATGTTCCGGCGCTGGACGTTCACCTTGAAATGCCGCAAGGAGAACTATGAAGGCAACCGCCAGGGTATGCAAAGACCGTGGTGTCAGCACTAGCAATGGTGATCGATTGTTCGGTTGATTGGATGTTTGATGGTTGGTTGGATTGGATGGCTGATTAACTTTTGTCTTGGCTGAGGCAGCACAGACTATGCTAGAGTACCTGCCTCACCACCAAAGAAATGTGGAGCA
Source organism: Symbiodinium kawagutii (assembly GCA_009767595.1). Classification (NCBI taxonomy): domain Eukaryota; class Dinophyceae; order Suessiales; family Symbiodiniaceae; genus Symbiodinium; species Symbiodinium kawagutii. Next base: position 249,957 of record VSDK01001472.1, read on the forward strand.
GGGCAGTTCGTGGGATGGTTGATTGGATGATTATTTGGTTGGTCAATGAGAGTTCCTGATTCGGGTACAATGTAGTTGGACAGCTCCGAAGCTCATGATTGCTCCCCGCCACAGCCAGATCCAACAACTGATTCGGTTCACAAGGACCGAGAGAGCCATGGTCTTGAAGTTTCAGTTTTGTGACGAAATCCTCGTTATCTCCCAACTAATGCATACTTATTGTTGGTTATGATTGTAGCACCATAAACCAGCCATCATCATTGTTGTCATAAAGGTCATCATCTCATGCTGGACTGGGATGATGGCGACTTTGCTCAATGATGTGCGTAAGGCATCAAGGAACTCTTGGGGACAGCCCAATGCCAGATCCTTGAGATACAGATGAAAAATTATGAAAACTAAGCACATCACAAGGGTCAAAAAGTTTCCCATAGTGAACTCTGTTTGTTGCTGGTTTGTGAGTCAAAAGATGTCAAGAGCAAGACAAACATCAACTATTGGGCAGTTGGCCAAGCCCTGCAATGTGGTACCCTCCGCGATGTTTTTTCTTTTTGTTCGCCATGATTCCGATGTGAATAATGTTGGATGGAGCTAAGCTGTTGAATGCTATAGATGGTTTTGGACGGTTGCAGATGCTTGATACAGCAACAAATCAGAACTATTAACATAATTAAAAGCAAATGTGTTTTCTAAACCATTTGCATCCATTTGCGAATGGCTACCCAGACCCAAGTGTTGCTTGCACATATCAAAAACATTCAAAAAACCATCAACACAAGTCTATGATATATGATCATCTATGATCTATATCATAGAATATTAATATCGCAGGATAATCTAAAAAGTATATCAACATGTGAATCGATTCTACAAATCAGACCGAGCAGTACCACTTCACCTGACCCGCCAGGGCGTCCACGTGTTCAAGTCTCTGTGGAGCGATGTGTTCCTGCCACTGGGCCGATAGCCCTTGGGGCTGACTTTTCTGCGGCGTTGGGGCTGACCTTTACAACGGTTACCATATGTCACCATCATCGATTGAGGTCATGCGAGGTCTATTGTTTCATGCATGTTGAACATGTCTATACATATATGCCATACATCTATACATCTATATTTGTCAATCATTTTACAGCCTAACTCAAAAATTTCGAAAAGAACTTGGCAATCTCGTGCTGCAGCTGTTGCAAGGTCTTTGTTCGGAATTGCCCCGAATTACAATACACGGTTTGACAAAAAGGTTCAACTCCCGGCTGATTACTGTATTTAATTGGTTGCTTTGTTGGGGAAGTGTTGTCTATAGCATATGAAATATGGTAGTATAGATGCGTAATTAAGTATTTATTTGATTTTATTTGTTATGTATGCATACTAATACTATACTTTGTATTAGCCCGTATGATCCCAGCAATTTGAGTTGATGATTTCGCTTCCCCGCGGAAAGTGAATTCGCTTCCAAGGTGGACTTTGTCACGGAAGGCCTGCAGATGGCTCAAGAAGTTCGCTTGGAGCCAAGCGCCAGTCGAAGTTGTTACAGAATCTGGTGTTTTTTTCATGTGAAGATTGTGTAACATGTGTGTATGTATGGTGGTTAATAGTGGTTCATGGTGCTTGATGGTAGTTGATGCTTCATATATAATTTGATGTATGTTCATATCGGGTTTTTTACGCCATGGGGTCACCCCAAAGCTATGTGTGTTTCTTTAAATTTGTGTACTATAAATATGATTAATGTTGGATGAGAACTGGGGGTGCCCCTATTTTGAGAAACACCCATATATGCTTTCTACTTCTGTAACATGTGTGTGTTGTGTATGTGTCTACCTATGTAGTGTGATTTGTGCATGTGTATGCATGCAATGAAATGGAATGGACTACAGTGTATGAATTTGAAATGTAAAGTAATAATGGCATGTCCACGTAATGTCATGTCATGTCAATGCAATGCAACGTCATGCAACGTCAATATAATTCAACTGCGAGTGGATAGTTTCATGTTCCAATCATCATGCGGAATGAAGTAGCCTCCACTATTCTATTAACGTAGCCTGTCCAGTAGCTGGAGATGTTCAGACTGTAGTCTGAAGCATTCATGACATTTGACCAAAAGTATCTAAAAGTACTATAAACTGAGCAGTTGTTGGAGGAAATATAAAGTATCCGTACATTACTTAAGACCCTGACTTTTCTATGCATTGCGGTGGGAATCACCGGTTGCTGTGCCAATCTCATCAGTCAGAATTGTCAGCCTCCAACATCATCCCATGGGAGCTTGGCAACCCCCTGGGCAATTTGTGGTGCTGGGAAGGGAGGACCATCAACAGGGCGATATGAAGTCTTGCAATGTATGTCATGGTATTTCAATGGTATTCCAATTGTATTCTCTTGTACGTTGCCATTATAGAAATTGGACCCTGGCATGGTCATGATACCTTTCACATCCTTTCACACCCACATGCATTAAAGTCTGTTTGCCACTCGGTGAGATACATCTCACTGATGAGGTCGAGCCCTTTGCATGATGTGAAATGGAATTCGAGTACAAAGCTGCGATCTAATGGAGACTTTCCTAATCATGATGGTCACAAACAGCATAAGTTTCACGGATGCATATGTTTTTTGGAATTCAATCTTGATGAGCGTTGTGGATCTTCACGAGTAAGGATTCTCAATTTGGAACTTATGGCTTTGGATGCTATCGTTTAGGCATATTTACAAAAAGGAACATCATGAAACTGTGACCTTTTTCGCTGGGAGTTTCCTGAAGCCGCAACTGCGTCGCATGTGTCAAATCCATGAATGCGCAATTGAAAAGGTAGCTCAGATGTCGATGTTGCTGTGTCGACAGTGTCCTCGTCATTGTTGTTGGGAGATGATGTTGCTGGGGATTGCGAAGGTGCCTGGATTGTTGCGTTTATTCTGCCACCAAACTACCCACACCACATCACATCATATCACACCCACATGCCGATGCTTCGGAAACAGCTTTATGCTGCGCTCCCAGACACCACCAGATGTCCCATTGGAAGCAATGGATGGCCTTGCTAAAGGATTTTTCCTCCGGGAATGAAGCTTTGCCGATGGGTGTAGCCTCCAACCCAGGTTTCATTCCCAAGGAATCCTGTGCAATCACTATATTCACCGCTTTTAACCATGGATTCGTCGGCAAGGCAAAATCCATCCCTCACCGGCCTGGGAAAGCGGGTGCATGTTCAGAACTAAAGGTGTTGATCGATGCTCGATGCTCCCTGTACTTGGTTTCTGGGACAGGATGTGAATCCCAACCCAAGCCAATCAAACCAAGATGTGCAGTCGCCCAAGAAATCTTGGGAGTATTTGGCCGGACCAAGACCGAGATTTGATCCTTGGTCTTTCGCCGTCTGGGGATTCAGTCGGCAGCATTTGAAAGGCAGTGAACGCATGGGTAGCTGCGTCCAACTCGTGAGATCAGCGGTGGAAAAAAGCGAGCAGCCCATCAGGTGGTTACATTTTAAAGTTGTTTGTGGTTGGATGGACACCTTATCTATCCTTATCTCAAAACTCAACACTGCTGGGGTTGAATCAAAGTCAGAGTCATACCGTTCATGGTTGGGGATCCGCACCGCTATGGCTTTCTGTCTCCTGTGCCAAAACCCTAATTTCACATCTTCAGTGAACGGTGAGCTTGATAGCTCCATTTCGCAAATTGCAGATTATGAAGATGTGAGTGGAAACACCACTGGGAATTATACGGATTGTCATGCTTGCCCATGTTTATCGATAGTTGGTTTGTTTTCCTACCGCAAAATTGATGACGACTTGTTACGCTTGGGAAAATACATTTATTTGTGGATCCACATTGCGTCCTCTTTTGTTTGTTTTCTCTGGTCTCTGGACCATTTTTAAGTGAGCTTTGGGTTTAGTTTTTAGTTCTGCACTTGGATGTTGCCATGTATATTTCCATGACCAGACAAGTATTCTCAGAGAAGACTAGTGGTTCATATTACATATGTGGGCATTCTACATAGCAGTAACCCCGTTTGATTGAATCAAATTTATGAGTTGGTGGATGGAAAAGGAGTTGTTCTGGGCGACCGTGATATTCACAAAGCACATGATAAGGGAATAGCACCTCGGAGTTTTCACCACTCAAACGCGAATCACACCAAGCCAATGTTGACATCACCGATGTTGCCACCCTCAAGTCACGGTTTGGAGCGCTGGAACATCCCAGAGCTGGATGTACCATAGAGGTGCCATGGAGGTAGCATAGAGGTACCATGGATGGAGCAGGGAGGTGCCAATATCAACCGCATGGACTCCTTTTTTTGGAGGCGAAGTTGGACCTCCGCAGCTGGGATATGACTCCTGGGCCCAGCATGAGTCGCAGCTCCTTCGTCTCCGCCTGGAAGGAGTGCGCCAGCGGAGCCCACCAAGGTGGCAGCATGAGGCCGAAAGAATCTTAAAGAGAGGGTGTTTTTTCATATGCAAAGGTTTAATTAGGTCTATAGTTGTTCAATGTGTTTTCTGTTTACTTTGTCGTAGGTAAGTTGTATCAGAAGAGTCGTTCCATCGACACCTTCTCGGAACGAGTGGGGCCACAGCATCGCGTCGCCTTCAGGACTTCGGGGCCAAAACGGAAGATGCGGACGGAAAGATCGTCTTTGGCCGCACGCCCAGAGCTCCCAGGGAGGCTCTGAAGAGATATGGTTCCAGAGATTTCCAGAGGCTCTTCAGACGGCTTTTCACATGTTTTCACGGGTTTAGCCTATGTTTACCCTAGGAATTCATGGATTTGCCCAGCTGTTTCCCTTGAGTCATCGATTGTTCTGCGTGCACGACCCAACCGTGTGACCGACGCCGTGTCAAGGTATCTTGGACTTCGATGAGCATCAGAGGATCTCTCAGGATCGATTGTTTTTTGGCACCGATCGGAGCGCTCAAAGATTTTCTATGCCAAATGATGTGGAAACCTTTGGGAAAAGTTATATAAACTTACATGATGTTTGATACTCGTTAGTTTTGTTTTCGACATAGCCAGCAAGGTATGAATATGTATGAATATTTTCTCAGTGAGACCTGGGAAGATTTGGCCAACCAGAATTGAGCCATGATTGGATGTGAAACGGCAATGCAGGGGGATGAGGTGTTGAACAGAACATCGAATGATAAGCCACGGGCGGTTCGGAGCACCAGCTATGTAAAATCAATGATTCACACTGACTCGCTAGGTTTGTCCATCAAAAACGATTTATTGCCCATCCAAATCCCAGTGACAAAAGATTGTCAACCCTGGTCCATCCATCATAAGGCATCATAAGCCATCAATGATTAAACTATTCATTATTATGATGTTTCAAGAATCAGTCCAAGTAGGTCTTAGTCATGATCACTTCGTGAAGCATCTTAAGTCATTGCTATGAACCACGAGTAGCGGTTTCCGAAAATACGGAAGCCCCAAGTTATGATTGGTCTATTGAGTCTATTCCGTCTATTCCTTTCAATGACTCAAAATATCTCAAACAAAACAACTATAATGACTAAAAAGCCACTAATGATTTGGATCAAACAAAACAACTATAATGACGGGGATGACAACTGGGTACCCCGGGGTACCCCGTCCTGACTTCCGGGGCGTCACAACCTCGCCACATTGCCTCGCCTCGGCCAACGCACCGAGGCGAGCGATGACGGGGCGACAGGAAGCTGGGCCGTCCCCAGACGTGTAGGGCATGGTAGGGACCCACCGTTGATGTTCGGTTTCTCAGACACCAAACATGTATTTCTAATAACTAATGGTAATAAATGGGAATAGTAGGTTGATACTAGGTTCTTTTAGATATTAGTATTTCTCATATTAATTCACAAACAGGATGAGAACTGGGGTTCCCCTAGTTGAGAAAGACCTATATGGTTGGTACCGCCCTCAACTATGAATACCAACTATATAGTAGTTAAGAGTTGCCATGGTCGCTCTGGTACATCCTACCCTGGCTGTTCCCCGAAAATGAACACGAGTCGAAGGGCGTTGGGATCTTTACATAGCCTGTTGTTTGGTGGGTTTGTATTGAACTTTTTCCCTTACCCAGAGGATCCACACCGCCGTCCGATTCTTTGGTCAATATTGACCCAAAGCCATGTACCTACTGAGGTATCTACATTAGTCATCATTAGTCTATTTACGAACTACCCAATTTGATCTTTGGTTATTTATGAAAGGCTTAGCCTGCTGACTATTTACTTCAATCATGCATATCTACATCATCTATTTTACGGAATGATATATACAAACTGTGATTGTGTTGGTTCAACGATCTAATCCTGAACCAGTTGATCGGCATGACCATCAGAGATTTGTCCAAGTGTTGGTACCGCTTGAAGTCAGCCTGCTCTTTTTGTGGGCACTTCTCGACCACGCACATGCAAACGTATGAATATACACATTTGTATATATATATATGTATATATATATATATGTATCTGTATTTATACGTGTACATTCATTTTTCAATCTAAATCCAAAATTGAATCAATCTGAAATGAATCTAGTCTATCATAGTCTATCTATTGATCTACCTGTCTATCTATCTAATCTATAGTACATAATATGTATATACATCTACGATATGTAATCTACTGTTTTTTCAAAATGTATTTAATCCAATCTAATCTAGTCTAGTCCTATCTAATCTATATGATCTAATCCAATCTATCTACTTCTATTTATTAATGCAGCGATCGTCTATCCTTTGCATTTTCCCAAGTTGTTTGCCGTTATCATCACTGTTCTTAGCCAGCTGACTATAATAACCCTTACATTTGATAGGTGTAAAAATTGATATGCAACTTTGCCAATGGGTCGAGTAAACAAGGGTTCCTGCATGATTCGCAATATTTTCCAGTAATCATCACGAAAATTCAATACAATTTATCATAATTGATCTATTCCCATTTGGTGGTTTCTCAAAATAGGGATGCCCCTCAATCCTCCTTCGTATAAACCATTTACAGTAATGCATCAACCATAGCTTTGGGGGACCTGTATGGTTCGAAGAACATGGGTTTATAGTTTATACCATTCTTGTTGGTCATTATCCCCCTCTTGTTGACCATTACGAATGGACTTAAAATTCCTAGAAACATGATCATAGGAACATAGTTGATTATGTTGATTTGTTTCCATTTTTTCCCTGTGTTTTCTTTTTGTACCGCAGCCAATGCTTCGCGTGGCACGTGTGGCGAAGTCGCAAACCCATCGCCCGCCTGGCGCGTGGCCGCAGTTCTTCGGTCTGGGGAAGTTGAAAGCTCACCTTGAGAAGACCCACGGAAGCCTCCAGGCCCCGGAAATTCCGGGCCAGGGGAAACTGACAATGGCGAGGGTCAAGCAGTTCACCGACAACAATGAGGATAACAACAGGATATCCAACAAGCATAGTGGGAAAGCAATGGTTAGTATATGTTAATATAGACCATCATGGACCAGTATTAACCATCACTCACCATCAGAATTAACAGCTTGACCATACCAAAAGAGTATCCCCTGCAGGTGTGGAAACAGATGTTCCAACCCTGTTGGATTCCATGAGTTTTTTACAGCCTGGATCAAGTGGTGAGCTGCTACAATGTTGGATGTTTTGTTGCGAAAAAAATGTCTTTTTTGTCGCGGTTGCATGCGGTTGCTGTCCCGTGGTTGTCCAATGATATGGGGTTTGATCACCCATGCGTGCCTGAATGTGCCATGAATACCCAAGCAGTTTTGTTGAAGATGTATACCTCATTTTTGGGGATAAGAATCAAGAATGGGGCATCAGTGATCAGCATGCATGGGCAAGCTTTTGATTTGGAACCCTCAAACAGATTTGAAGTAGATCATTTTGACCACCATCGATTGATAGATTGTAAGTTGTTCATCTCGTCTCTTTCTGTTGCTTGCCCATTCGAATGGGAACAGTTTTTCTTGAACAACCAGCAGTAAGGACAGTTTCTGTGGCCGATGGTCTAACATGAACTGTTGGGGCCTGCACTCTGGACTAAGTTCACGAAGTAATTTGTCTTGACACACTTGACACTTCGGCAAGTTGAGCATAGCTTAAGCATAGGCTCAACTGGCCGACCTTTGAACGGCTGAACTTCGAGGCTGTCCCAGGGCCATAGGAACCTCCCCAGGGTGCCTTGACGGGAGGCGGCCTATGTCGCGTTGTCCGAAAGTACTGCAGTCTCCTGGCAGCGCTCGGGCCACGCATTCAGTTGGTGACTGTAAAACTTCGTGTTGAACACCTGTAACCTGGTCTGATATATATATATATATATATGTACGATGGACCTTTATGTACTATTTGAACGTTTCCCATTCAAGCTTAATATTTAAAAAAAAATTAAAAAAATTAAAATTTTAAAAGTTTTGAAGGCTCCCCCAAATTTTTAAATAGGCCAGCAAGACTAAATAATTAAAAAAATTGAAAAAATTAAAAGTTTTGGGGGCTCAATTTTTTTTTTTTTTCAATATTTAAATATTTAGCATTAGATAATTAAAAATGTTGGGAGTCCTTCGACATAGCGAAGTTTTCATCTATATTGAGCATTCATAATTACTAAAAATTTGGTGGACCCTCCGAAAGCTCGGAGGCATTTTTTGCGAATTTTGCAAGCCTCAGGATCTCAGAATTCAAATTGCTTAAAGGGCTAAGTTGGTAATTATGAATGCTCAATATAGATGAAAAATGGGGAAGCCTGCGAGACTGTGCTTTTCACTATCTTCCGTCCCAAATCACCCGATAGAAGAGTAATCTGTAGACAAGGAAAAATCAACTTTTCGTCGAAATGCCAAGAAAAAGAAACAGCAATGGCAAAAGAAGTAGGAAGAAGAGTGCGGAAGGAGACAACAAATGGTGGACAACTTGGAGGCAAGGAGACTCCTTCATTGAGAATCCTGTATCCCAAAGCCTGAAGGAAAAAATGAAAATGAAGAGATTGCTAAGGAACCAAGTCGGAAACAACAAGGTACGCTTCCAATCGCAAAGGATCTGCCATTTGTTTGCTTATTGTTCTTTTGATTTTGTTTTTTCTTCGGCTGGTTTTCCTACTCAAGTTAGTATTCTACGATGTTTTTAAGTTGATGCAAGTCATTTACCTTGACTCTTCTGAATTACTTCATTTTGGTTAGGGTTCAGCATTCACTCATTTTCAGTATTGGTTGTAACCTAGGCACCTTATTCAGCTCTGTCCGTTGATTTTCTTTCATGTTGGATTAGATTCTCACTTCACTAATTCTTTGTCGTGATTGTGCACTGAGTGTAGTGACATGTATAATTGATGTATTATCATTCTTTGAAATTATTTGTATTCACTGAAGGTAGGTGAAAGTCCAATGGCAAACGGAAACATAAATCATCTTTCCTCCCAAACTACGTGGAAGAAAAATGGTCAGGGGGAGAAGAGTGAGCAGACACAAGGGAAACAAAAGGGAGGCCAGCATAATCATTCCTCCCTGACCATGTGAGAGAAACACACTCAAGGACAGAGAAGTGAGGAGACAAGATAGGGAGATAAGTACATGAGCAGATGGGAAACAAAGAGAATCCTATGCCCTCATCATGCGAGTAAGGAGAGAGACGAAATGGAGAAACTAATGGAGAGAGAAGTGGACAACAAACAGAGGAAACCAGTACAGAAACAGAGACAAGGAGAATCCTTTGCCCCGGAAGCACATGGAGGAAGAACAGCAATGGACAGAAAAATTAGGCGACAGGAAAGGAGGCAATTGCACAAACAGACTGGATACAAAGGATGAAACCCGAAGCGCCCAGAGAGAGGAAGAGAAACAGAGTGAGAGAGATAGTCAGGAGACAAGGAGAATGCCCCATCCATCACCCTGCGAAGGAACAAGAAAAAGCAATAGAGCAGGGAGTAGCGAAGAAGGGCAAAGCACCCAAAGCAAGCAAAAATCAGGAAGAGCAAAAAAGAGAGAGAGAGAGAGA
>VSDK01001472.1:262600-282398 GCA_009767595.1 Symbiodinium kawagutii
AATAGAGAGAGAGAGAGACAAAGCAAGAAAGAGAGAGAGGAAGAGAGACAGAGAGAGACAGAGAGAGAGAGAGCAAGAGAGAGAGAGAGAGGGCGAGAGAAAAAGAAGGAAAACAAATGGAGGAGAGAGAGAGAGAGCAAAAAATGAGAAGGAGAGAGAGAGAGAGAGGGAGAGAGAAAAAAAAGGAAAACAAATGGAGACATGTGCAAGACACAATGGAAAGAGATGGGTCATGAGACTCCTATATCCCAAAGCACCAAGGTAGAAGAAGAGCAACGGAGAGAGACCTAAGGAAACGAGGTGGAGACAAGAAGCAAATATGCCAGGTGCAATTTGGAAAGACCTAGACAAAGAGTAAAGAAACAAGTAGGCAGGCACATCGGGTGACATGTGATTTCACGCGCAGAATGAAGACCATTATTTTCGGTCCCAGAGAGTATTTGAGCAAGTAAGAGACAAGTAAAGAGAGAAGAACAAGGAGACAAGAGGAACGCTTAGAGAAGGGAAGATAATCCGGTCCCAAAGGACCAAAAGAGAAGAAGAGCAACAAAAGGAAGCAGAAAGGCAAGTAAGGAAGGCAAGAAAGGGATTCAAGCATTTGTGAACGACAGAAACAAAGACGGAGACAAAAGCCACAGGACAAAAGGCAAGAACCCTTTCTCCGCAGCCATGTGAGAAAAAAGAAATCAAGGACAGGAAAGTGAGGAGACAAGACAGGGAGGCATGTAGAGGAATAGATGGGAAGAAGAAAGAGATACAAAGAAACTCCGCCTCCAACATGGAGGGGGAAAGAAATTTGAGGCAAAAATGGAAGATCCCACATGGAGGAGATACGGAGAAAAATGCCACAGGGCCGGGAGATAAGCAGGGAAGCCTCTTACAATTACAGCGAGCATGTAACATGGGCAGAATACACAATGCAACTATGTAACCCTGCGAACGCATTATACCAAAAGGTCCCTGCCACATATATATATATATGTTTGATACTGGCAGGTTATATGTTTTTTATATGTATTGTTTCTTTGGATTTTGTGACTGTAGATGTTTCGCAATAGATACACATGTTCCCGGCTGCTTATTGGCAATTGCTGGGGGTCAACCTCGACTAACCACTGGTCTACCGCGTTGTTCTTTTGGCACGGTCATGGATTCTGGTTGTTGGGAGTGCTTGCATGACTAGGTCCTAGCACAGAGCAGCTCTGGGAAATTTGAGTGACCCTCAATGTTGGCATGAATCATAAAAGCCAACAGTTGATTGTTGGGTCTTTACCATTCCATTGTTTCTACATTTAAGTTTGAGCCAAGCATACTTCGGTGATTGCGTAATTGATCAAACAACGCTTATTTGGGTGTTTCTCGAAATAGAGGTACCCCCAAAGCATCCATAAACCAACAATTTTTGGGGACACACTCGTATGACTTGAGAAATCACTATTCTGGTTCGACCATACCCGACACCCAGGGATATTGACCAACTCCACCTCCCCAGGCTGTGGAGGACAAGATCCTCTTCACTGACAAGGCCCCCGGTCGATCCGGTCGCGTTGTGTCTCCGAAGCCAACAACGACCAAAACAACCAAGACTTGGTAGTTATTGGATAATCCCCTATCAACAATGATGATTATTACCAACTACTATTGTAATAAGAGGAGATCTCCTTGTGATATCTACCAACACAAAGAGGAGATATCGCAAGAAGATATCACAAACAAGCACATTTATCACAAGCTCAATCGCTCAGATTTTACAGGTACCGGATTTTACCGCTAGTGATTGGTCGTTGGATAGCTGGCAAACGACTTGTAGCTGATTCTACTACGATCCAGGGTCGACTGGAATTGCATGATCCATTGTACTGCCGTACCTCAGAATGTGCCAACCACAGCAGACAAGCGCAGTGCACTTGCTCTAATTTGTGAAGGCTGAAGGACAATCATTGGCACTGAGAAGAAGCTTTGAAGCTGTGTCTAAGAGAAACCTATTGGATCATTGCCATGAGATGGTTCTACTGCAACAAGTATCCTCCAGTAGAACCGATGTACAATGATCCTCGATCTATCTGAAAAGAACCCCTCTAAAGCACCCTAAAAGAATGCCCACGCTAGCTGCTATCTGCCAAAATAGAGGTTATCCCAGGGCTTAAGGAGGGAGTGGATTGGCTGACACGGCTCAGATGTATTGATTTAGGCTTGCCGTCTCCAGCTGCCAAATTTCACCGGGCAACAAGCAGACAGAACGTAAAAGGTACCTCTTCTAAATGAAGTATATTATGCATTGTTATTTGTTGATTTGTTTGTGCATTTAGCTTTTATTTATGTCTTTATTGATTGATTTTTGTATTTTAAGTCTTTCTAATGTTGTTGTTGCACCGCTCACCCTGGTCACCAGAGTTCACCATTCGCTCAGATGTCGAATCGTCGAGTTTCTTTCTGATGCGGTCGGCGAAGCAAGTCCCATTTTTCTTTGCCGGCGGCCTACTTGGGCCGAATCGGATGGGACCCAAATCAAAGAAATTCTCGGGATGCTGCTGGACCTTTCAGCATCGACATGCAATCAGTCTTTCTTGACATGAAAGACGGAAAAAAAGAGTTGGATGTGCTTCCCCCAGAACTTCTGGTTGCTTTGGCGAACGCTCCAATGTGTTTTAAGGAGCTGCCAAGCTGTCTCACATGTTTTGAACTTTGACAAGAGCTGGGATTGCGATCAATGCCATTCCTATGCTTTTGATAGAAATCTCATGACTTTTCCAGTCGTTTGAGATGTCCTGTTTCTGCTGCTGATGTGCCATGACTTTTCCAGCCGTTGTCCTTTGGAACATGGCACATCGTAGTGGTTTGCTTTTGTGAAGTTCAACAAACATCAAAAAATGAGCGCACCAAAGTTGTGTGCTGCGAAAGCTCAGTTTGCCAATCCGGTGAAAGGTGCCGAATTGACAGAGCATTTGGCGTAAAAAATGGAGAACGAAACAATGAACGAAGCTGGACCGTTTCGTTTTCTCTCATCGGTTTATGCCACTCAAGTCCTTCATCGGCATGGTTCAAGAAGAAAGCGCTAGAGAATGCTAAAGATAGATAGTAATTATACGCGCAATTCCCACCCTTTGCCCGGAAACTTGAACATTGTACCACAGTAGAACACTCAGCAACTTGGAGAAATTACGAAAACGTTGGCTATACGCAGCGATTTGTGCTTTAGGACTTTGTGGTTTACAGTTTATGGGTTTAGGGTTTAGGGTTTAGGGTTTAAGGTTTTAGGGTTTAGGGTTTTAGGGTTTGCGGTTTAGGGTTTACAGTTTTTCGGTTGAGAAGCAAAAAAACAGCGTGCCTGCGCAGGAATTTGACGGTCCAGTATGACAAGCGGTTGTGCACTTGTAAGTTTCCGGGCAAAGGGTGGGAATTGGTCGTAATTATACCGTTAACATAGTTGACAAGGAAAAATTAGAAGGCCGAAATTCCAGCAGAACGAGCGAAGAAAGAGAAGCTGGAGGATGATTTCGGAAGGAGGACAAAGATAGGGACAACGACCAAGTTGTTCCGTTCTTGAGACCCTGCGCTGGATGGTATGCGACCTGGGTTTGGGATTGGTTCAAGAGATCTGTTGACCTGTGAAGCCATCAACATCATTTAAATGATTGTCATCATCGTCATCATCGTCATCATCATCATCATCATCATCATCATCATCATCATCATCATCATCATCATCATCCTCGTCATCATCATGCTCAGCATCTTCCGCGTCGTCATCCTCATCAAGTAATCGTCATAGAGTCATGGTCATCATCATCGTCATCGAGCCATCGTCATTCTCATCATCATTGTCATCACCACCACCACTCCCACCACCACCGCCGTCAAGATCACCAGCATGGATATATAAAAAGACCTAGCAATATCTGGCAATACCCGAAAGAGCAATAAAACAAAAAGGTAAAACACAATCCAGCAGCGAAATATAGAATTTTACTAATTTCTGCCTCCGTAAATCTGTCTTCTTTTTGCTTGTTTGGTGGCATATTAAAGAAGCCAGCCGGCACACACGAGCAGCGCATGCAAAATCATGCCTTGCTACAACAGGTTGGAGCACAATCTCTATAGGCAGCAACACAATCATGGACAAGTAAGAATCCCCTATGAAAGCTGCAAATTCTTGGTTATCATATATGGATTTGGCTGCCAATCAACTACTGGTACAAGTATGATAAAGTCCTCTTGTGAAGCGCTCATTTCGTGGCCATTTTGTATGCAGCCATATGTTTTTCTTGATTCTCTTGGTTTGCATCTCCAAACTATTGCGTGAATCTCAACATCAGTAAAACCGATTCTCGGTTTGCTTCTGTATACTTGCATCACAAAGCGTTTGATCCTTGCTGGATGTCTCCAAACCATTCCAAACCAATCATGAATATATACTGTTCGCCCAAGAACTTATGTTTTGGGAGTCGTCCTGCTACCAGGATAATAACTCAACACATTTTTGCAGCTCGTTGCAGCTTCGAACGTGTCAACAGATCCTGTCTTTAGATACATTCTGAAAACTCGTTACCGTGGATTTGTTCAATCCCAGCGCCAGGTACAGGTGGCATCAAGGTTGTGCTTTCCTGCTACAAGTCTTCTCCATTACTCGACATGTACAGTGCCAAGCAACAGGACTGCCATGGAGCAGAAACTGGTATGAACCCTCGCAATCTTCGGCTGAGAAACAGTACCAAAACACCCCTGGAAACACCAGGGCCAACAGGGCTGCCAGGGCTTTAAAGTTCGTATCAGTCACAAGCTGAGCACATTTGGGTCAGTCAAAGGAGCGACTGCCATCCGCACAAGTGGTGCATTGTGCTTTACCATCTTGAGAATGATCAAGCATCATCAGCTTAGCCATTCTGAACCATGATTAACCATCGCTATCTATTAACCGCTGGACCATGATGTTGGATGGCAACCTTCGAAGATGCTCCCACGTCACAGTGGGGCCCCAGGAGCATTTGCTCTCTCGCTTGGGAAATTTGGTCGATGTCGTCGCTATGCCAGCCACGCAAGCGCGGTGCAGCATGGCCGAGCAGGAGTCTCATCGCAGAAAGAAACACCATCCTTCACAGGGAATGCATTCAGAGACGGTATTCCTTCACCTACTTCGCTGACTCGAAAGATTTTGGACCTTTTCATATTCTTGATTGTGACCGCAGGGCCCAAGTCCAATTTTTAAGCCAGAAGAACAGACACATTTGGCTGGAGCGTTTCATGATAGCAAATGATGTAGGCTGCTCCAGGCCCGATGTACCCCAAATTTGGTGATTTCTCAAAAAACATTCGTAACAGTCATGCTTTAGATTCTTGATTGGAATATGTTGGAATGATGGGGATATCAGATATCACTCAACTATTCAGGTTTGGCCAGGAAAAAACCAGACATTTCTTGGGGGGTTCCCATTGTTCCCATTTCAAGAAACCACCATCTTCTATTGTTTTCTAAGCCATGTGACACTCAAGCGCTGAGACTTTGTCTTGCAGACAGATTGAAGAATTCAGAATTGCTCCAAAGTCAATCACAGCCAAGTCGCCCATTGAAAGCTGCAAGTTTGAATCAACTACAGTTTTTTTTCGATTTCGATTGAATAAATCCATTCATAAATCAGTTGGAAAATGTTGAACAACTATAGGCTTCGTTGACGTTTTGGACTCCTGTGTCGTTGAGATCATCGACTCTTGCAAAATTGAGCCGTGAATCCCAATCCGAGAGTGCGGAATGGTTTCTTTAGACATCTTTGGACCAGTTAACACCAGTTGTTCACTTCTTCACTGATTTGACGTAAGCCATTGATTAAGCATGAATCAACCATCATTAGCCACAATGAATCATCATTAACCATCAGCAACCATCATTCACCATGTACCGTTCGCTGTTGCAATATTTCGATGCTTAGCTTGATCACTGACCTTCCCCACGACTCGCATGCTCCCAAGGAGGCCGCAAGAGCCACCGGCCCGGGACGCCCGTGTGTGAAAGCGACATATTCCAAGGCAGCCCAGGCCCCGTGAAATGCACGGTGTCGTGGGGGCGACCGATTGAGTCTATGGATCGTATTTGTTGGGGATCGTCGCTGATTAGCATCATTGGTTATCATTGATCATCATCAGCAGCAGCATCAGCAGCAGCATCATCAGCAGCATCATCAGCAGCAGCATCATCATCAGCATCATCAGCAGCAGCATCATCATCAGCATCATCATCCATGATAGCCCGGTCAACATCGGTTAGCATCATGCATGTTTGCAGTGATTACAGTAGAATTGCTCTCTACATTCTCTACTTTTTAGTTTTTTTACCGTGTCCAAAGTACTTTCAATATCTTTCAATCATGTGATTGCTTGAGGCCAAGAAGGGACGCAAATTGAACTCACGAGGAAAGCACAAGAGAAGAGGGAAGATTCATGTCAACCAATCCGGGATATCAATTGAAATAGGTGATATGCCACGGCATTGTTTTCGGATGGTTTATCAGTCTAAGATTGATAGGATGCATTGTTGTCCAAGTTCATCAATAAAATCGCAGTATTGGGGCATATACTTTTTTTGAATAAGGTAATAAGATATTGTTCATCAATGTTTATCAATTGTCTGGTTTGTCAGATTAATCGCAGCAGAAAGACCGGGTGCAATGGGTCTGTGCGATCCTCGCCTAAAATGCAGGTCCGACGCGACGAGAAAGCAGAATTCTCCCTCCTGGTCAAGCAGGCACGAATTCAGCCGATGATTCAGAGGTTTACACTGGCCTATATCAATGTACTGGTAGTTGGTTTAGTAGTCATATTTAGGAGAAATGTACTAATGGCTCAATGACGATATTCATGAGTGATTAATGTATTTCTTGTAGGTTAAATGAATTGGTTTTACACTTGTGATAATAAGTGATTAGGTATATGATGTATACATACATTCATAAATATATCCATATCTTCAGTACATATATATAGATATATATATATATATTTATACTTAGATATATACATATATATATATATATGTATTTATTTGCAACTTATGGTCGTTAAGTGAGTGACATCTATGTAGTTGGTTCCCAGCACATGTGATCTGACCAAGGACAGATGACCGTTTGTGATTTTCAGAGTTTGGGTCCATCTAGCAGGTAGTAGGCCAAATAGTCAACAATTGTCAGCCTCATTCTCGGAGCTGAGGCGATGGGTCGCTCCAATTGGCAGGAAAGCGGGTCGCCAGTGATGGCTGCTTTCGAAGATGCCAAATGGTGGTGGGTCAGTTCACCCTTAGTCCCCCTGGTTCCCCTGTCATTGGCCAGGCGGTTTTCCCATGTTTTCCCTATTCCTGTTGTTGAATATCCCCTGGTTGATTAATATTGGCCCGTTGCCAAGTATGCCAAGTTGTTTGTCCCAACACAAACTTCAGCCTGTCACGCATATCAGCACGTCAACCTGTCACATGCCTTCTGGTGAATGTGGTGCCAGTGATGCGGACACCACAAGACGTGATGTATAGGCTGATGAATGACGATGCTTTTGATGATGACGACCATTCTGCGGGCAATGATGATGATGATGATGATGATGATGATGATGATGATGATGATGATGATGATGAAATGGGTGATGATGATGATGATGATGATGATGATGACGATGACGATGACGATGACGATGACGATGACGATGATGAAGGTGGTGATGATGATAATCATGATGATCATGATGATGATGATGATGATGGTGGGGGTAATGGTAGTGGAAATGATGATTATGATGATGCGATGATGGTTGTGATAGTGGTGATGATAATGGTAATGGTAATGGAAATGATGATCATGATGATGTTATGATGGTGGTGGTGGTGGTGATGATGGTGATGGTGATGGTGATGGTGATGGTGATGGTGATGGTGATGGTGATGGTGATGATGATGATGATGATGATGATGATGATGATGATGATGATGATGATGATGGTGACGGTGACGGTGACGATGACCATGACGATGATGATGATCATGATCATGATCATGATCATGATCATGATCGTGATCATGCGAAGACAGTTGTGAAGGGAAGCACGCTATTCCTTTCGCTTGCATGATCCGCATCGTGAATCAACAGTATTCAACAGCATCAAGATTGTTGTTGTCACTGTGTCATTTTGAGCACCAACACTCGCAGCTCCCAAATTTCAAAAACTCAGCAAATGAGATCCTTGCAACCTACTTTTTGCTATCGTTTTCTTTCTTTTATCCTGACAAGGTTTAAGCATGTTCATGTTGTGACAGCCTATGGGTTGGGGAAAGACGCTTGCTTGCAGGAGTTTCGAGAACGGCAACGAGAATTGTGGCATGAACCCTTGAGCAGAGCAGGCCTCAGGTCGCAGTTGGCTTATCATCCACAGCCATTGCCCACCATGGTTCCCCTGTAGCATGTTTCACAACCAACTATGATCCGCTATAACCATGACCGTTCACGCTGGCCTTTGCCCCTGCATTACTCAGTTGGACCATGACTCTTGACCAGGTGAACGAAACCAAGCCGTACCACATCCTAAGCTTCGTTTGGGAGAGAAATTGTATCACACCCGAAGATCCAAACGAGTGCCCCATAGCTATGAGCCACGTTGGGCCATGTTCGTCATCGCATTCGACCATGAAGCAAGCGGGATTTGATTATTTTTCATGTTTGAAAAGCTCCTCAAAACCGGGGGAAAATTCGGAAACCACCTATTCATTTCGCATTTTTTCGTATCATTTCACCATTTGGTGCTTTCTCAACATGGGGGACCAAGAATGATCTCATATCATCTAACTTTAGCCATGTATAGGAATAAGCCAACCACTTACTGCGGTTCCCTATGGCTTGAGAAAGCACCAGTTCCGGAAACAAATTTCGAAGGCCAAAATGACGGTTGACACCATGGAACCAAGGTCGCCGGAGCGCATTCATTTGTGCCCACTGAGGGGCTGGGTACGCCCCGGACAGTTTCTGGGACGCCTTTCTGACAGCGTGAAATCTGTTGGGAGTTCTCAAGTCAAAGGGGACCCCCAATGTTATGGTGGGTGCAGTGCTACAAATGATCATAATATATCATAATGCTGATAAGCTGCATGGATGAATAAACTGGATGAGAATTGGGGGTACCCCATTTTGAGAAAGCCCCAAGGACGAGGCTGCGGGGATTGGGTTGTCCGATGCATTTTCCTTGGCTTCGCAATCGATTCGAATCGAGCAGCGCTTCGGGGACGCAACGCTCGACCGTGGATCTGGAGTCGCTCCAAAGGGTGCAGACTCGATTGCTCACTGCGCAGCCATCCCAGAGCATGTGGTTTCAGAAGGGTTGGACCTGGGATACTGGTAGATTCATGTGAGTAAAGTGTGTGCCTTACTAGCTGGTAACGTATCCCTTCGAAAGTTGGCACTCGTGAACAGAAAGGACATTCACTGCAATCACTATTTGCTAGCCCATTGCCAATATCAGCTCATGTGTTATTCAAGAATCTAAGACCTCGCCACTTTGGGAAGTTTAACACTTTCCTATATGCTGACTGCCCAAGGTTATCTCTGATCCTGCTAGATTTCGATTTGTTTATGACAGAACCAAGCATGAAGCTTGATTCTGGTTCTGATGGCAAGAAATGTAGCTCCCAGACGGTTTTACAAGAACAATCTATATAGTGCGTGCGGGAATGCAGCAGCAAATTCGAACAGGATGAATCCCCAATATAATCATTAAACAACGTTAACGATCAGATGTCCATCAGTAGCAGCTAGTAGCCATCATCTACTCCATCATCTAACCAGCATTGTAAGCCAACATTGGCCAACACAGCCAGCCAGCAACCACCAGGCATCAGTAGCTGGCCAATGATACCCCGTGGAGTTGTTGGGGGAACCAGCCGGGTTCGATCAACCAACTGGGTTTGATCCATGAATGGCTCAGATTTGCCAAGCAAATTGTTTCCCTTTATTCGTTTACAATCATTTATACATACAATTTGTTTCATATTTTTTATATATGTTTTTTTTGCATTCCCTTTTCACAATGGCCATTTCGGCCTGGCTAAGAGAAATTAATTGAACATACTGAACGTATGATTGTTCGGCAGCTGCTAAGTTAGCAAAATCAGGTAATCCACAAACAAGGAACAGACTAACAGACTGAACAGACAGCTGCTTGCCCAATTTGAGTTGATAATGACCCACACTCGCGCAGCTTCCTGGGATGACTTCGAAAACAGCAGGTTGCCGGCACAGCAAAGTTGGAGATAAGAACACGTCACCGAAGTGGCGACAGCCATGGTCCAGACTTCCATGTGCTTAAATGATAGACTACCACGGAGCTCCCAAATCACTGGTCAAGGAAGATCCCGTTGATGCACACAGGTTTTGATATGTTTTGAGTCCTTGGCATTGTACGAATTGGTTGACGCCTACACACGTTTTTTGACTCCAACTTTGCCCTCGTGCTTGAATTGTGCGGCCAAGAAGGTGTTGATAGGATGTGGGGGGGTTCACATCCGCTTAGTCCATGTTTCGACTGAGGCTGTGTGCAAAAGGTAAGGTCGGATTTCAACAAAGAGCTGAACAAGTTGTTCAAGTGCAGTGATCAAACTGGCATCCGAGGGAGAGCCAAATGCTTTCAGGATCATTTGGGCTCAAACGAATCAGGAAGATTCAGGAAGCAGAGTGGAGGATGTGGAGGAGCTAGGGGCAGAGGCTGGGTCCCTCATTTGGTCTGAACACAAACACACAACTTCAGGTTCAGGGATGCAGGACGATCGAAAGAGGATGTAAAACCATCAGAGGGAGATCAAAATATATAGGAAGTTTTCAACAAGTATTCAACACGTATTCAACACATTGCCTCTCAATCCTGCTCAAAAATGCTGGTGCTACTGGTGCTTCAGTGTCAAACATAGACAGTTTACCAGCTGTAGATACAGGATCTCACATGGATCTCACATCAGAAATGAGAAAATGGACCAATCTCAACTACAGCCGCATAGCCTTTTTGGCATCGGCCTTTGGCCATGCTGCAGCCATGGATGAACCAAGGTCAGCTGCTAAGACTTTGCGGCCCAAATTGTGGACATTGTTGGCACTTGTTGGGAGTTACGGTTGGAACTGTGAAAGCATAGGCAGGCGTCCTGTCGTGTTCCTCTCAAAAAGCATTTGCTTGATCCATTTTGATCTGGAGAAAGGCTTAAACTTCACCTTGGGTTGAGCCTGGTTGGATGACAGAACAAAAGCAACTGACAACTCATACAGGATGCCTTTTTGCTTCATTTCGGTGGTGTGTGGGCGGGAAAGCTCACACATGCTCACAGCATTTGGAGGAGTTGTGTGGGCGTATATTTCGGACCCCAGGCCACATCATTGAATGGCTAAAGGCAGCGCGCCAAGTTTCAACGCTTCGCCACATTTTGAAAGGTCATGAGTCAGTGCCATGAACATCACGTGACAATGTTGCAATGGCACATTGATCAATACTGTCGTGTGATTTGGCAAAAAGGCGTCAATGAACTATGGTTGAACACACAACTTCACATGGCTTTACATGACTTTACATGACTTTACTCTCAACAGTTGTTGTCATCAACTCGAGATGTCAGGACAACTCCAAGCCGCTCGCGTGATGTGTCTGCAGTGCACTTCACGCGCACCGTGCAGACAAAGTGTTGCAAGGCGAAGGGAAAGCATGGGAAAGCGATGTGTTTCTCAGAAAAGGGGACCCCCAAATCATTGTAATATAAACCACATTGTAATCAATTACAATAATTACAATATTAATAGAAATTACAATATCAATTATTGTAATAGAAATTAAACCTTCCATTTTCGGGGTCCCAATTTTAAGAAAACCCCATATGGTTTAAGTTGGTCGCCTAGGATCACGCGCTTCTACTCACTTGGTTTGCCTATGCTTACCTAGCAACTGTTTGGCTTAGTATCTTGACTTGTCAAGTGAATCGATTACAAAACTGATCCGTGTGTTATGAAGATGAGCTAAAGCAGTGGGTTTTCCTGAGTCTGACCAGTGAGGAAAAATTATCATCATGCATAGAAGGTGAACCCAAAATTGCTGCCTACAACCAGAATTGTCTTCCCACGGCTCGATTTTCAGGATTGCCAAACTCTTGTTGGGTGTTACACATATCACCTATTCATGTAGCTAGGTAAAGTATGTTCATCTATATATGGTTGTTTCTCAAAATAGGGGTCCCCTAATCATCCTTTATATGAGTCATTAAAAA
Organism: Symbiodinium kawagutii; assembly: GCA_009767595.1. Classification (NCBI taxonomy): domain Eukaryota; class Dinophyceae; order Suessiales; family Symbiodiniaceae; genus Symbiodinium; species Symbiodinium kawagutii. Next base: position 274,863 of record VSDK01001472.1, read on the forward strand.
TACTAAGCCAACTATAACTTGGGGGATTTCATATCTTGAGAAACGTCCGTGTATGGATAAGCATCAACTTGTACAAGGCCTCGAGCCACACTGACGTGAGTTCGTTTCATAGATTTCTCATGCTGAGAGTCGAAGACGTCGATGAGTCGAAATTCTGGAGGCGAGGCAAAGTCAGTGGAAAGGAGCGCCTGGTGTCTCTGGGTGCGTCGGGGTTGATGAGTTACTGGCCGAGGCCTTAGCAACTCCCTGTGGAGCTGAGAGTTGTAGCAGTAGATTTGATGCGTTAAGAGACCAGCACCTAAGGCCTCTGATGGGAGAGCATAGGATTTGGGGATTCTACCTTTAAGCATCTACCTTCACTTAGATGCTTATATAAACTTATCCACATACTTATACTTATACATCTACCGTTGTTGTCCAAGTAGATACTGAAGAATTACAGCTCTGTGTAGCACGCCTCCTTGACAGGCGCTAGCTGTACTGCCGCTGGTTCAAAGACTGTACCCCTGTAATGTGGCAGTGAATGGAGCCTTATTCATGGTGAAACTGTACTTGGTAAGGTGGTGATTACTCTCCTCTATTGACTCTATTGTGAATTATTTCCATGTACCCATCCTAGCACTCAACGATGGCAACCATGGTGAGCCCACATGATCAGCCCGAGGTTGATGAAGTTGCTCAAACATTCAATCATCAATGGCATAGCCCCTTGGCGCCACAGCTTCGGATGGACTTGTTGGCAGTTCGTATCTTGGGTTTTCATGCATAGCTTGAGTTGAGCATGGGCGATGGCAACCAGCAAGTAGCACATGATGGACACAAACAAAATCAAACACAAACAAGTATAGTTAGGCGATGATGACTATGATAATCATGACAAATAGCTATAATGAGGGGTCGGCTGATTCTGAGCAAAAGTGGGTGGATGAACTGAGTCGCCCGATTGCTGTGGACCGTCGCTTGCGCAGGGTTCTTAGCTGCCAAGCAACTCAAAGCCATAGAGGAAAATGATCCCATAGCCATAGGCTTGAGATGCAATTTTGAGGTAGCCATCGTAGGGGATCTGGATGAAGACATCTTGCGGTCTCGTGGTCTCACTCTCAACCCTCAACATCCACCTTCAATTTCAATAGGTGCAAAGATGCGCAAACGCTTGGTGGCAATGACACGCAATGACTATGATCATGACAATGGTGGGTGATCAGTAGCCAGTCTCAACAAGATGTTGCAAGTCAAATCATGCTCAAAGTGGTTTATCAATCGAATGAGGCTGTGATTTTCTCCCCCTTTAAGTAGAATAAGGATCGTTTCAGTTTCATGATCACTTTTGGGGTTCTATATGAGGGTATCAAACGCTTTGACCCATACCAAGACCTAGCCAAGACATAGCTAAGACATAGCCAAGACATAGCCAAGGGCGGGGAGGATTGCTCAACCGAGGCGTGGTACCTTACAGCCAGAAGGACCGGAATGCCACCTCCTAGAAGATGGAAGGTGGGGGAATCCGTTGGTTGCTCGATGGGAAACGTGCAAAAACCAATAATACTACTCCTTTTACCATGAGAATGCTGATTGCGATCCTCAATGTAGCTGTGTTCACCTTGTACCCCATGTTCCCCCATCAGTTTTCCCTATCATTGTGGGTGAATAAGCACCATTATTGGTTGGTAAAAAGCCATGTGTTTCTGTACCGACCTTTGTCTCTGCATTCAAGTTGCCACTCTGCCCATTGGGGCTCTAACCTGGAGCACAGCGGACCTTGCGCTGCGGTTCACCAGGGTGTAAGCATGGTAGCTGGATGTCAAAACGCCACCAGGATAATAGATGATAATAGCCTATATGTTAAGTGGAAATCAAATGTTGGGTTTTTGTTTGAATTGGTGGTTTCTCAAGTCATAGGATGATGAGGGTTCAATACTACAAATATAAATGGTTTAGACACGGGATGATTTGGGTGTACCCCTATGACTGGAGAAAGTACCATTTTCATACTATTTTCGTGACGTTTGGAATCCTGGGTGAGGATTGCTTCCTTCAAACCTTTGGGGAAACACCTTCTCTGGTGGACCCGCACCGCTGTTTTGTTGTAGATATTTTCAATGCACATCTTCAGACCCTGAATCTCCGAGATCTCCATGTTCCATTGCATGCCGGATTCGGCTGCATCCGTTGTCGCCGCATGAGTCCTGATGTCTGGGTGGTGGTTTGATTGACCCTTCTTTTCCTCTCTCATTGGAATGGTTGGGATATTACTTGATTAACTAACGTTTCTCAGAGGGGTTGAAAATTCTGGATCAACCAAATGTTGATTTTTTTCCACCCTCAGCATGCAACTTCAGACATTTCTGGCCACCTACGCAGCAGTCTACGTTGTGCGGAGACCTATCCGGGATGCCCACCTGCAAGCCTGGTGAATATGTCAAGAATTGAGACCAGCTGTTTTTGGATGGGATCGCATGTTGACACTCATACTGGTGGATACATGCTGTGGACTGTGTGGATCTAGATTTTACAAAACACCCAACACTAGTTGTCTGGGCCAGTACCATTGTCCTCCCCGGAAACTAGCACTTTCCAAACCTGGAAACATGTCGTGTCTTATCCTCCGTTTTGTTGGACAAAGGTTTTACTGTTTGACATTTGGGCTTTCAAAATGGGGGACCCTCCCAGTCATCATCCAGCTTACTGACCATTTCGAGAGTAGCAAACCAACCAATTTTGGGCTTCCCTATTTTGAGAACCCCCCCAACATTTTCCAGACTCTCATCGGCTCAGCCCCTAAACTGGTAATTGGGGACCAACGAGGAGGGTGTTCGAATGGCTCTTGCCGCTGCTAGTAGTCTACTGACATGGATAATCCCTGGAAAAACTGTGAAATCATCAAAAACCCAAAAGGTTGCCTCCCAAGTGGCAGAGTTGCCGGCGCTTCAGTCCTTCGCTGCGAGAGTCGTAACAAATGAAGAGATAATGACAGATGTCTGTGATGTCAGTATGGATGCAGCTGGTTTCCTGCTTTAGATTCACCGAAGCAGTGAACCACATGTTGTAACTGGCTCCCACTTTTGGTCATCAACCACCAGGGGTCACCATGTAATGCCGCTCAGGCGAGCACACCTTTGCAACCCTTCAAGTGGGCAGTGCGGTTTGCCCAGCTGTTTCCCAGATGATGAAACCAGCAACATTGTTATGCTTGGATGATGGTGATGGTCATGGTTGGATTCAGGTTGCTCGTGCTAAACAGATGGAATTCTTGTAAACAAGGACCACCACTTCCAACAGTGATTGGGTGGGAATACATTCACCAAGCGGAATATATTCGCCAACCAATGAAGCTGTTGTCCCTCGGGAACTCTTCCTGAATAGTATCATGAACATGCCGTAATTTTCTATGAGTACAAAGCTTAACGAATATCTTCAACATGTCAGTGACACGTAGTTTCTCATTCATGCAATCCCCTCGATTCACATCCTGGGCCCAGTTGACTGGTGAAAACAGGCCTGACATACCTGGGACAGCCAATTTGACTGGTATTTGTGGTAGCCAAAACTGCGGTCGACATCTCAATCACAGGAGGATTGCGTATGAACTGATCTGTGGCGGAGGCTTGCCCCACCTCTGGAGACCGTGGCGTGTTCACCTCAAAAGTAGCCTACCAGTAGTGGTGCGAAACACCTGCTGATAGTCAAACAAGAATGAAGATCAAGTCAGACCAGACAAAAAATCATAGAGAATCCAACGAATCCTTGATTTTTCGGCCAACCAAATCCATCCAAATCCAACCAAGCCATTCAAGGCCAACCAAACCGAACCAACGAATCAACTCAACCAGACCTGGAGATTCCTTTGGCACTGCTGTTGTTGTCGTCGGCGCCCAGACAATCGCTGCGATGTCCCCTGGCATGGACCGGCTCATGACAAAGATCGCGAGCTCGGAACCCAGGGCCCTCAAATTGCCCTCAACAAGTTGTGAGAGGCTCCATGAAAAAGATGAACAAATACTCGAAAAGATGTGATTGATTGTCGAATTTGAAGATTGATAAATATGATTGTTAGCGATATAACATTATCATAATCTATATGGAATTATATATACTGATCGGTTTTTGGCAGGACATCACGTTCAGTTCCAACGCTTATTGCACTGCATTCTATTTTTCTCGTGACATTTCAGAGTCATAAATCACCATCCTGTACAATGGCTAGCACACAAACTGGCACCAGGCAGACCTTGCCAGACATTTCCATACATTGTCATAGGTTCCTGCATCCTGCCATGCATTCCAATGCATTACCACCTGTGACTGTTCACCAGAGGTTGGCATGTCCGCACCATAGATCTACCAAAGAAGAATTCAACATATTTGATTGCAATGTCCTAGCCCCACATAGACGATCATAGACGTACATTTCCACATATTCCCTAGATACGTCTAGATACCTAACGCCACAAAGATGGGTGCAAGACATGGTGAAACCGTCCACGACCGTCACACATGAGGACATCCATCGGACATCCATCTCCACATGGTCACCGGCAGGTCGTTTGAAATGTTCCAAGCGCAGGGCGGCAGGCACCGGAGGGTGAAAGCCCGCAAGGTTTCGCTTGGTATTTCAAATGGTGTGTGTATGTTTACATAAAGTGAATAGATTTATCTGTATATAAATATATATGGAGATATATTTGTATATATACATAGATAGAATACTGATATTGATCATTATTAGTTGGTTATTAATCATTGCAATTTCAGAAGTTGTGTTTTGTTGCAGCTTAATCATTATTCTAGTTGGCTCTTGGTAATTTTAAAGTCAAGCATCCAATCATGTATAAATAGAACTAAATTTGATCATTCTTTGTATGAATGAAGATTATATGGGTCCCGGGTTCTATTACACCAGGAGGTAAGCCAAGCATCGATGCTCAATTGCATGAGGACGTGGATCTGTTCGCGATTCACAAGTTCATTAAGGTGTTTGTCAATAGGGGGACCCCCGAGTTATCATCCAGTTTATTGTTTACCATTTAATTTCATAAACCGTCCACATTTGAGGGGTATACAATTTTAAGATACACCCATTCGATGACTGTTTAGACTGGGAGGGCTGAGACCCATGTTTAAAGGGTGGTGGTTCTGGCAATACACAAAGATGTTCAAAACATGGATGCTGTTCCTACCTCACAGTCGGGTCAATGCATGTTGAAAGACACTTTTGTTGGTTTTTCTCTTGTAGGGAGCTTGATTTTTCGGCACTGCTCATGTCATTGCAGCATTTTTGCAAGACGAGAGACTGCCTCGCACAGAGACATCAGTTGGCAGACCCCTTGATACTAAACCACGGATAACGGGTACTGTAGGGTGAAGCACTATGCCCACTGGACATCTAGTCTGTCGTTTGGTAATTCCATAGTCCACAGTATTGCTTATTTGGGACCCATTGTGGAGGCTTATGAACCCATCACCACCTTCTCTGAATCGAAAGCAAACTGGTGAAAACCGGGTTGGTGCTATCCTACTGTTGCTGGTTGAAAGTTGCAAGCCCGCTACTTCAGAGCTGATCGACCGGTTGCAGGCCTTTTGCTGCTTGTAATTTGCCTAGCAGCTGCTTGCATCTGGACCCTGGGGGTCCTCCTGGCCTGCAGCTTAGTCGCATCCTCAGCCCGAATGAAAACTGAAGATGGGGCCGAACTATTCACGCAGCAGTTGAAAATGATTTGAGGCCAGAATACCTCTGTGGTAAGTTTCCGTGAAGGCGGGGGCTGTCAGATCATTGCAGGTGGGTGTGTTAATTTTGGGCTGTCAGAGTGGGCCGTGCTTGTTTTTGGGAATGCCTGACAACGCTACACTATGACTGCAACAGTACTACCGACGCCCACCGATATAGAAAGGGCCTTATCTTTCAATGTCTCTTTCTCGGTATTTTTTCTCTTCCTGATTCATTTACTTCTCTACTTCCATTTTCACCTTTCATGTGTCTCTTTCTCTATGTTGTTTTTCATATCTGTTTCTCTTTGCTTTCCTGCATTTCTCTCCTGTTTCTATTTATCTTGTTCGTGACCTTTCTTTTTTCCCTTTCTCAGGGTATTGCTTAAGGGTGGTGATGCCCAAGATTATTCGGAGGATGACAGCCCCTCAAGGGAGGTACCCTTTGTGAACTTCGCAAAATCAATCGTGTCAAGAAATCCATGCAGACAGTTACAGTTCCTTTCCATTGACTTGTTTGTTTCCCTTTCCATTTGTCAATCCTTCTTTAGATGTTTATCCTTTTCTGCATTTGTTCGGCTATCCACTAGGGTTTTGCTTCCTAGAATTAAAACGAAATAACGTTTGGAGTCCAGTGTACAATTTCCCGAACAAGTATCCTTTGCACTAAAAAGGCGGAATAAGGAGAATGTATACATGTATAATTATGTATTGTTAGCCATGTATATAATACTACTTCATAAAAGTATTGTAAAAAAGCAGAGCCGGAGAGTTTATTCATCAATTGGGGAGGGGGTGCCAAAAGTCCACTATAAAAGCCACCACATTGGTTTTAGTGGCAAGATTTGGGCGAGCCAGCCGGGGTATTGATTCATCGGTGGCATTTATGAATCCACCAATCCATTGGTATTATCCACCTATTGGCATTGCAAATACCCTATTTTCATGGCATACCAACATGGTATAATGCCAACGAATACTTGGTTGGTGGTTTCAAATATGTTTTCCCAAATGTGTACAACCAGTTACGGTTGGTTGGTTGACAAAGGCGCAAATTTTCTTCATGACGGGGTGGGTGACCAACCACCAACCAGATAGGCATTTGCCATTCTCATTGGTTCTCCATGCAATTTCCCTAGGCGCCAAGGCGCCCTGCTTCAAACGTTTGACGTTTGGCCAAGATTCTGAGTCGCTGTGCCTCGGAGAGACTGCGGCCAAAAGCGCTGGCGCCAAGCGATCTGCAATGAAGCGCACAGATTTTCCATTCAATTTGTTGGTGTCTTATCATGCGGTTTATTCATTTTGATTAACCAACCATTTTGGGGTGCCGCCATTTTGAGAAACACCCATTTCCTTCATTACAGCAGGTAAGAGTATGAAGGAACGCGGGAAGCAGTTGATGAGATTCAGTCGGCAATGATAGATTTGGATGCCCAAGCATGTTGAATTGGACAGTGTGATGGGAGGTCTCCAATCTGTCCTAATTTGCCGTGACATGCTAGGTTTGCATTGAACTGAAGCAAGCATTGCACCATGTCGCACTGCACCCCTTGTTTGCACATCACCATGGCATGGAGGCCATTCCAGCCCCGAGACGTGTAGTCCGTTTTTGCGCCTCTTCCAACCAATCTCCACCATGCCTTCCAAAGCTTGCGGTGTGGCCCTGGCTACTGCTGGTGCATATGCAGCAGCACAGGCCTTCTTGGCCCCAAGCCCGGGAGTGAACCAGCAGCAGGTGCGTCAGTTGCGCCAGCAGCCTGCCAGGGAGACTTCCTCTGCCAGCAGCACTGCCAGCGGTGCGCTTGCTGTCGGTGTCGCTGGAGGTGCTGTGGC
>VSDK01001472.1:294628-308303 GCA_009767595.1 Symbiodinium kawagutii
GAGGAGGACGGTGTGGACAACACCGACGTGGATTCCTCCCGTTTGTACACCCAGCCTGAGGAAGTGTGGCAAGTCTACCAGGAGTTGTCATCCATCCCCAACGCCAACTTCACCGTCGCCGCAGCTTTTGGCAACGTGCACGGTGTGTATGCTCCGGGCAATGTGACTGGTTGCTAAAGGTTTCACCATGTTTCACCAAGTTTATCATGGTTTATCCATGTTTATCCAATTTTGTGAGAGTTGCGTTGGTTGTGACGATTGTCTCCAATGAGAAATGAGAATGAACCTTTCCTTGGCACAAGCCAGGTGAGCTTGAAGCCTGTGATCCTGCACAACACCCAGAAGTTCATCAAGGAGAAGTTGGGATGCGACAGCGACAAGCCCGTGTCCTTTGTGTTCCATGGTGGCTCTGGTTCCTCTTTGGAGGATATCCGCTATGCCATTGAGGCAGGTGTGGTCAAGATGAACATTGACACCGACACTCAGTGGGCCTTTTGGGATGGCATGAACCAGTACCAGAAGAAGAACAAGGACTACTTGCAAGCGCAGATCCTTCCCATTAAAGTTGTTTTGTGGCCGGTGGGGACTGTTTGGTGGGGAGTGTTTGGTGGGGAGTGTTTGTTCCGCTTGATCCTGTTAGTATGTTTGGCTTTGTTTGGCAAGGAAGTGACCACATAATGCGCTTGTGATTCGGCCATGACGTAGTTGGCTACCACATGCTACCACAATCTCACTGAGGATTGGAAACCCAGAGGGAGCCGAGAAACCCAACAAGAAGTACTACGATCCTCGCATGTCTTTGCGATCTGGAGAGGAAACTATGGCTGACCGCCTCGTGAAATGCATGGAGGATCTGAAGTGCATTGATCGCTTGTAAGTTTCTGATATCCCTGGTAAAACCTGGTAGATCGACAGTTGATTTTAATCACTGGGTGGGCTGAATGAGACTCAACCAAGTCACTGGCTTCACGTTGCCTTACTCAATTTTGCTCTTTCAGTCAAGTCTCATTTGTGTCCGCTTTTTTACCCAAAAGTGGTGTTACCCTATCCTCTCGTCGAGAAACAGACTCGCGCAATTTTCCCTGGAAAAGGTGGTGCTCAGACGAGAGAGAGAGAGAGAGAGCGAGAATGCACAAGAGGGCTGTATACATAGGGAGGAATGCATAGCGGACTGCAATGGAATGCATAGCACAATGAAGCACGTTGCTTTGCGAAAACAAAATCATACAAAATCAGCAGATCACTCCAACACTATATTTGCAGAAGATAGGAAGGATCCGGATAAGTGACGGTTTCTCAAAATGGGGGTACCCCAAAATGGTTCATTTTAAAGGATAAAAATAGTATGAATGGATGATTTGGGGGTACCCTATTTTGAGAAACCACCAAGTAAAGTAAAGAATAAAGAATATGATGCAAGATGAGTAAAGGATTCAAAAGGAAGGACCACGGTAAGCACCACATGACTCGGATGGGCTGTGTCCCGACAGCTTGCAGCCGAATTCCCCAGCCATGTTTGACCTGTTGCGTCGGTCAATGATGAAGGGTCAGCAGTCTCAACAGCACCTCCCCAGTCGGATCCAGTAGGATTAGGTGATGAGGAGATGTTAGGATGTATTGCCAGGGCTCAAACACTTGTACCCTCGGGATAATCTCAGCTTGGACTTAGACATTTATTGTTTTGACATGTTTTGGCTCTTTACTTGATAGTGGAAACATGTTGAACATGTTGAAATCAATTTTTGCCTGCTGACCTACAGCTTGCACAACGTACTTGCAGCCACACAGACATCTAAATCTTTCATCTTTCAGCTAAGGTCTTTCGAGCTCCACAAACGGATTGACAAATCACGGTTTAAAAGAGCAAAGTGTTCCAAGTACTGTAGTCACTGTAGTCGTATTAAAATCTACCGCAAGTTACTCAATCAAAAATCTATCCTAAGTTAATCAATAATCATAACTGATAATTTATCATAATTCATAATCATAATTACGATAACCCATAATTGAGATAACCTGATAACCCCCGGTGATCTTAATTCAAGTTGTCATTTCTGGTTATCTTCCCGGGGCTCAGCAATCCTCAGCATGTCGGCAATCCGAGCGCTGCCGGGAAGCCTAAGAGCCATTGATTTTTTGTGAGCTCGGACGCTGTCGGACGCTGGGTTTCTGGAGCTTCAATGGCTCTCAGTTTTTTGTGAGCTCGGACTACTTGCTTAAATGGGATTTTAATGGCTTTAGCGCCAGAAATTCCGATTTCCATCGATTTCCATCGATTTCCATCGTAGCAAGTCGAGCTTGAAGAAATCTAAAGAGAAACATGTTTTACATTCTTGCGCTAAGAATAGGAGGTGTGGTTTTGAGAATTCGGTTACTTTTGAAGTGTTTTGAAGTGTGTTTCAATGGCGCTTCCTTTTTGCTTCCCATGTCCTGGATGATCACCGCCTGAGTCAACAGCTGCGTCCACTTGCGTAGCTTGCCCTTCAGGAAGATGCTGAGAAGGCGAGTCTGAGCGAATGTAGATTGTGGGGCTCTCCATGACGGGAGGCAGTCGTCACTTTGTATGTTTGGTAGAACTCACAATGTCCCAGGAACGGTTGTTGGGTGTCAAGCATTGAATGTTCGAGCAGGAAATGCGCGCTGGCCCTGAAAGACCCTCGGCTTTGAGTCCACATGTCGTAAAGTTGCTGACTTCCGCAAGTGTTTTGAATCCCATTGGAGCATCAAAGGTCCTGCCTTCATTGTGTGATACTGTTTGTATGCCAAGGGAACTGAAAACTGCAATGTCTTGGCTCAAAGCAATAGGAGCTGGCAGGTGGCATGCGTGTGTTCTGCAGCCGCAAACCTTTGCAGCTTCTTCCTCAGATGTGCTTCTTCTGAAGGGATCCCCTACACGTTTTGCAGAATCCAAACTTACTCAAAAGGCATCCAACATCCACGTCCATCCAACATTTTGCAGTGGGAAAGCCATCAATGAAGCATTGGAGCAACTGGTTCCCCTAAAAACTGCAGGTCATGAAGATCAACATCGCGAACCCGACTACGGGCATGCAGAAGAAACTCTTGCGCACAATGAAGGGAAGGGAGATGAAGGGAGCACTGCAAATCTGATATGTGTGTTTTCTATTGTGCAATGATCTCGTGTCAAAGATGGTTCAGTTCTGCAAAAGAAGAAGCTGTTTCCTGAAAAATCTGTGTGTGTGTGACAAAGGAAGATTGAGATCGATGACGACAAGAAGCTGTACCCTTTGTTTGACAAGCGCATGGCCCAAGAGGCAGCCTATCACATGTTCAGACTATCCCTCGAGCCGAACTGACTTCGATTTCTGCAGCCGTAACAATTGCTCAATCCTACACTCTAACATATATGAGCATACTTTAGCTAGGCCTCTTTCAGCCCTCCAAGAAAATTGCCCAAATGATCCCAAATCTATTGAGCCAGTTTCGGTCATGGGCGCTTGCAGATTCCTTTTGGTCTTGAAAGGTCCCTGGTGACACCCTCGGAGACGAGTTCAAGGCTCGATGTTTTTGTTTGGGAGCACTTGGTACAGGAGCATCGAACTGTTCCAAGTTTGAACTGTTCAAAGCAAATTCAACGGTTTGTTCATTACTGAAACTTTCAACGTGCGCTCCAGGGCTATGTCTTCCGCATCGGTGGCGGCAACGACAAGCAGGTGGGGTTCCAAGTCAGCTGAAGCATGCGATGATTTTGCACCGATTGCGCCAGGGTTTCCCAATGAAGCAGGGTGTGCTGTGCAACCATCGCGTTCGCCTTCTCTTCAAGAAGGCGCAGCATGGCGCAGCCCAGCTGTGTTCCCAGCCGTGTTCGAAGTGTGACAAGGAAGGCCACGTACCGATACCCTCAGTTGCGGCCAGGGCATGACCTGCTACCGTGAGCGCCGAAAGGGCATGCGCAAGCGCAAGTCCGTGCGAGGCGGAGACAGCACTTTTGGTAGTCGCTTTTCATCTCAACAAGTCATATCAAGTCTTATGTCATCTCATGTCATCTCATGTATCTCATGATCCAATGATTTTGAAACCCTTTTGAAGCCCTAAACTCTAAACCCTAAACGATTTTCGATGGAGGCTGCATCGTTGGCCAAGATCTGGCTGTGCTCCACTTGGCCACTCAGAGAATTTGGGAATGGGGCTGATGCGCATGGAACATGGGAAATCATGGGAAACACCAAGGGTCCATATCTCTAGGGTGCTTTGCCAAAAAATGCATGAAAAGTATTCAAAAATGAGAATAGTGATTGTCGTTTGGTCAGAAGGCAAAAGAACAACCTAGCCATCAGCAGGAGATGGTCTCCCTTAATGGGAGTCAATGATGAATAATTTAGTATTGTTGGTGGATGACCGTGCAGGACATGGTAGTACATGGGAATCACTTTAATTGAGATACAAGATTATCACTGCATACTGAATTCACACATATCTCTGTTGGTGATGGAGATATGAGATAAACACATGATAGAACTACTCTCCTTTTGTTTCCTTGTGACATTCACATTTAGGTCAATACAATTTGTTTTATGCACTATCACCTACCCACGTACGCACCATGCATGCATATGTGCCCGTGCTTTTTGCTACTCAATGTGGTACTCCTGCAAGTAAAATCACTTACCTCCAACTCTTGCAGCACATCTGTCAGCAAGACCCAAGCCCCAAGTCTGGCTGGGCTGGCCACCCTATGTCCGAGCCCGCCACATCTAAACATTCTGAACCCATCTGAACCCGGCATTTGCACTTTGAACATTTTTGGACAGTGTTTTCTGGAATGTGCTGTTCTTCAATCCGTTTAGTGACACCCAAAGAAATTTTGCATACTCACTTTTCGTTCCTGAAGTACAGTCAGCAGTGCCTCTTAGGTTGTTGATATGATTTTTGCTTGGTATAGCTTTGTGTTTCTGAGTCCTGCATAGATAGATAGACTCTGATAGAGTTGCATACTGGGAATTGATGTGCTTTTACAAACTATGGACTCTCAATACTGTATGCACGTGTGTGGGCATCAAGAAGACTATAACGTGCTGATTTTATCTCGTTTCTTGTCATTTCTTGTCATTTCTTGTCGTTTCTTGTGGATTTGTGAAAATCGTGAGGTCATGGTCAAGAAAGGCGAGCAGGACATCCCTGGCCTCACAGCCTCTTGGCATCCCGCTGCAGGTTGATGCAGGTCGCAGGTCGCGCCCTGAACCAAGGATGACAACAAGCCACGACGCCTGGGACCAAAGAGGGCCCGAAACTTGGACAGCCACTGCCACCACTGCCCCGTTGTCATCCCGTTGCGATCCCTGGCCGTGCCATGATGAACGTTGCGTTCCTTGGGTGATGAAGATCTGTGTTCTGCAAGATTCTGCAAGGCCTCCAAGATCCGCAAGCTCTTTGGTTTGGAGAAGAAGGACGCAGCGCTGATGACTTTCAAGTGGTCTTTCATAAACATTCATGGCAGGTTAAACATAAATAAGCATAATATGTCCATGCAAACTTTCATAAGCATTCACTGGAGCCGTTTCATAAACCGAGCAGAAATCGCTACGGTTCCAATTTTCGTTCAAGCACCCAGCAACCCTCCACGCAAATGGCCAGGATGATGTGCGACAGTTCGTGGTGCGACGTGAGGTGAAGGATGGCAAGAAGAGCAAGGCCACCATGACCGCCATGGTGTACCCTAGTCACAATCCAGTGGTTTCTCTATCAATGATCAAGGCTATGAACATGGACGGTACCACCAGTGATGGACAAAACCCACATGTGCTGTCATGTGCTGTGATATATATATATATATATCTATATATATATATATATATGAGCAACCGTCAAATCTCCGGTAATTTAAAAGTAGTATTCGGCTGCCATGGCTTGCAAGAAATCTTGAAAACATGAGGTAAGCGATGGGACCTTCCCAAATAGCGATACCCCTTTTGTAATCTCTTGTATTGTTGAAGGTACTTGGAGGGTTTTACTCGCAAGCGATACCCCCCAGAAAATCATATCGTTGAAATGTGCCAAAACTGTGGTAAGCGATGGGACCTTCCCAAATTTGTCCATGGCATTGATTTCGAACCAGAGTTTAGAAAGTCGCACATATATACATCGATTTCTCATTGTGGCAAAACTGACTGCTCCGATACGGTGTCTTGTTACCTCACGTTGAACTGGTGACCTTGTAGCATCATGTCACATAGCAGGCAGGCACTGCATGCAGTGCGTAGATCATGGCTATTAATCATCATGAGATTCACGTGTCATCAATTCTGCTCACATCAGTTTTGCAATCTTCTACGTTGATCATTGAAAGGTAAGATCAGCATTGAAAGTAAAAATCATCATTGAAAGTAAATTATAGTAAAAGTCATCATTGAAAGTAAAAAATCATTTGAAAGTAAACGAAGTGCAAAACTTCCAATGATGATCAAAACTTCCAATGAGCAAAGTAACTCAATGACGTTCCGGCGAAGCAAAGGAAAGCCACAACAAAGTCTTGAAAGTTCTACGGTTGGCGCCACATGCTTGCGACTCCAGGCGCCCAAGATCCAGCGCCTGATCACTCCTCAGCTCTTGCAGCGCAAGCGCTACTTCAAGGAGTGGATTCCATCGAGTCATGGGTTTGTCAAGAGATGTGTCGTTGTTGGTGATTTATCATGAGGATTAATGATGACATATGATGACTAATTATTAATATGATGATACTTAATGATAGCGGTTATCAATCATGATGGTTAACAAAGGTTTAAATCAGAAGCATGTGTTTTCTCGGCCACTAAACTGGTTGATGATTGTCAATCCACTGGTTTATTATGGTTAACAAGTCATGGGTTTGTCCATGATGATTAATGATGGTTGGACAAGATACGAATTAGTAATGGTGAGATTCATAATTGTTGATGATTATGCTTAGTTTAATCGTGAGGATTAATGATGATAATGATGGTGGATGACAGATGATAGCTGGCTAATTATGATTGAACTAAGCATGGTTGGGATTACAAACCATGAGGAAACATTCCCAACTTACATGATGAATCATCAGCATCGACTAAGCATTCCTACTCATCAAATGGGATCCATCAGTGGTGACAGGATGAGAAAGGCGTAGGTATTAGTTATGAAACCGTAGATGTTGCTGCCCTCGCCAACATTTTAACTGACAGACGTACAGATACAGAGATCTCATGTGTATATATATATATATAGTTATATATATATATATATACATTTATATGTAGAGATGTTGGTTCATGATGGTTCATGTCCAGACAAGCTGAGATGTTTTCAACATGGCCTTGGGGCTTAGGCATCTTGCAGTCATTTTCACAGCTTCCTGGGAATTGGCTGACCATTGCGCACGACAAAAAAGTAAACGGCTTAACAATTCTGACAATTGAATTGACAATTGAACGCATTTGAAATACATGAAGAGCATAGAACATGACGGTGCACTATGTTGAGTGGTGCCTGGTGCTGGGGAGGCCCTGACTCGCAAGCGCATGGAAGCTGGAAAGGAGATGAAGGTGCGTCAGGAAATGAAGTCGTCAGAAAAGGGGTAGTTTTGCTCTATGTTTGCTGTTGTGTGTCCAAACTGGAGAGGGCTGGAGAAGGAAAATGATTCAAGTAGCTTGGAACTGTGTCATCGATTGAGGCTCAGTACCAGAAGCGTCTCTCTGAGTACCACCACGAGCAGAAGGAGAAGCGCGCTGCTGATCTGCAAAAGAAGAAGGCACGCAGCAGAGCAGGAGGAAGGATTGACAGGTAAAATAAGAGCAGTTAGGCAACAGAGCACATTACGTGTCATGTGGGTACTTGCATAGTCTTATTCAGTGTCTGTGGTGGTGGATATTTGGCATCTCTTGTAATCATTTTAGTGCTTGTCCAGGATTTCCCTGCATGACAGCTATGCAAAACGATTGATGCAGCATACTCGTCTCCGCAAGTCTTGCCTTTGGGGCTCCAATAATTCAGATCCCTCCTGCATTGAGAGAAGTGAGCTACATCTGGTGGTCGCGAGGCCAAGAAGGGCAGCATGGACTGAGAGCCGACTCTTTGAGCGAATGGCACGGAGAAAAAAGTGAGTCAAGTCGAGCACGGATTGAGCTCAATGGAAAGTAGACTGGGAACCATACAGTAGTGTAAGTACTGTACTATTGTGCTGTGCAAGTGCAAATTGAAATCGAAATGCCAAGGAAACAATTGGGGGGTTCTCAAAATAGGGCACCCTAATTAATTTTATCAATTACTTATTGTAATGAGCCAACCATTTGTGGGGTACCCCTATTTTGAGAAACACCCATATTGTTGGTATTATATCTTCCCTCTTATTGTTAGTCATTATCCCGTATTATTAACCATTCTCAATGGCTGTAGTAGCCAACTTGAAACTGAAACAAAGCGCCAGCGACTCCTAACTTGGGAGGCCTTGCATCGTGCAATGCCATGTGCACAATCTCTCCTTCCTCGTCGTTGAATGATGAGGCGCGTGGTGGGATCAGATCCGTTGGATCATGGCCATTGGAGCTGGCGAGAAAGCGGGGCGCCAAAAAACCTACCAACAAAATCCAACAAAACAACGAACCAAACTAACCAACAAACCAAACAGGAAAGAAAAGGAAACCATTTAACGGCACAGATCCGAAAATACATTAATTTATCTTATTAAAATAAATTAATTAAAATATTATTATTATTAAATATATATATTTTATTTAAAAAAATAAATAAAAATAATATATTAATAATTAAAATATTAGAATATATAATTATTAAAAATAATATTAATATATGGGGTCCGTTCAAAAACCCCTACCAAGGAAATATGATGAAAGGAGCGAAATTATCTTACGATGATGGTTTAACAATTAGATTAAGTGGCGGGCCCCCAACTAAATACGATGGTTCCCCACCTTAGCGCTAGGTTCGCGGTAGCTCCGCGCTAGCATTTAGCATCATGATGACAATGTTGATGATGATGATGATGATGATGATGATGATGATGATTATGACGAACAGCTAATTGATTGTAACTATCAGCTTCTGGGCTGTGCTTGTTGGACAGGACTTTTGTAGTTCTTAGGGTTCCCTTCTAAGAGTTCTTGGCTTGCTGCAGCCATATGGGGTGTTTCAGAACGTAGTCGTCAGTTAGAGTAAAATGGCGCGGACACAGCAGCGAGTGCGGTTCTGTACGAGGAAAAGGGTTGGGAGAAGCTACCACTGCATGAGCCCTTGACAGATTTTCAAGCTCTGCCTATGGGATTTGCTTTGAAATCGTGATTCTATGGATGTCTGAAGCAAGCTGTGCCTATGGGATTTGCTTTGAAATGATGCCGCTATGAATGTCTGAAGCAAGCTTCTGCCTATGGGATTTGCTTTGAAATCGTGATTCTATGGATGTCTGAAGCAAGCTGTGCCTATGGGATTTGCTTTGAAATGATTCTATGAAGGTCTGAAGCAAGCTGTGCCTATGGGATTTGCTTTGAAATGATGCCGCTATGAATGTCTGAAGCAAGCTTCTGCCTATGGGATTTGCTTTGAAATCGTGATTCTATGGATGTCTGAAGCAAGCTCTGCCTATTGGGATTTGCTTTGAAATGATGATTCTATTCTCTCGATTTTGTCACCGCAACTTTCCTGGTCTTCATGCATCTTGTCCGAACGCCAAAACTTGTGCCCAAAATCCGCGCTAGCGCCGCGCTAGCAACGCGCTAGCAAAAGGGCTCAGAGGAACCCCTTGCCATGAGTATCCCTGGACACGACATTTTCATCATTTGGACATTCTATGAGTCCCTGAATCAAGCTCTGCTTGCGGGATTTGCATTGACATGATTCCCTCTATGAATGTCTGAAGCAAGCTGTGCCTATGGGATTTGCTTTGAAATGATTCTCTCTATGAATGTCTGAAGCAAGCTGTGCCTATGGGATTTGCTTTGAAATCGTGATGCTATGGATGTTTGAAGCAAGCTGTGCCTATGGGATTTGCTTTGAAATGATTTTATGAAGGTCTGAAGCAAGCTGTGCCTATGGGATTTGCTTTGAAACGATGCCTTTATAAATGTTTGAAGTAAGCTTCTGCCTATGGGATTTGCTTCGAAATTGTAATTCTACGAATGTCTGGAAAAAAGACCTTTATGGTTTATATGCTGTTTGCCGCTGGAAAGCTATGGCCAAGCCAGAGCAAGCCTGGTGTGTAACCTCTCCAAAAAAATTTTTTATAACTCGAACATATTATTTCGAAGGATTTGCCTATGGACCACAGAAAAATAAATTTTATTGGAGAAACCAATGCTTTAGTAACACAAACCCAGGTAAAACTATAATTTTCGAATTCCGCCGGGAGATATTAGAAACATTGAGCCAATCAAAGAAGATAATTTGTCCCAACGTTTGGGAAAGTACCAAATCGCTTTACAAGTTAGACGTACAAAAGGCGCTCGTCAAAGGTGAGCCACCAGTCAGTTAGCGCAAAAATTTGAAACGAGTTTTTGTAATTCATCCTCCTCCAAAGCCAGCTGGAAGTAATCCGCGCTAGCGACATGTGGCACAAAAAACAGATTTGGCTAAAATGGATATGATATATATCCGTTTTGGTTCAGGATGTTCTTGGGCCAGTAAATAATTAATTTAAATAGCGGGCCCCTAAGAGAACACGAATTTTGCACCAAAGTGGGAAAAGACATTTTGAAAAGCCTCTATATTAATAATTAAAAAAATATATATATAATAAATTATTTTATTTAAAATTAAATATAATTATTAAATTTTAATATATTATTAAACCATATAAAATATATATATATATTAAAATAAAAAAAAAAACATAAAATAAATAAATTTTAAAATAAAAAAATTTTAAAATATATATAATTATTATAAATAAAATTAATTTATATTAAATTATATATTATTAAAAAATAAATTTATACTAAGTAATTTAAATTTGTTTTTAATATTATTATTTTATATATTAATATATTATTATTTTTAATAGCTTGTATTTAAACTAACTAAAATGGTAGGGGTTGGAGTACTTTAGGTAACTAATTTGGCACTTTTTTTCAGTGACTCAGACTGCTTTTAGCTTTATTAAAGGGAGGCTTGGTACCTTGGCCCCCTGGTAAATTATGTATCTATTTTATTTGATTCGATTTTTTCGAGTGTGTAACCCCTTGGTTGGGAAAATTAGTTTGGTGGGGTTGGTATCCTGTAATTTTATTTCTTCTGGGATTGGCTTGGTTTATTTTGGCCCCTATTTTATTTTTTGGCATAATTAATAATAACCTTGGTATTCCAGGAGTTAAATCATAATATATTTATATATTTGTTTTAAGTAAGCTGGCTGAAATACCCAGGACCAAATATTTATAAATTATAGAATAAAATACTAACCAGGACCAAAAATAGACACCAGAAAACCCAAATAAAATGCCATGTGGCCAAAGTAGCAATGATGGGAATTATTATTTTGTTGGTGATATGGATTAATGTCAGGCTCCCATGTGTTATTATATGTATTGTGGGTTGTTTGCTGGGACAAAGGGGGCTCACAAGTCCTGCAGCGTGACGAAAATCACAAGTAGCCAACCCAAGAAAATAACCTATTGTGGGATTACCTTGGAAACCAACATTTTTATCGCGCATATCACACATCTTGATCAATGTGAAGTCCTGAAGCTGCCATATTCATTCATTCCACCAGCCCTGAAGGTTGAAAGCCAAATAAACCATCAATGGCGAAGATATTTGAAATCAAAATACCAATGGTAGCAATGGTGGCATAGCAACCAAGGATACCCCAAACCCAACCCTTCCTACAAAATAAAATCGTAAGTAGCCAACTCAAGAAATAACCCATTGTGGGATTACTTCGGAAACCAACATCTTTACGAAAAAAATTATATAGAACACCCATCGTTACCGTGGAATCTTTATTTGCAACATGTTCCAGCATCATTAACAAGGTCGTTGATTATTTGTTTTTTCCATGGGCTTAGCCCAATATAATTCTAGTCAGACACACACACACACAAAAAAAAAAAAACAAGTCATGCAAGCAAAATACCCAACCCAAACAAACCGTAGCTCTGAACTTTATACAATATAATCCATACCATACAATCCCAAACTCTAGATCATCCAATGGCACGAGCAGCAAAAAAAAGAGGTCTGAGTGCAGTGTGGGATGGCGTGTTCGAGCACCAAGTCAGGTAGCCAACGTGATGCACTAGCCCAAGTAGCCAACCCCCCAAGTACATATATTAGTAACTCACAGCTAGCTGCCAGAGATTTTGTTTGGCATTCGAGTAGCCATGGTTCAGGAACAGTATGCGTTCTGGAGGGTTGGCCCCCTGGCTTTGTATTGAGGGAATTTCCTGGGTGAGGGGTTGGCCCCCGCAACTAAACCAGGGATCCTACCCCACTAAGGTCCAGGAACAGAGTATATTTTTAAATATTAATTTAATATAATTAAATTTAAAATATTTTTTAAAATATATAATAATTTTATATTTTATATTTATATTATAATATATTTATTTAAATAATATTAATTAGCAACTAAACCAGGGATCCTACCCCACTAAGGTCCAGGAACAGAGTATATTTTTAAATATTAATTTAATATAATTAAATTTAAAATATTTTTTAAAATATATAATAATTTTATATTTTATATTTATATTATAATATATTTATTTAAATAATATATTTGCTAAAGAGCGGGGCATCGTCAAGGACGCGTTGAGACATTCAGTCAAGTCCGCGACCATGTCAACCATCATTTACCATTAGCCATTGGCGACCACCATGAATTAATCATTATGGTCAACCATCATCACTTAACCAGTTTTTGTTGATGAAACCATCAATTAACCGTCAATTAACATCAACTAACCAGGGTGAACCATCATGGAACCATAATGAACCTTCATGACTACAAAGTACTACAAGGTATGACAAGGTATTACAAGGTACTACAAGGTACTACAAGGTAGTACAAGGTATTACAAGGTACTACAAAGAACTACAAGGTACTACAAAGTATTACAAAGTAATACAAAGGGTTTCGCAGCAGTTTGGTGCTTTTGGCGCTCTTTTTCTTCCTCCAGGCTTCCGTGTGTGCGTGACACGGCTGCCGCTTGGTTTGAAACAGGTTTGAAACAGGTTTGAAACATGTCTGAAACAAGTCTGAAACTACTATGACTAGGACTATTATTACTATTATTTTTTTGTTATAGCTTTTATTGATACTGCTATTAATCCTGTTTTAACTACTACAATTATTCCTGCTTTCATTTTTAGTACGACTTTGATTATAAGTATTGCTAGGAGTACTAGTACTATCAGTGCCACCCCTATTAGCAGGATTTTTTTTTATTACCCAGTTATTATTATTATCACTACTACTATTTCTTTTATTTTTCATGACCTTTCTGCCAGCACAACATATTACCGCTAGGATGCTCACCAGTCCTATTACTATTATTACTACTACTACTACTACTACTACTACTACTACTACTACTACTACTACTACTACTACTACTACTACTACTATTTCCGCACGCTCCTTGTTCAGTAGGCTTTCCCGGCACGGAGTGTCATACTGCGGGTTTCTATCATGCCCAGCACAGGGCCCGCGTGGCCAGAAATGCGGCTGTACAGCAGACGCTTCCAAAAC